>CM053581.1:119334174-119360131 GCA_028627135.1 Pseudochirops cupreus | reverse complement strand
TACGTTGTGAAAGTGTGCAGAGAAGGTGAGGACAGGAAAAGGGGTAGCTGCAGTCCTACCTTAAATGTACGGCCAATACCAGAGTTAACTTATTCAATATTACCTTCCTATGGGCTGAATCATACCTTCTTGCTCACAATTTCCCTATTCTAACATTCATTTTCTCTCTTTTCATTTGTTTTATTTTTTAATTAAGAACAATGTTGAAATATTGATGGGAACAGAACAAATAAATAGTAAATATGGGGAATGGAAAAAGGTGAAGAAGATCATTAATCACTCTGATTCCGACTATTTATTCATGTATAATGACATAAGTTTGGCCATGCTTCAGTCTCCAATAACAATTCAGTAAACAGATAAAGCCCATCTTCCTGGCAAAGGACAATATGGATCAGGAAGAATGCTGAGTGTAAGGATGAGGATCCATAGGTGAGTTTATATGCTGACTCTTTTATCAAAGGATTTCACTTTTTTCTTGGATGCTCACATACCTGAAGTAGGCAGGAAAATATAGTCAAGGGGATTCCAGCTCACATATGCTACCTCTGAGGTTTCTTCCATATCAGATTCTGTGGATTTTTTTTTAATGCAGAATAACAGAATGAATGATTCTTCATACATGGTACACACTAGTCTGTGTTCTTTACAAAGAGAATCTATCATTTAAAACCACAGCTAGTAAGCCAAACACATAAGCAAAGATCCTCCAGATAACAAAGTCAAAGCAACATGTTTAGGTTTTAAAGCCATGACCATGATAAACATGTTAGAGGTAGGGGAGATTCGTGGTGGATACCCAGGAGACAAAGTACATCCAAGTGCCTCCAGCTTAGGAATTGTATTCTACCTCTTTGTACTCTCAGAACATGCAGAGGAGACCCTCAAGACATGTAATGATGATGAAGTAGAAGCTTTGGAGTGATGAGTAGGATGGAACTGGCCCCCAGTGGAATGCCATTTAAAGATCAGATACGGTTTACAGTGGCCTTCATTTGTTTCCTATGGGAACACTCTCACTCTAAACATCATTAAAAAGATGTTTTCTTATTTCTTGTCTGAATGTATGTGTAGGAGTGTGTGTGTATATACATCTGTGTGTGTATGTGTGTGTTTGTATGGTGATATCAATGATGATGAGTCCTCTGAGTTCTAGGACTATTTTTTTTGCCTAAGAATGGTTCTCTGTTCCAGGCTCTTCTCTCTCTTCTAATATAGCTTTACTTTGGATTACAATCTATAAAATATCCTCCTCTTCAAAAAACCTGACTTCTCCTGTTGGAATGGGATAAATACAACACAATACAACCCCTACTCACTGAGAACATGATCTGTGCCTGGGAACCTTGAGGAAAACAGGATCCCTGTGAGGTAAAAGAGCTTCATGCTTAGTAGACAGGCCAAAGGCCACCAGACATCAACTCTCTGGAGAGACGAGCTCCTCTTTATTGGGGCTTCAGGGCTCTCTGATAATACTGGACATGATGATAGACCACAAATTTGGATTTAAAAGAGACTTTAAAGGTTATCCAGGTCAACCCCCTCATTTTACAGAAAAGGAAATGGAGACACAGACAAGATAAAAGACTTGTCCAAGGTCATATAACCGAAAGTGGTAGAGCTCTTGTTGAAACCCAGGTCCTTGGAACCCGAATCCAAGGGTTTCAAAGTCCTGCATCTCTAGCACCTATTCATATGATCTGACCTCTTCCAAACTATGGGGATATTCCTCATTTGTTCTTTTCCCTTCCAAGGTAACTTTTAAAAGCCCTTTAAATCATCTTTAGCATTTTTAATAAACCCTAGGTCATTCTGGACCTTACTATAAATCAATCAACATTTTGTAAAACACGGGCTATGTGCCAAAAAGCAGGGATCAAAATACAAAGAATGAAATAATTTCCACGTGTTAGGGAGCTGGCATTGCAATAGGGAGATAACGAGCACATATAGAAGAGTAAATAGACATAAATACAAAAGAGTAAAGGGACTGCTGGCAATGGGATCAGGAAAGGATTCAGGTAGAAAGTAATGCTTGAGTGGCAGACTACAGGAAGAGATGAGGTGGAGATGAGGAGGGAAGACATTTTGGGCATGGGGAATGCACGTAGATGGGAAATGGGTGCTATCTGCTTGTCTGTTTGTGTACATGTGTATTAGAAGGCCAGTGTGGCTGGATCACAGAGTATAAGAAAGGGAGTAATGTCTAGTGAGTCTAGACCAGTGGTTCTCAACCTGTGGGTCGCGACCCCTTTGGGGGTCAGATGACCCTTTCACAGGGGTCACAAGGGTTGCCTAAGACCATTGGAAAACACATATTTCTGATGGTCTTAGGAACTGAGGCACTGCTCCTCTATCTGTCTCCAGGTGGGTCGGCCCATATGCAGATATGCCCACATACCAGTATTAAAGGGTCGCAGCATTAGGACAGTTGAGAACCACTGGTCTAGAAAGGTAGATTGGCATCAGATTTGAAGGGTTTTAAAGCTAAAAAGAAGAATTTTCAACTTTATCAGAGAGATATTGGGGAACCACTAGAGTTGATTGAGTTGGGGAATGACATGATTCAATTTGCACTAAAGGAAAATCATCTGAGCAGTTATGTGGAGTATACACTCCGAAATAGAGAGAAACTCAATGGCAGGAGACAAAAGGCTGTTGAAAGAAGGTAGGTAAAAGCTGATGAGGGCCTGTGTGAGTCAAGAGGAGTCAAGATGTGAGAGTTATGGTGGTTAAAATAGCCAGAGCTGGAAAATGATAGGTGCATGTATATGTGGTATAACATATATGTTATGTGTTTATGTTGAGTGGTTTAGAGTGAGAAGTCAAGGATGATGCCAAAGTTAGGAACCTAAGAGATTGGAATGATGGAATTACTGACTTTACCAGAAATAGGAAAGCTTGAAAGAAGTGAAATTTTGTACAGAAAGATAAGAGTGCAAGAATTTATTTGTGTTCATCTTAACTCTTTTATATCCATTCTCATCTATCCAAGTAGGATGTAACCTCTTTGAGAGTAAGGACTATTTTCCTTTCTCTTGGTTGTGAGCACCTTGCTCACAGTAGGTGTTTAATAAAATGCTTGCTGAATGAATATGTGAACCCTTTGCCACTATTAGCTATTTATTGGTGCATCAAACAGTGATTAGAGCATTGTCATTATGTCCCTATGAAATCCTCTCTGTTTTGTAGTGTCTCACACGTAATAGATAATTATTAAAAATTAATAAATGCTTGTATATTGATTAATTTAACATCTATTATCAGTTGTTCAGTTGTTTTTCAGTCATGCTAAATTCTTCCTGACCCCATTTGGGTTTTTTTTGGCAGAGATACTGGAATGGTTTACCATTTCCTCTTCCAGCTCATTTTACATATGAGGAAACTGAGGCAAACAGGGTTAAGTGACTTGCCCAGGGTCACACAGCTAGTAAGTGTCTGGGGCTGGATTTGAACACAGGTCTTCCTGACTCCAGGCTGGGCGCTCTATCTATTATGACACCTAGGTTTTCTACTCCCACTACTCATAATAATAATAGTATGCCTCAGTGGATCTGTGACTTCATTAATGAAAGTATAATCTCCAGTGATATAGATCCTATCCCCTCCATGCCTTCTCATTCTTTGCAATCCTTTACTGCATCCTTCCACAAGCCCTTCAAAAAGTATCTATCTGGCCTTCTGGAGGCGTCTCTCTCTAGACTTTTTCTAATCTGTGGGAACCAATGGAACACTCAGGCTATTTATCTGTTATCCCTAATCTCACTAGGTGCCCAGCCCATCTTTTTTTTTTCTGACCTCTTACATTATCTCTGAAAGGCTAAATCTAATAGAATCAATAGTTATTTCCCATGGAATAGCTCTCTCTCCTTCTTCTAATAGAATTGTAAGTATAAAATGAGTTTGATAGAGACAGGTAGGTGTATTCTACTATCAGGGAACAATTGATATCTTTTTCACTTCCCCCCTTATTAAATATTTCTACAGGGGAAAAATTTCTTAAAAAGAGAAAATAACCAGAATATTTTATTATGTAACACGTAGAGCTCTGATCTTGCACATAATATATAAATCACTTGAGAGCTTTAAACAAAAGCAAAAGAAAAATTCTAAGCATTTAAAAAATGGATATTTCTGACTAGTTATCTAAGATGTTTGAAGTCAACATGGAGGAAATCTCATATGAAGGAAGATCTTGGGGGAACATATTGTCTATGTATCTGTATCATTATTGTAGCATAAACACTCTCGTGGGGTCGCTATGGAAATTTGCTTCCAGTGGTGAAATTCAGGGCAGAGATGAGATGAAAGATAATTCCATTTTTATATTAACAGTTTTATAGTAATTAGGATCTAGCCATTATAATTATCTGGCAAAGGCCCATCACAAAAGGTTGGCTACCAGGTGATGAATCTCGGGGGATGGAGAAACTGCTGTGGGGTTGCATACTGCGCAGTTGGGGGGAGTTTTGCATACTGATGAAATTATAGATCTTTTGATATGCTAGAGTAATTTTCTTGTATGAGAAAACTTTAGAGGTTTTTTCTTATTAGTTGGAGGATATTCCTTAGTTTATTTCAAGGTGTTAAATACTTATCAGCATTATAAAATTATACAGGTTTTCCTTTCTCTAAATTAAATAGCATCTACTCAACTACATCAAAGTAGTCCCCATGGATTTAACTGCCATCTCTGTGCTAATGATTCTCAAGTCAGGATAGGTAAGCATTAATTGATTTATTCATTGATTTGGATTATTGATTGGCTCATTGATTATTGACTTTCTGGATTATAGCCAATAGGAAATAAACATTTATTAAGTGGCTACTATGTGCCAGGCACTGTGCTAAGCCGTAGAGTTACAAAGAAAGTTAAAAGACAATCCTTACTCTCCAGTAACTCACAATCTAATGGGGGAGACCGTATGCAAGCAACCATGTACAAACAAACTATATACAGAATAAACTGCAAATAAACAGAAGAGAGAAGGCCTTAGAATTAATAGGGATTGAGATAGGCTCATAGTTTGGTTGTATTGGGGTTGATTGGTGTCCTTCCTTTAAAAAGAATTTTTTTAATCAGAAAAAATCTGCTTTTTCTCCCTCTCACCTCCACTCTTCCCCACCAATCAAGAATAAAAAGAAAAACAAAACCTCTATTACAGCATATATAAACAAAACAAATTTCCATATTGACCATGATTCCCCCAAAATCTTATTCTACACTCTGAGTCCTTCACCTCTCTGTCATGAGGTGGGTAGCATGTTTAATCATTAGTCCTCTATAATTGTAACTGGCTATTACACTGATCGGAGTCCTTAATTATTTCAAAAGTGTTTGTTTTTTACCATATTATTGTAATTGCATAAATTATTTTCCTGATTCTGCTCACTTCTTTCTGCATCAGTTTGTATATCTTTCTAGGTTTCTCTGAAACTGTCTCCTTTAAAATTTCATCACATTTATGTACCATAACTTGTTCAGTATTCCCCTATTTATGGGTGCCCCTTTAGATTTCCATTCTTTGCCATCTCAAAAAAAACTATAAATACTTTTTATACATACTTTGGGATTGTTATGCTTAGGACTAATCCCTCCCTTTAACTATCCTTCCTGTTATCCCCCCTTTTCCCTTTCCTCCCGTCCTCTTTGCCTACTGAATGAAATATATTTCTTTCCCAACTCTCTCTTCTTCCGTCCTTTGACTAGTTGAGGTGAGAATGATGTTTAATTGTCAGCTGGTTCCTTTTACCCCATCTCCTGTTTGTATAGATGTCTCCTTGTACACACTGATTATGTAAGATCATTTTCCCTTTTTCCCTTCCCACTGTGCAGTATTTTCCTCTTTGCCTCTTTCCATTCTTCTTTTACATTGCTTAAGACATAATTCCCAGGACTTATCTTAATAATTAGACTTTATGATCCTTCTTTGCTGATAGGGTTCAGAAGGGAAACACACCCACACATACACACAGAGCATTATCATCATCATCATCATCATCATCACCTCTATATATTAGAACATAATCAGTTTACCTTTTTTAGTTCTTTATCAATGTTCATTCATGTTTACCTTTGATAGTTGTCTTAACTACTGTGTTCAGACTTCGAAGTTTCTATGTAGCTATAGTCTCGAATTGTTTCTTTCTGGCTGCTTACTATAATTTTCTTTGACCAGGAAGGTCTGTATTTTGGCTGTAATGATTCTGGGAGTTTTCATTTTAGAATTCTTTCAGGATAGGGCCTATGGTTCTAAGAGATCTGGGCATTTTTCTTTTAAGCTGTTCTTTTGGTTTTTGGTGTTTAGATGGTCCAATGAGTCTTACATTTTTTTCTCCTCAATCTGTTTTCCAGATCAGTTGCTTTTGCTATGAGATACCTTCTATTTTCTCCTGTCTTTTTTTTTTTAAGTCTTTTAACTTTCTTTCAATATTTCTTGAGTCTCATGAGGTCATTGACTTCCCTTTAGTCCTTTCTAATTTTCAGGGAGTTTTTGCTTGGGCAAGGTTTTATATTTCTCATGCCAAACTATTAATTCTTTTTCCAATTCTTTCTTCCATAGCTCTTATTTCAGATCTAATTTTTTCCTCTACTATTCTCATTTCATTGACAAAAACATTTTTACTTCTTTTTGAAACTCTTGCTTAACTTCTTTTTTTAATTCTTTTTTTTCCCGCTTTTTGAAGGGGGGAAGGCAGGGAAGTTGGGGTTAAGTGACTTGCCCAAGGTCACACAGCTAGTAAGTGTTAAATGTTTGAGGCTGGATTTGAACTCAGGTCCTCCTGACTCCAGGGCCAGTGTTCTATTCACTGTGCCACTTCACGGCCCCTCTTGCTTAACTTCTTCCTGAAATTCTAGTTGAATTTGTGCCTGCACTGTGGTTTTCTCTGAGGCTTTGCTTGTAGATATTTTGGAATCATTTTTTTCTTCTGGGTTTGTGTCTTGAGGAGTCCTCTCATTGCAATGACTTTTAATGGTGAATTTTTAAAATTTGTTTGCTCATTCTTCTAGGTTACTTTCTGACTTTAGACTTGATGTTAGGGCTAGGCTCTTTGAACTTCTGGATGTAAGGTCTGGGGCTGGTCTTGTTGCTGCCTCCTTGTGGGGTTTGAATATTTTGTTATTTCAGGATCTCAGGGACAGTTTAGGCTTTTAGCATTCACAGAGTGGTCTGATCCAGGTCAAAGTATGATTGTTGCATCTTGTGATCTGATCTCTTCAAGTTCTTGATCTGGGTTTGAGTCTGAGCAATAGTAGATGCTATTAGCCTCTATCAGTTAGATAGGGAACTGATGATTCTGAGGTATGAAACTCTAGGATCCCTTTGGTCAGGGATTCCTTCTTTGGTCATTCTCTGAAGGATTAGGGTAGAAGTTGGAACCAAGACCCTACTCTGCTCCAGGGGTGGGAGCCATACTGTTGTTATTTGCTTCTGAACTTGTTCCTCTCAGTCTATGGCTTGAAACCTCTCCTTACTCTGGAATGCCACCTCTAGGTCCTCTTCTGTAGTCCACTTTGGATCTATGACTCCAAAATGGGTAGTGAATGACAAAGCTAGATCATGACACTCATTCTCTCCAGGTGCTTCATCACTGGTTTTGAACATCATCTTCTGGTGCATAGTCTCATAGTCTCTGCCTGGACACCAGAGTGCTTCATATTACCATTCCTGACCACAATCTATTCTCGCAGACTTCTCAGTCCGTCTTCTTATTGCTAACCTGGAAAAAAAAAAAGACTCACCATGACTTTTTTCTTGGATTTCCCCATCAGGATTCAGTACATATAGATCTGTTTCAGTCTATATTGTATTAAGTCTATACAGGTATATCTCAGTGATATTACAAGTTTGAATTCAGACCATCACAATAAAGCAAATACTGTAATAAAGTGGGTGACATGAATTTTTTGGTTTGCCAATGCATATAAAAGTTATGTTTATATTACACTATAGCCTATTAGGTATGCAATAGTATAAAGTCTAAAAAGTTGTACATACCTTAATTTAAAAATACTCTGTTGCTAAAAAAATGCTAATTATCATCAGAGCCCTCAGTGAGTCATAATCTTTTTGCTGGTGGAAGGTCTTGCCTTGATGGTGACAGCTGCTGACTGATCAAGGTACTGGTTACTGAAAGCTGGGATGACTGTGGCGATTTCTTAAAATAAGAAAGCAATGAAATTCACTGCATTGATTGACTCTTCCTTTATTTGAACACTCAGAGGGTGTTATAGGGTTATTAATTGGCCTAATTTCAATATTGTTTTGTCACAGAGAATAGAGAGGCCTGAGGAGAGGTAGAGATATGGGAGAATGTCAGGTCAGTGGAGCAGTCAGAACACACACAACATTTATCAATTAAGTTTGTTGTCTTACATGGGCACAGTTCATTGTGCCCCAAAATAATTATAATAGTAACCTCAGAACTCCCAGATCACAGATCACCGTAATAGTTTGAAATATTGTGAGAATTACCAAACTGTGACACAGAGACACAATGTGAGCACATGGTATTGGAAAAATGGCTCCAATAGACCTGATTGCCACAAACCTTCAATCTGTGTTAAAAAAAGGCAATATCTGTGGAGCACAATCAAATGAGGTATGCCTATATTGCATTTTCTAGATCTATTTGGAGATGGATTGTTTGTTTTTGTTTTTGGTGGGAAGGGGCTGCTGTTGAGCAGTTTTGTTGTTCAGCTGTGTCTGACTCTTCATGACTCTGTGGACCCCAGCATATCAGGTCCTTCTATCCTCCACTATCTTGCAAAGACTGTCCAAGTTCATGTTCATTGTTTCCATGACACTCTCTATCCATCTCATCCTTTGCCATCCCCTTTTCCTTTTGCCTTCAATCTTTCCCAACATCAGGGTCTTTCCCAATGAGTCTGGCCTTCTCACTATGTGGCCAAAGTATAGAAGCTTCAGCTTCAGTATTTTATCTTCCAAAATTAAGACATAATTCCCAGGACTTATCTTAATAATTAGACTTTATGATCCTGAACTAATTTCTTTAAGTATTGACTGTTTTGATCTCCTTGCTGTCCAAGGGACTCTCAAAAGTCTTCTCCAATACTAAAAATTGAAAGCATCAATTTTGTGACATTCAGCTTTTCCAACTCTCACAGCAATACAATACTATTGGGAAAACCATAGCTTGGACTATATGGACATTTGTCAGTAACATGCTATCTCTGCTTTTTAGTATGCTGTTCAAATTTACCATAGTTCCCTTAAAAGGAGCAAGTGTCTTACTCTCATGACTGCAGTCATTGTCTGTGATGATCTTTGAGCCCAAGAATATAAAATCAGACACTGTTTCTATTTCCTCTCCCTCTATTTACCAGGAAGTGATGGGACCAGTTGCCAAGATCTTAGGGTTTTGTTTTATTTTAATGTTAAGCTTCAAGCCAGCTTTTATACTCTCCTCTTTCACCTTCCTCAAAAGGCTTCTTAATTCTTCTTAATTTTCTGCCATCAGAATGGTATCATCTGACTAGATGAGACTGGATATTTCTTTTGGCAACCTTAATTCCAACCTGGCATTTCATAGGATGTACTCTGCATATAAGTTAAATAAATAAGGCAACAATATACAGTCTTGTTGTACTCCTTTTCCAGTCTTAAACCAATCAATTGTTCCATGTTCCATTCTAACTGTTGCTTCTTGATAGATTACTCAGGAGACAAGTAAGATGATCTGGTACTCCCATCTCTTTGAAGACTTGCTACATATTGTTGTAATCCACACAAAGTCTTTAGTGTAGTCTATGAAGCAGAAGCCAATGTTTTGTTTTGTTTTTCTTCTGGAACTCCCTTGTGTTTCCATAATCCAGCAAATGTTGGCAATTTGGTCTCTAGTTCCTCTGCCTCTTTGAAAACCAGTCTGTACTTCTGATAATTCTTGGTTCACATGTTGCTGAAACCTAGCTTGTAGAATCTTAAGCATAACCATGCTGGCATGTGAAATGAGCATAATTGTTTGGTAATTTGGACATTCTTTATGATTGCTCTTCTCTAAGATTGAGATGTATACTGATCTTTCCCAATGCAGTTTGTGTTTTCCAGATTTGCTGGCATATTGAGTGCAGCACACTCTATTCCTTCCCACTGCTGCTGACTGATGTTTTTCCCAAAATGTGGCATCCAAAATGGAAAACCATGATCCAGGTGTGGTCTTACCAGGGCAGTGAAATAACACCATCCTAATTCTTGTAGGTGGTGCAATAGATAGAGCACTGGGCCTAGAGTCAGAAAGATATGAGTTAAAATCTGACCTCAGACACTTACTAGCTGTGTGATCCTGGGCAAGTCACTTAATCTGTATTTGCCTCAGATTCTTACCTATAAAATAGGTCATACTGGAGAAGGAAATGGCAAACCACTCTAGTATCTTCACCAACAAAACTCTATGGGCAAAGTCCTTGGGGTCACACAGACTTGGACATGACTGAGCAGCAACAATCTTCATTCCATGATTCCTAAAGCAACCTAAGATAGAATTTGCATTTTTGGCTTCCACATTATACCAATAACTTATTTTGAGCTTGGAATCTACAACCTGTTCCCCCTGCTTAATTTTTTCTACATGGACTGCTATATAGCCATGCCATTTCTGCAGTTTATTTTTGAAACCCAAACGCAAGATTTTACACTTAGTCCCATTACATTTCAAATTGATTTCCTAAACCAGTACACTCTTTTCTAAAACTGCCTTGTGTTAATTTTGTATAGATTATGTATATATTTATCTAGTTACATGTTATCTTCTCCATTAGAATGTTAGCCTCTTGAGGGCAGGAATTATTTTACTTTTGTCTTTGTATTCCAAGTGCTTAGCACAACACACAGTAAGCATTAAATTTCTCATTGATCAGTTAATTGAATTTGATAGTAATAATAATTCCCATTTTTAGTACTTTAATGTTTTGCCAGAACACTTTCATCATGAGAACCCTGTGAGGTAAATTAATAATAATAATTAATAATGATACATAGTTCACGTTTATAGATGCTTTAAGGTTCGTACAACACTTTACATTTATTATCTCATTCAATCCTCATAACAATCCTGTGAAATAGGTACTATGATTATTTCCATTTTACAGTTGAAGAAACTGAAATTGAGAGGTTAAATTACTTCTAAGGGGCCCCCAATTAGTAAGTGTCTTAGGTAGGATTTGAACTGAGGTCTTCCTAACTTCAAGTTCAATGCTCTGGCCACTGTGCCCCCAGCTAGTGCAATTACACTATTAGCCCCTTTTTAGATGAGGAAAAGGAAAGTGAAAAAACTTGCCCAGAATCATGGAGCTAATAAGTGGCTGGTCTTGGTCTTAATCCAGGCTTTTTGATTCCATTTCTAACAGTCTTTGCACCACACCAAAGCCACCCAGTTTGGAAGGATGTGGTTTATAGAGCCTAATAAAATGTTTTCCCTCCTAAATTGTCTTTTTTTTTTTTTCAACTTTAGCAGGGCTGTGGGGGACCTCTGATATGCAATACCAAAAACCAAACAAAAGTATGGGACCAGGTGGGCATTAGCAGCTGGGAAGAAGGCTGTGGCCAAGAAGGAAAGCCTAGTGCGTACACATCAGTGTCCAGATATTTGGACTGGATTATTGGAGAAACCCGAGAGGTGGGACCACCCTTATGAATTCTTAACAGCATCTAGTCATAGTGTGCATACCCCTATGGATTTTTTGTTATTCTTGTTAGTATCTCTTCTAACCCTCAAGTCACTTGTTTCATGGTTATTCAATAAAATATTGACTGTGTAGTCATAGTGTGTTAAAATGAGCGTACAATAGGTCATTGAGAGGGATTCTCATAGTGAGAACTGGAGATCTTATGATTTAGAACAAGAAGAGATCATTCAGTCTCTCTCATTTTACAGATGTGGAAACTAAGTTCCAGGGAGCTAGAAGGAGTTTCCTAAGGTTGCATAAGTATTAACAGAACCAGTATTCAAAATTGGGTTGTCTAATTTCTGAGACATTGTTCTTTCTATTACACAATGATTTGACTCCATCCGAACTCTATCAGATAGCCTTTCCTTGATTTCTCTGTTGAGACCCTAGATAGTAATTTCCACTGGAAAATAATAATAGGTAACATTTATACACCAGTTTAAAGTTCACATACATTATCTCATTTAATACCCATGACAGTTCTGAGGTAAATCCTAGAGATAACTATCTTACTTTTACAAGATGAAGAAACAACTTGTGAGAGGTGATGATGACTTATCAATGGCCACATTGTTTATGTCAAAGGCCACATTTGTACTCAAGTCTTCTTGACTCTGAATTCAGCTTTCTATCTGCTACCTATTTGAAATTCACCTAAATTTAACAAGCTACCTATTAAAAATTCACCTGAACCTTGAGAGAGTTAAACCTAATTATGCATTCACACATCAAGTGGATGGCTTGAATCAGAAAATCTCTGGAATGAAAACTTATAGGCTGAGAAAGATGAGAATTCATCTTGGGGCTGGGGGTACTACTTTGGGGAAGGAGGCAAATTGAGATGGAGCACAGAAAACTACATGTCACTCCAGGCATTTTCATTGGCTGTCCTGCATGCTTAGAACTACTTATCTTTATCTCCTGGCTTCCCAGGCTTTCTTCAAAGTCCCAGATAAAGCCCTACCTTCTGCAAGAAACCTTTCCTGATACATATTAATCTTAGTGCCTTCCCTCTGGTGATGATCTTTAATTTATCCTGTATATAGCTTACTCGCACATAGTTATTTATATGTTGTCTCCCCCATAACACTGAAATTTTTGAGAGCAAGGACTATTTTTTTGTTTTCAAGGGTTTTTTTTTGTCTTTGTATCCCCAGCCCTTAGCATTGTGCCTGATGCATAATAAGCACCTAATAAATGCTTATTGGCTTGACTTGATTATGATGGGATGCTTTTGACAGATAGCTGTGAGGTCACTGGTTTGGAGGAATCGTAGAGAAAAGAAAGATGGGAAAGACACCAAAGAGAAACTAACTATACTTTTCAATTTTCCCTATATACATGACCTTTTGTGCTACAAGAATTTGCTAATTTTTATAGTATACAAAAGGGTGAAGGGAAGAGAAAAGGAGGGGGGGAGGAGATTTGAATAACACAGTTCTACTTCTCTATCACATTTTCTGAAGCATCTCTTGCAAACCTTTTCCTCTCTCAGCACTCCTACATCTCTCCTGTCCCTACTACATCACTGGTGGGTGACCTTACCTCATATTTTCCTGGAATAATCCAAGCCCCACCCCATCCTTAGTCCTCTAATGTCACTAATTGCATATCTCAATATCTCTAAATGCTTCTACCTCTCTTCTCTATACTCTCCAGGGAGCCTAGTTCTTCTTATCCCAGTCATTAGTCCTATCTTCTCTTTTCTCATCTGGGAGTTTTCCCTGATGGCAATTATGTCCTCATTCTCTCTTTTCAGACTTGATTTATATAAGCATTGAAAAGCTGCTTAAAAATATATCCAATACTTCCTACATCCCCAAAGAGCCTGCACTTGGCTCTGCTATACCATAAAGCTACCATCCAATATCTCTTCTTGATTTCAATGCCAAGTTCATAGAATTTTCAGACACATTCCTAGAAAAATTTCATTGCCTTAAAGAATCACAGAGTGAGAGTCAAAAGTAACTTTACCCACTATCTAGTTCAATGCAGACGTGAGAGGAATCCTTACTATAACATAACTGACAATTGGTTGTACAGCTTCTGCTTGAAGGTGTCTAATAGATAAAACTCACCACTGTTTGACAACCTTGTTTGGCATCTGGACTCCTGTAAGACCTAGGAAGGCAAGAAACTGACGTCAACTCTACCTTGATCTCTTAGCAACTTCCACACATTTGCTCCTGGTTCTGTCTTTTGGGACCAAAAAAAAAAAATTCCAATCCATTCTGCACAAGATGACTCTTCAAATACTTAAACACAGCTTTCCTACTCTCCTTGAGTTTTCCCTTTGCCAGGTTAAACATGCACAGTTCCTTCATGTGATGGTGACTTAAGACCCTTTACCATTCGGTTTGCCTACTCTGGACACTCTTGAGTTTATCAATATCCTTCTTAAATAATGACTCCCAGAACTGAGCACTACAGTTGCTGCTGTTCTGGTTGTTCAGTCATGCCTAATTCTTTGTTACACCATGGACCATATTCCATGGGACTTTCTTGGCAAAGACACTGGAGTGGTTTGCCACTTCCTTCTCTAGTGGATCCTTTTGTCAGGCCATCAGAGGTTAAGTGACTTACCGAGGGTCACATACCTAGGAAGTGTCTAAGGCTGCATTTGAATTCAGGTCTTCCTGACTCCAGGCCCAGTGTTCTATCTATTGAGCTACCAGCTGCCTCCCTACTGAACCTGTACTATAGTTGAGTAAATCAGGCACCATCACCTCCCTGTTCCTGGAGGTAATGCATCTTAATGTAGCCCAATATTGCATTAGCACTTTTAGCTGTGACATCACCCTGCTGATTAATTGAACTTGATTTCAGAGCTAACCATACCTCCTTCATTTTGTTCTTATGAGTTTGGTTTTTGTCCCCAAAGATAAGACTTTACACACTTCCCAATTGAATTTTATCTTAACAGATTCAGCCCCATGCTATTGCCTGTTAAGATCCTTTAGGACCTTGACTGCCCTAAAGGCATGTTAGCTATACCTCCCAGCTTTATGCCATTTGTGAATTAGATTTACATACCATCTATCTCTTTATCTAAGTCTTTGATAAAAATGTTAAATAGGACAGTGACAATAGGACAGAAATCAGAGGACACTCTAGTGAAACACTCCTGCCATGTTGACATTGAACTATTAATAACTGCTCTGAGTTTGGCCAGACAACCTGCTCAGAATCCTTCTAATTATGTTGCTTTCTAATCCATATTTCTCTAGGTGTCCATAAGAATAGTAGGAGATATTTTATCAAAAACTTTGCTAAAATCTAGGTAAGCCACATCTACAACATTCTCTCATCTACTAGTTTAATAATTCTTTCCAAAAAATGGGAAAGTTAATCTGGCATGACTTATTCACTATCCAGGGTCCTTACATTCACTGTTTTCTAGAGGTTCTTTCTAGAGAATTTAGAATAGTGGTGTCAAATTCAAATAGAAAACAGGATCAGCTAATCCAGACAGAATGATCCTTGCAGTCCATATATTGACCTAATTTTGAAATGCACTATTATCTGTGTATGTATATTGTATATGTATTTTGTTTAATATTTCTCAATTGCATTTTAATATGCAGCTGCACAAGTTCTCTGTTGAACGCCTATGCTCTAGAGCAGTGGTTCTCAACCTGTGGGTCGCGACCCATTTGAGGGTCAAACGACCCTTTCACAAGGGTCGCCTAAGACCATCGGAAAACACATATTTTCAATGGTCTTAGGAACCGAGACACCGCTCCTCTATCTGTCTCCAGGTGGGTCTGCCCACATGCAGACATGCCCACATACAAGTATTAAAGGGTCACAGCATTAGGTAGATTGAGAACCACTGCTCTAGAGATTCTTTCTCTTTCAAGAGGCTTGCCAACCATCTCTTTAATGATTGGTTTTAGAATGTTCCCAGAAATCAGAGTCAATCTCACTGGCTTGTTGTGGGCAGATTCTCTTCTCTACCTTTTTTTCTCTTTTTTTAAAGATTAGGACATTTGCCCTTTTCTAATTTTGTGGTAGAGCAGACACTAGCTGTGTGATCCTGGACAAGTAATTTTAACTTGTTTGCCTCAGTTTCCTCATCTGTAAAATGAACTGGAGAAGGAAATAGCAAACTATTCCAGCATCTTTGCCAAGAAAACCCCAAAAGGGGTCATAGTCAGACATAGCTGAAAAATTACTAAACAACACCAAATAGTACTCTTTCATTACTAATAAGGGGTTTCAACTCCCTGTTAGACAATTTTTGTTCTTTTACTTCCAGTACAAGTGTCATTTGCCTTTGTAGAGAAAGCATAGGTAAAGCAAAAAGTGAGAAATTCTGCTTTTTCTCTGTTGTCAGTCATCATTATCCTATCCACTGTAAGTAAAGGCCCTTATCTTTCTTTGACCCCTTCCTTTTCCTCCCTCAATACAGCTGTTTATAAAGCCCTTTTTAGTGCCTTTAGCTCACCAGCTATGGTTCATCATGAGCATTAGTGTTCCTGACATTTTTATACTATGATGCCAGACTCTTATATTCATCTTCTGGTCTTACTCACTTCCATCTTCTGTGGATTTATTTTTAAAATTCGAGTTGGCAAAGGATACGAATAGGCAGTTTTCAGAAGAAGAAATCAAAGCTATCAACAGTCACATTAAAAAAAATGCTTGAAATCATTACTGATTAGAGAAATGCAAATTTAAACCAATTCTGAGATAGCACCTCACACCTGTCAGATTGACTAAGACAACAGAAAATGAAAATGCCAAATGTTGGAGAGGATGGGGGAAAACTGGGACATTAATGCATTGTTGGTGGAGTTGTGAACTGATCCAGTCATCCTGGAGAACAACTTGGAATTATGCCCAAAGGGGCTACAAAACTTACATACTCCTTGATCCAGCAATACCTCTACTAGGTCTATATTCCAAAGACATCAAGAAAAAGGAAAAAAGACCCATATATACAAAAATATTTGTAGCAGTTCTTTTTGAAGTGGAAAAGAACTGGACATCAAGGGGATGCCTGTCATTTGGAGAATGGTTAAACAAGTTGTGGCATATGATTATGATGGACTACTATTGTGCTGTAAGAAATGGTGAACAGGATGGTTTCAGAAAATCCTGGGAAGACTTATACAAATTGATACAAAGTGAAGTGAGCAGAACCAGGAGAACATTTTACACAGTAACAGGAATATGGTAAGAATGATCAATTGTGAGAGATTTAGCTGTTCTGATCAAGACAATGACCCAAGACAGTTCCAAACAACCTATGATGAGAAATGATATCTGTCTCCAGAGAAAGAACTGATGAACTCTGAGTGCAGAGTGAAGCATATTTTTTTTGCTTTATTTTTCTTGTTGTTGTTTTTTTGTTTTGTTTTGTTTTGCAACATGGCTAATATGGAAATATATTTTGTATGACTTCACATGTATAACCAATATATTGCTTGCCTTCTCAAAGGATAGGGGAGAGTAGGAGGGAGGGAGAAAATTTAGAACTCAAAATTAAAAAAAAATGAATGTTAAAAATCCTTTACATGTAATTGGGACATATTTAGCAAAATAAAAAACATATTAAAGCAAATAAAATCTAAATTGGTTAAGTGAGTTCCCTGAGTAAATCCATAGGTTTCATCAGATAAATCACATTCTCTCCTTCCCCATAGTAATTGTTTCCCTTTGTGTCTTAAGAAATTCATTCATGAGCAATCTTTATCCATCCTAGACTAACTTCCCCTATAGCATTTTTTCCCCTCTGAAACCTTTGAACTGCTTTCCTAAAATCTAGAATGCACAGTCTATACCTATGTATGGTATTATTCAATTAATGCATTGCCCTAACAAATGAAGCATTTTAATGTTGGGTCAAAAGGTATGTGTAGTGTAGTGTCTTTTTGTGCATGATTCCAAATTATTTTCCAGAATGACTGAACCAATTCATAGCTCCACCCCCAGTACCCTGGTGTTCTTAGTCTCCCACAGACCCCCTTAACATTTATGCTCTTTTTTGGTCATCTTTGCCAATCTGATGGGTGTGAGATGGATCCGTAGAGTTGTCTCAGTTTGAATTTCTCTTATTCATGATGTGAAGCATTTTTCAGATGTTTATTGATAACATACTTCTTCATTTGAAAACTGCCTTTTCATGCCCTGTGCCATTAACTACTGGGAAATAGCTCATGGTTTTATATATTTGTTTCAACTTCTTATATATCTTGCATGTAAGACCTTTATCAGAGAAATTTGCTGCAAAGAATTTTTTTCCAGTTAACAATTTCACTTTTAATTCTAAATGTATTGATTTTGTTTGTGCAAAAGCTTTTTAATTTTATGTAATAAAAATTATTATTTATTATTTCTCTACTTTTTTTGATCAAGAACTTCTCCTATCTATGACTGGGAAAAGTATCGCCTTCCCATCTGATGTGTTTCTGATATGACCTAGGTTTTGCATCCATTTAGAGCTTATTGTGTCACATATGGTATAAAGTGTTGGTCTGAATTAAATTCTGCCATTCTGTTTCCAGTTTTCCCAATAGTTTTGTTGGACAATAAGTCCTTATGTCAATTATTGGTGTCCTTTGGTTTTTCCATTTATATGACCTCTGCCCTAGTTCTGATCAACCATCCCTGCTTCTCACCTGACCTTTTAAAAATAGCCTCTAAGAGGCCTCTCCTTTCTCTAGTCTGTCTTCCACATGGCCTCCGACCATCCCCCCCCCCAAAAAAACCCAAAAACCTTCCAAAGGCATAGGAATGACCATATTATTCTCTGACTCAAAAACCTTAATATTGCCTCTAGGATAAAGTACAAATTCTAAAGCAAGGTATTCAAATCTTTCACAATCTGACTCTGACCTAATTTCTCAGCATTTTAAAAAATATTACTGCCCTTCACACTGTTCACAATACAGTCAAACTGCACTATTGGTTATGTTCTAAACTCAATATTCCACACCTTTGTGGATTTGCATAAATCATTCCACTATGCCAAGAATGCATTCTTTCCTCATCTCAGTCTCTCAGAATCCTGAGAATATATCACTGCCTCCTGCCTTCTCTGAAGCCTAGGCTAAAGTCCCATCAT
The DNA here is from genome assembly GCA_028627135.1 of Pseudochirops cupreus. Classification (NCBI taxonomy): domain Eukaryota; kingdom Metazoa; phylum Chordata; class Mammalia; order Diprotodontia; family Pseudocheiridae; genus Pseudochirops; species Pseudochirops cupreus. Next base: position 119,341,373 of record CM053581.1, on the reverse strand, counting down.
CTAAAAAATAGTCTTTCCCAAGGCAATGTCTGGGTCTAGAGTCACTAAGACCTGAGTTCAAATTTGAGCTCTCCGACTCTGGGCAAATCACATAACTTCTCTTTGCCTCAGTTAAGGAACATGCACCTCTCAGGGCTGCTGTGAGAATCAGATGAGATGATATTTGTAAAGCAAGGGCCTCCCTCAATTTACCTTTATAATTTTTTTTGGCCACACCATGATGGCCTAACCTAACTCCTATTTCTACTGGAGTGGTTTGCCATTTCCTTCTCCAGCTCATTTTACAAATAGAGAAACTGAGGCAATCAAGATTAAGTGACTTGTTCAGGGTCACACAGCTAGTAAATGTCTGAGGTTGGATTTGAACTCAGGCCCTCCTGACTCCAGGTCTGGTGCTCTATCCACTGTACCACCTAGTTGCCCCTGAGGTTGAACATACAACCTCATCAATGGTGTAATAATTTTTGATACTTGGTCTTGCTCAGCACTTGGTAGTTACTTTTTTGTTGTCTCCATATCCTTGTAAGGTAAGTACATCACTAAGAATGTTTTCCCTTTTTAGAGAGAGAAATCAGGTCAAAGAATTACATAGTGAATCAGCAACAGAGTCAGAAAGAGAATCTCAACTTCTGGTCTCCTGATTCCCCCCCCCAATCTTAGGCTTAAGGCAAGAGTTCTTAAGGTTTCTTGTGCCTTAGGCCTCTTTGGCAATCTTGGGAAGCCTATGAACTCCTTCTAATTTTTAAATATATAGGATTACAAAAGAAACTAATTATACTAAAATACAGTTATCACATTTAAAAAAAATCCCAGACCCCAGGTAAGAACCTCTGCCTTAGGGGAAATATACTTCCCTATTTCCAGCTGATAGCAGAAAATCAACAACTCTTCCTGATCCAAAATCCCCTAATGCTAATTGCTCCTCAGAGGACATCTCTTGGGGTGCTTGGCTAAAACGCCCGGAGAATACCTTCTTTGAAGTGTCCCAGAACCAAAGAGCACAGGTTTTCTTCTTTCACAGGCTGTCAGATGAAGCACGGCAATGCTCATTTTCCCACATTCCTCTTCCTTTTATTCTAAGCCCCATGCCACAATTGTGGAGAGAAACAATTCTAACTTCTTAGAACTTTTTTATTTTCATAGAACTTTTTGACATTTGCAGCTCTTGGTTCTGTCAGAGATGTGTGTATGGCCCTGCTGTCTCCCAGAAAGGAAGGTTAGTTTGGGTAGGAGAGCCATGGCACCAGCAGAGACGCTGGGCAAAGACAATGTGATGATATGCATGGACAATTACTTAGTGATTAAGTAAAGTAGTGAAAATGCTTACAGTGTACGGTGTGCCTGGCTCTGTACTAAGCACCAGGAATATAAATACAAGCCAAAAAAGAAAGCCCCTGCCCTCAAGGAACATACATTCTCATGGGGGAAGATGACATATACAAAGGAGCCAGGGGTTGAGGAAGAGGGGAAGGAGAGGACATTTGCCCTGGGGAATGGCAAAGTCCAGAGAATCTGGAGGATGAGAGATAGACAGCTGGTTGGAATGGGTTTTGGCCCATGGAGTGCCTCCAATTTGGGATAGCTTTGGGGAGTCTCTGTGCAAGAAGGGAGATGCCTCACAAGATACACCATCACCAGTGCAGCTCTGAAAACATCATGGTGGCATAAAAATCCCTCACTTTTTAAAGGCTATTGACAAGAAAATAAATTAGAAAGTTGTGTTTTACAATGTCACTAATGTTTCTAAGACATTAACTATCCCCACCCACATACAAACTCTTATCTTTTCAGAAGCTTTCATGAGGTGAAAAAAATCCAGTGATGGGTGAGGACCCTCCCCAAATTTTTGTCATCACAGTGAAATGAAGACGGTGTTTTGATTCTGCAGAAAGAAAAAGAGAGGAGGGGAAGAAATAAAAGAAGGGAAGAAAAAGGAAGTAATAAAGAACGAAAGATATATGGCTCTTGTAATTTCCATCTCCTGTTCGTTCATTAAGCAACCTTTTGTGGATGGAGAAATCAGTCAGTGTTCCTTTTTGTTTTTTCTCTCCCGAAATGTTCTGAATTTAGAAGAAAAAAAAATCAACACTGACAAATGCATATTGTTTTCCAAACTATAAATGTCACATCCGCTTCCTCCCCCTCACGGCACAGATGTCCCTCTAGTCTCTTCCAAATGCGTCTGAATCACAGGCCCGGAGCTTGCTGAGAGCTGCAGGGCTAGGCTGGGGGCTGGAGCTGTTTCCTTCCAAAGGCATCTTCCAAATGTGCATGCAGATGGAGCAGATGAAAATGATCTGAAATGATCTGTTTGCAAACCACTCACGTGGTCACTTGCATTCAAAAGGAGCAAAAACTCTGAGCCTGAGCTTTCTGTGGGAGAATGTCTAACCCAAGCACTGCATCCTCATCTATTAGTTTGTCTCTGATTGGGAACACTGAGTAGCATAGCTTACAATTACACGGTGCTTTACAATTTACAGAGCATCTTTATGTGGCTTATTTGGTGAAGCATTTGTTAAATACCTGCTACGTGCCAGGCTCTGTGTGAAGCTCTGGGGATACAAAGAGAGGCCAAAACAATCCCTGCCTTTAAGGAGATCACTATGTAGTGGAAGAGACAACATATAAATTAGAGACAATATCAGAGGGAGAGCATTAAAATGACAGAGAACTGGGAATATCTTATAGAAGACGAGCATTTATCATTATGCCTATTTTGCAGATGATGAAACAGAATTAGTGTGAGTGACTTGCCCAAAAGGGCAATTAAATGTCCACAGCACCACATCACATCCTGCAAATGTAGGCTACTTTTGAGCCCTCCCATGAAAACAGAGAAGTGGCTGTGATGGTAGGACCACTTTAAGATTCCAAGGTAGGAATGTCTTCTCTATGATGCCCTCTGTCTATTCAAATCCTACTGTCTTTAGATAGTCAACAAGAATTTATGAAGCATTTACTATATACCAGGTCCTGTGCTAAGTGCTAGAGATAAAAAGATAGGTAAAAATACATTCCTTACCTGTAAAGGGCTGACATTCTGGTGGAGGAGGCAATATACAAGTAACTATGTACAAAGGAGTAGGTGGAAGGTAGTCTCAGAAGAGAAGACAGTAGCAGTGGGGGGACTGGGATAGGCTGCCAGCAGAAGGTGGCTTTGAGCTGAGCCATGAAGGAATACAGGGAACCCAGGGGGTAGAGATGAGGAGGAAGAATAACCCAGGCATTGGGGACAACCAGTGAAAAGGTACAGTCAGGAGATGATGCGTCTGGTGCAAAGAATAGCAAGGAGACTGTAAGAATGCAGTTATTGTTGGATTATAAAGTACATGGAGTCATGCACTGATGCAAAGTGAAGTGAGCAGAACCCGGAAAACACTGTACATGATAAAAGCAACATTGTACCACAATCAATTGTAAATGACTTAGTGCTTCTCAGTAATACAATGATGCAGGACAATCCCAAAGGACTTATATTTTAAAATGTTACCCAAATCTAAAGAAAGAACTGATGGAGTTTGAATGCAGATTGAAGCATACTATTTTTCACTTTTTTCTTGCCTATGTTTTTTAAGAAAAGTTTTGTTTATGTCTTCTTTCACAGCATGACTAATATGGAATATGTTTTGCATGACTGCACAAATATAACCGATATCAAATCATCTCAGGGAGGGGAAGAAAAGAGGAAGAAAGAGAATTTGGAACTCAACATTTTTTAAAATGAGTGTTAAAATTGTTTTTACATGTAATTGGGAAAAATAAATATTAAAGTAAAAAAAGTAAGTACATGGAGAATGAAGTGTAAAGAAACCTGGACAGATAGGACAAGGAAAGAGTGTGTACAGAGCATTTTATATTTGATCCTGCAGAGAACATGAGGCCATCAGAGTTTACTGAGGGAGTAAGGAGTCAGACTTGCTCAGATTTGCTCTTTCAGGAACTAGCATACTTAAAAGATTCAGCTCAGGTCCTACCCACTTCAGGAAGTTTTCCCTTAACATTGAAGAGATCTGAGTTCTAATTCTCACACTGTCCCTCACTCTCCCCAATTATCTTTCCTACAATATGTCCCAATATGTGTTTCCCTCTCCAGCCCCTCCACCACCTCCCTATCCCACTGTAGCACAAGCTGCCCAACTAGTCCACTTTTTGCTTGGCATCAGGATTACATATCCTACCCCCCAGCCTCCACTGACTCAGGTTCAGGTTCAATAATTGTCACACTCTTTACAGGGTTTACCTTCCCAACAGAGTGGACTGCTCCCTGCCCCCACCTTGTTACTTATCCTGGACCTTATACCACATAGGGTGCTCAGGATCAGAGCATCCTCGATGGGAAAATTAATACAGAAGTTTGCTACCATCATCCCCCTATAATCAATGTGACCTGAGTCATCCCTAGTCCTATCCTCCTCTTCCCTCCCTTTCTACAGTGCCCTCTTAAAACCTTATTGATTGTTAACTGTCTTCTATTTAGGTGGTATAGCGGAAAGAGTGCTAGTGATTCAAGCAAGATCTGAGTTCTAATCCTGACTCAGATGCACACAACCTTTCTCAGCTTCCGTTTCTTCACTGTGAAGTGTGTATACTTAAAGTGCCCACCTCATGGTGTGGTTATGAAGATCAAATAAGAAAATACATGTAAAACTTTTTGTAAACCTTAAAGTGTACTATAAATGGTAGTTCTTATTCTAACTTGGATCTTAACAATAACAATAATAAGTAGCATTTCTATGACTCTCTAAGGTTGGTGAAGTACTTTACAAATATTCCATTTTATCCTTAGCATGATTCTAGGTGATAGGTGCTATTATTATCCCCATTTTACAGATGAGAAAAATTAAGGTAGAAAGAGGTCAAGTGACTTACCCAGGGTTACACAGCTACTAAGTATTTGAGGCTATATTTGAACTCATCTTCCTGACTCCAGACTCAAGTGCTACCTATCCACTGAAACACCTAGGTACCTTTAGCTTGCTCTCCTTCTTAATAAGGGAAAGGAAAGGGAATAAGCATTTATTAGATACCTACTATGTGCCAGATACTGTGCTAAGAACTTTACAAATATTATCTCTTTTGATCCTCACAACAACCTGGGGAGGTAGGCACTATTATTGTCCCCATTTTACAGATGAGGAATTTGAGGCAAATAGACATTAAAGTGTCATACACAGGATCACATAGCTAATAAGTCTCTAAGGATGGATCGATAAATTTTGTCCTTGGTTCAATTTATTTTTCTCCCTGCCCTTTCAAGTACCCTGGTCTCTGAATCCCTCAACTTGCATGATTCCCATCTACAATCTACCTCAACCACATATGGGTAGATACTGTACCACCCTCACCCCAATCCCTACTTCCTAGCTCTAGATGAATCCTCCTCCCCAAATTCCTAATGGTGACTATATGTGGATTTTACCCATGGGAGGCCGCCTCTGCAAAGGCAAGGCCTTCAAGAAATACTGATTGAATTACTACTATATTCAAAGTATTGGATATGAAGCTACTCCCTCAAGAAGCTTACAATCCAATTTGAGAAATGAGACAATTATGCAAATAACTAGCATGGAATCTGGCATGTGATAAGACTCATATTACAGAAGCAAAGCATTGCAGAAGCTCAGAGAAGGATGGAACAAATGGTTTCTAACTTTAGGGATCATATAAAACTTCAGAGAGGAGTGGTATTAGATGAGAACCTTACAGGGCAGCCAGGTGGTGTAGTGAGTAGAGCACTGACCCTAGAGCCAGGAGTATCTGAGTTCAAATCCAGCATCAGACACTTTTACTAGCTGTGTGACCTTGGGCAAGTCACTTAACCCTAAATGCCTTGACTTCCACCTTCCAAAAAAGAAAAAAAAAAAAAGGAAAGAATCTTAGAGGGTAAGTAAAATTTTAAGAGAATGAAATACCTTTCAAGCAGAAGGAGCTTCATGGCGAGAAAACAGGTGATATATTTAAACAATGATGAGCCCTTGACTAGAGCCCAGGATACCTGTAGGACATTATAGTAGATAAAATTTAAAAGGTAGGTTGGCCTTAGATTGTAGAAAGCCTTAATTGTTGAGGCTAAAAAGCCAGGACTTTATTTGGTGAGTTGCCTTGGCAAGATGTTTTAATAAGAGTCCACTTGTCTTAGTTTCAAGGAGACAGATTCTCCAATTGATAAATGGTCGAAGGATATGAACAAGTAGTTTTCAGAGGAAGAAATTAAAGTTGTCTATAGTCATATGAAAAAATGCTCTAAATCACTGTTGATTAGAGAAATGCAAATCAAAACAATTGTGAGGTACCACATCACACCTATCGTATTGGCTAATATGACAAGACAGAAAAATTATAAACGCTGGAGAAGATGTGAGGAAATTGTAACACTAATGCATTGTTGGTGGAGTTGTGAACTGAGCCAACCATTTTGGAGAGCGATAGAACTATGCCCAAAGGGCTATAAGAATGTGCATACTCTTTGACCCAGCAATACCACTTCTAGGGCTGTATCCCAAAGAGATCATAGAAAAGGGGAAAGGACCCACACATACAAAAATATTTATAGCAGCCCTTTTTGTGGTGACTAAGAACTGGAAATTGTGGGGATGCCCATAAGGTGGGGAATAGCTGAACAAGTTGTGGTATATGAATGTAATGGAATACTATTGTGCTATAAGAAATTATGAGCAGATAAGAAATGGGGAGGAGATGGACTTCATATTTACCTGAAGGGGCTTATACAAACTGATGCTGAGTGAGAAGAGCAGAACCAGGAAAAATTTGTACACAGTCACAGACACATTGTATGTGTGACGACCAACCTTGATAAACTGGACTCTTCTAAGCAATGCACAGTTATGAGACAACTCTACAAGTCTCAGGATGGAAGGAGATATCTACATTCAGAGAAAGATCTAGAAAGAACAGAGTTTAAATGGAATCTGAAGCAATCTACATGCTATCGTTCTTGACCATGTTTGGTTTTGTTTCTTCTTTCCCATTGTTCACTCCATCGGTTACAACCCTTCTATACAACCAGACTATTGTACAATGTGAAAGTATTTGCAGATCCTATACATGATTGCATGCCGCCATGGGGGAGTGGGGAAAGGGAGGGGAGAAAATTTGAAACTCAAGGGATTGTGGAACTGAATCTTGTAAACTAAAAGTAAACAAACAAGTCAATCTAATTTTAAAAAGATAAGAAA
>CM053581.1:119299460-119334074 GCA_028627135.1 Pseudochirops cupreus | reverse complement strand
AAACTTGGAAAGAGTTACATGATACTGAATGAGGGGAGCAGAACCAGGAGAACATCGTACACAGTTCAGCCACATTGTGTGAAAACTAACTTTGATAGACTTGGTTCTTTTCAGCAACACAAGATTCTAAGACAACTCCAAAAAGCTCATGATGGGAAATGTTATCCTCAGCCAGAGAAAGAATTATGGAGTCTAAATGCTGATTGAAGTGTACTATTTGCTCTCTCGCTCTTTTTTATTTTGTTTTGTATCTTCTTGCTTGTGGTTCATTCCATTGGTTATAATTCTTTACAACATGACTGATGTGAAAATATATTTAATACGAATGCATATGTATCAGGTTGCACACCATCTTGGGGAGGGGAGGGATGGGAAGAAAATTTTAAAATCAAAAGCTTGTGGAACTGAATGTTGTAAATAAATTTAAAATAATAAAAAAAGAAGAGACAGAACACTTACACTAATAAATTAACCCTTGTATTTTATTGATAATACATAAACCATTCTAATGAATAAATGATACAAAAGACAACTTTGTCCTATTTGTCTTCCGCCATTCTGGGTCCCATTTATTCAACTCTGATGCTGGAAAACACACATCTAGGAGTGACCAATCATACCTAGAAATACAAGGTAGGTCTGAGTGGCCAAGGGCAATTAAGGGAGGTAGGGTTTTATACTTCGAGGGAGGCAAAGAAAAACTGGCATAAAAGAAAGGGAAGGAAATGGTAAAGCATTCCAGTATTTCTGCCAAGAAAACCCCAAATGGGGTCATGAAGAGTCAGACCCAACTGAAAAAGCTGAATTAACAATAATGGAGAAGGAATGGAATTGCTCTTAGATTATATGCTTTAGGGCAGTTAGTGACACAAGGGATAGAGAGCCAGACTTGGAGTCAGGAACATGCCTCTTGCTGAGTTCATATCTGGCCTCAGATACTTCCTAGCAGTGTAGCCCTGGGTAAGTCACTTTAATCCTGTTTGCCTCAATTTCCTCACCTGTAACATGTACTAGAGAAGGAAATGGCAAACCACTCCAGTATCTTTGCCAAGAAAACCCCAAAAAGGATCACAAAAGTCAGATTGGACTAAAAATGACTAAACAACAACTAATATAAAAATTCAAATTAAAGCAACTCTAAGGTTTCACTTTATACTTCTAAGACTGGAAAAGTTGACCAAAAAACAAAAAAAAAGGAACATGACAAATGCTGGAGGGACTGCCAGAAAACAGGCACATTAATGAACTGGTACAACCATTTTGGAGAGCAACTAGGAACCATGCCTAAAAAGCTACTAAATTGTGTAAACCCTTCAACTCAATGATACCCCTACTACAAGGTAAAGAGATCAGAGAAAGAGGAAAAACAGCTACATTACAAAAAATAGTCATAGGAGCTCTTTTTGTGGTGGCCCAAAGAACTGGAAACTAAGGGGGTGCTCAAAAACTAAGGAATGACTGAACAAATTAAGGCATATAAATGTAATGTAATATTGTTGTGCCAGAGGAAATGATAAAAAAAAAAAGAGACAGCTTCAGAAAAACTTGGAAACGAATCCAGTATGACATTAGCAGAACCAGGAGAACACAAACAGCATAGAAAAGACAAACAATTTTGAAAGACTCTGATCAGCCCCATGATGAATCATGATTCCAGATTCCAAGTGATAAAATATGCTACCTACCTTGTGACGGAGAGGTAATGGCCTCAAGGTACAGAAGGTTGTATATACATATATATTTACACATACACATACATGTATGCATATATATATATGTAGAAAATCCTAGTAGCAAATATGCAGTTAAGCAGAATGAATTCCTACAATTAGCCATATCCTGTATGTGTGCATGCATGTGTATATGTGTGTGTGTGCACATACACATACATACATATACACAAATACAGACACACATATATAGGATATGGCTAATTATAGGAAGTTGTTTTGCTTAACTAGGCATATTTATTACAAGGGTTTTCTCTTTCTTTTCCTATGGTTGGGGTGTGGGGCATGGGAGGAAGAGAACTTAGATATTTGTTTTAAAAAATAACAAATTTTAAACTAAAAAAAAATTTTTAAAAGAAAGGCACTTCAGATGGTACAATATCATTTTCTACCAGTTATATTCAACTAATTCTATTGTTGTGTCCCCTCTCCCTTCCCTCTAAGGAATAAGGAAAGAGATAAGCCTGATCAACCTAAATAATGAAAGAATCTAATCAGAGTTGTGCCTTTGGTATTTGGAGTAACCTCGCAGTCATGGGATTAGTGATATGGAGCTGATAAGGCCAGTTGGAGACTATGTTAATAGTCAAAGCTGTAAGTTCAAGTTATGAGCCCTGAAATAGGATGGTGAGGTTGGAAAGGAAGGGTCTGGTAAGAGAGACACTGAGGAGTTGGAATGATGGCCAGGGCCTGGCAAAAGATTCCTTGGGGATGAGGGAGGGGGAGAAAGAGGAATCCAAGGGGACTCTCAGATTCTGGGCTTTGGTGGACTGGGAGATTGGTACCATTAACAGAAATGGAGAAGTCAGGATAAGGATGTCATTTTCTTGCATCAAATCATTCATGTTTCAATAGCTCTTCATGTTGGTAAAAATGCTTTGCAGGTAAGACGATGAGTTTATCTTGGATAGGCTGAATTTCAGATGCCAATGAGACAATACATGGACTTGTATATCAGGCAGCTTGAAAAATTCCCATGCCATATAGAATGCTATAGGAACGTTAGTTAAATAAATATGTCACTGTTTTTAAAATCTCATCAATATGTGTTCTCCTTATAATGGTATAGTTAGAAAATCACCTGTGCTGTTTTATCCTGGGAGTTTCCAGTCAAAACCTTTACAGGAGGTCCATCAGATCTGCTGGAGGGACTTCTTCCGGCTCTCCTGACATGACAAGAGTACCGATGTAGCATGCAGACTGTCTATCTGCTATCCCTCAGGTTTTATATATATGTATAGGTGTATGTATGTGTGTGTGTGTGTATACATATATATATATACATACACCTATACATATATGTGTGTATATGTATATATGCACACATGCACACACACACACAAATATCCTTAATACCTTTCATGTCCCTTTTTTAAATGAAATTCATCATTGGTGATGTGCCACACCCCATTTAGGAGAAGAAATGTAATGCAGCAGATAGACAGAGCACTGGACCTAAAAGCAGAAAGACCTGGGTTCACATGCTCCCTAGAACACTTATTGAGTTGTGTCAATCATTTAAACCCTCTCACCCTCAGTTTCCTCATCTGTAAACTGGGGATAGTATCTGTAGCATGAGGATCAAATGAAATAATATGGATAATAAAGTGCTTAAGTAGCCTCAAGTACTACAGGGCAGTTATTATTATTAATTTATGACCATTGTGTAGCTCTTCATTGTCCTTTGGAAATTTTGATTTCTCAGAGATTGTGGTGTCCTATGATAAAATCTTCAGAAAAACATCAATTTTTAAAAGATAGGCTTTGGTTTCAGGCAGAAGTTCAGGAATCACTGAAAATGCTATGCATTTTCCCAAATGTAAAATAGCCTGTTCTCTTGGTCCAGTTCAGTCCTAGGCCCAGGTCATTGTACCTGAAGTGCCTGTAGTAGATAGATGATAGATAGATGGATAGATAGATAGATAGATAGATAGACAGACAGACAGACAGACAGACAGATAGATAGATAGATAGATAGATAGACAGACAGAGATATGCTGTTGGATGGATGGCCCAAAGAACTGGTCATTTTTCAGTTGTGTCGAACTTCTTGTGATCCCATTTGGGGTTTTCTTGGCAGAGATACTAGAGTGATTTGCCATTTCTTTACCCAGTCCATTTTACAGATGAGGAAACTGAGACAAACAGGATGAAGTAACTTACTCGGGATCACATATCTAGGAAGTGTCTGAGGCCAGATTTGAACTCATGGAGATGAGTCTTCTTGACTCCAGTTCTAGCACTCTGTGCACTCCAGCGCCACCTAGCTGCTCCATTATTTGCCTAGAAGAAAATAAGTCCAGAGAATGTGTTGAACTGACACATTATTATATCTATAGTTATATCTGTATGTATAGTGATGGACCAGCTGTCTGGGCCATCCACCCAATTACATATCAAAACCTAATCTGGACAATAGATATTCTTTATCCACTTGCCTGTATAGATAGTTAATTTGAACTCTCTTGAGTGATTTTTAGATCTTGTTAAAACAGTTTTGTGATGTTTCAGGGCTGGATAGAGGCAATTAGGTGGCCTCCATTATTATTAAATATTATTGCTTAAATCAATAATTAATTCCTAATTAAGAATTTAATTATTTGTTGATTGATTTAAAATGAATTTTAATTATTTATTAACTATTTAATTTATTATTATCATCTATTAAGGTAAAAAGCTGCACTAAAACTTTGGGGCATGCTGAAGAGTGTTTTCAAAACAGTTTTAGTGTTCTCCAAAAACAGGCTCTTCACAGTAACTTGGTGAAGGGGATACCGCACATCTCCTCATTCCTATTTCATAGATGAGGCAAGTAAGGCTCCCAAATGTGAGGTGACTTGCTCATGATTGCACGACTCTAAGTGTCCAAGGCAGGATTCAAACCAAGGGTTTTTTTTCAAACTCCAAATCCAGTGTTCTTTCCACTATGCCACAGCCTGTTATTTATAGCATACAAACCAGGCTCTCTGAAGAAAGATGATGTTTTCTATCAGAGGAATAAAAACAATGGCTTTCTCTGCGGGTCCAAACTGAATACATGATCCAAAAGGGGTGTGGAGCTTAAAGGAATCAAGCAAGCTTTAAGTCTAAGAAAGGAGAGTCCCTTGGTTCCACAGACCAGGCACTATAATTTAGAAGCTAATCACATTAGAATGCACATTACATTGCAATCAGACATCTAATTTGGTTGAGTATTCACCCTGGCCCTACATCCATCATTTTAACTGGGATTTTTTTCATGGTCATTGATTATTCATGTCTGGTAGCAATGAAGGACCACACAATCCCTCCAGACCCCAGAATTGCTTTATTCAAAATTTTGTGATTTAATATGAGGGCAGACCCTGAAAGAAGTGTTTTCTGTGTTGTAGGTTATAACAACAGCTCCTCCCCATGTGGGCATGTACTATGTCCCTTTGAGCTTCTTGGGAAAGTGTCTCCACTTCTCCCCCGACATGCACATAAAAATGCTGGGAAGGGAACTCTGAGTACTGCCCACATTTAGGGAAGAGGAGAAAGATGCCCCATCAAAGAAGAAAAAGAAGGAACAGTTAGAGAGTAGGAGAAATAAGATAATGTGATGCCCCCAGAAGCCAAGAGAAGGCTTATTAAGAAAGCAGAGACTGTCAGTAGTGTCAAACACAGAAGATCTTTAAATGAGTACATGAACTAAGGTGATACAATTGGCTTGGGTAATTGTATTCTTACATTCTCCCACAAAGCATAGGGGACAACATGTGAGACAAAGCTAAGATCTTAGCCCTAGTCATAAGCTCAGGACAAAGAGGGTCTTCTTCCCTGGGAGCTGTAGGATTCTCTGGGTCTCCACTATTTGGAAGTTGAGCAAAACTCAAGGTGAAACACCAGCTTCCCTCCTAGGACTGGACTCCAGAAACATTGTGGCATTTGTCTTCATGGCCCTCAGTCTTTTTGGTTTACCTCTTTTTGCTCTTCTCTCTACCTCTGTTACCAATCTTTCCAATACTGGTCCTAGTAGGTTCTCACTGGTCTTTAAAACCTACTTTCAGATCCTTCATGCATAGTAAGGCAGCAAAGACTGAGAACAGTTCAGAGAGGGACATCCATCTCTTCCCATACCACTATGATCACAGGGTTATAGATTTAGAGCTGGAAGCTTCTTTAGAAGCCATCAAGTCTGACTCGTTTATTACAGATTAAGAAACTGAGGCCCAAAGAGTCACACCCAAATGACAGTGACTTGCCAAATGTAGAAATTAGCTGGGACAAGATTTGAACTCAGGTTTTCCTGATTTCAAGTTCATTGTTCTAACCACCTTACCACATTGTCTCTGGGTGGGTGTATAGAAGGGAATTGGGGTGGGGGGAGGGTTATAGTTTAACTGGAATCAAAACTTCTAGGCTTTCTTCTATGTAAATACTTCCAAGCTCCATTGACAGACTGGAACCCCCTGGGCATTTATGGACGTATTGCCAGCCTTCTGGAAATGAGCTCCTCCAAACTTGGCTGGGCCAATCATCAGAATGTACCCACAAAGCTCTCTGGCTTAGGAGGTAAGACCTGCCAGAGTCTGAGCTCAACTGGCCAAGCCTTTGAGAACCTAGGATCATGTCTACACTAGGATTTGGCATCAGAATCAGGCCACAGTGGAGAAGAGAGACGGTTAGAGAATCACATGATGACAGAATGTTAGGGCAGGAAGGAACCACAAAGTGCATCAAATCCAAACCCCTCCCTTAGTAACTCAGGTGAGGAACCTGAGGCCCAGAGAGGCTGAATAACTTTCCTAAGGTCACACAGCTAGCACATAATAATAACTCACATTTATATAGTCCTTTCCATATAAGTGCCAAGCACTGTGCTAAGTGTTTTACAATGGTTATCTCATTTGATCTTCACAACAAATCTGAGAGGTAAGAACTGTCACCACTCCTGTTTTACAGATGAGGTAACTGAGGTCAACAGGCATTAAATGGCTTGCCCAGGGTCATGAAGCTAGTAAGTGGTTGAGGTTGGATTTGAACTCAAGTCTTCCTGACTGCAGGCCCAGTGCTCTATCCAATGCACCACCTAAAAGGGATTTGAAATCAGGTCCTCTGTCACTGTTATACCATGCTGCTTCCTATATCAATTCTAATCAACAAACATTTATTAAGTACCTATTACATGCAAAGCACCTCCCTTTTATAGATGAAGGGCACAGAGAACGGCAGTAATTTGTTCTAAGTCCCATATAGTTTTTTCTGACACTGTGTCCATAAATGGATTTTAAAGTCACTGGACAAATCCATTAGATTAGAAATGTTCCTGCAGCATAAGAATGAACATTTCATATTATTACCATGCTTGGTTGCACCCTGTAATAGTCTATCACTAGCTTTCGGGGGATGGAGTTTATTTAATGTTAATGATGCCAAAAAAGAGATTTCATTCTCTCCCTTGGGAAACCCCTCCTGGCTCATAACCTTCCTAGCCAGGAAGTTCATCTAGGTGTCTAGCCTATATCCTCCCTGCTACAACGTAAGCCTCCATCCTATTCTTCTCTATTTTTGATACATGGGTGGGTAGTATATGGGTAAGATTGTCTCTGAATACCTCAAGGTCCATTTCCTGCAGAGGCTACTGTGGTTTCCAGGATTTTCCACCTTTACTGTCTCTTTTGGAGCCCCTGAATGTTGGGCTTCCTGGGATCTCTTTCATTTGCCAGACATCTTGTTCCTATAGTCAGCCTGCTGCCAGAGCAGAGGTGACTGTTGTCTGTGCAGTCTGGAAGAGGGAAATTGACTCTGAAGCGTCCAGAGCTTCACCCTGGTCCAGTAGGCAAGGTTGTACTATTTCCCTTTTGTTGTTGTTCAGTCATGTCCAACTGTCTGTGACCCCATTTGGGGTTTTCTTGGCAAAGACACTACTCTAGTTTGCCATTTCCTTCTCCAGCTCATTTTACAGATGAGGAAACTGAGGCAAACAGGGTTAAATGCCTTGCTCAGGGTCACCCAGCTAGGAAGTGTCTGAGGTCAGATTTGAACTCACAGAGATGAGTCTTCTTGACTCCAGGTCCAGCATTCTGTGCACTATGGCGCCACCTGGCTGTTCCAGAAGAAAATAAGTCCAGAGAA
Source organism: Pseudochirops cupreus (assembly GCA_028627135.1). Lineage (NCBI taxonomy): Eukaryota > Metazoa > Chordata > Mammalia > Diprotodontia > Pseudocheiridae > Pseudochirops > Pseudochirops cupreus. Next base: position 119,326,248 of record CM053581.1, on the reverse strand, counting down.
GGTGTGGAACTAACACATTAGAGATGATGGAAATGGATGATGAGTATAGACTGGAGTGACCAAGAAGAACTCCATGGAGAAGGCAGTATCGGAGCTGGGTCTTGATGAATAAATGGGATTTAGATAGGTGGAGGGAGGAAGAGAGGCATTCCAAATGAAGGGAACAACATGAACAAAAGCTCACAATGAGAATGAGTATGGTGATGGCTGAGGACAGTGAGTGACAAGGGAGACCCTCCATGTTGGGGAGGTGAGATCTATGGTCCTATAACCAGCCTAGGTTGGAAGCACAGCCCCAGGACACTATCCCAGGCTAAGTGTTCACCCTTTCAACTCTACAGCAAGCCTTCCCTAGCCCCTCTTAAATGCAGTGCCTTCCCTCTGTTAATTATTTTCTATGCATCACATATCTAGCTTGCTTTGTATAGACTGATTTGCATCTGTAAGCTTCTAGAGGGTGGGGACTGTCTTTTACCTCTCTTTGTATCCCTTGTTTACCTGGCCCATAGTAGGCATTTATAAATGTTTATTAAATGGTGCTGGGAGAAGTCATGAAGAACATGGGACTTTTTGTGAAAATGAATAGGAGATAGGCAAAAAGTAGCAGCTGGCAGAGAGCCAGCCTACTGCTTGTGGTCATTACGGTACTATAGAACCTCCCTACCCCTGCAAGGTTGGAAGAGAGACGGGCAAGCTTGAATGAATAAAAGTTATCTGCCAATTTCCTTGAGGTTTTGTTTGGGTCTTGACAGAGAAAACAATATTTCAACTCCCAGATTCTTTTGAAGGAATTCTTAGCCCAAGGCCTGGGAGCCCCAAATAAAAATGTTAGGTAATTAAATTTTCTCAAAATGAGTTGAAAATAAAGTATGAATCCTGCACCAAGAACTAGTCACCAGGAAACTAAACGTGGGGGAAAGTAAGGGAAGATGAAGGAAAAAACTAGAGGAAAAATATTGAGAAATCACATTGTTTCTCAGCCCCAACCTTTTCTCACTCTATCCCTTCCCCCTGGTTTCCTGCTTCACTCCTTATCTCTACCTGTACAATTCTACCCTTCTTTCAAGGTGCTTCCATGAAGCCCTTGATGAATATACACTTTACCCACTGTCCAAGCAAAATATAGTCTCTAGCTCCTTTAAGTTTCTACTCATGTAGCATTGTGTAGCAGGGTAAGCCCTGGCATGAGAGTGGGGGAAGACTTGGTTTTGAATCCTTTCTCTGATAATTACAAGTAATGGCCTCCTGAGGATATCCCTTGGATCTTGTGGTCTAGGTCGCTCCAGATCCCTTTGGACTCTGAGAGTCTGTAATTCTATGAACTGGTACAATTCCACCCTTGAGGCTAGAAGGTGCCTCTCTCCTCCCCCTGCCATATTCTGCTTCAGCCAAACTGGTGCCAGCAACCCCTTTCAAATATAACTGGAATCATGGGAATCATGGTAGAGCACCCTGATTTTGCTATATGAGCATCACCAACCTACCTGGTATGACAGAACAACATCTCTCTAACACCTGCTCTTTTGTTCAGTCATTTCAGTTGTGTCTGACCTTCGTGACTCCATTTCTTGGTAAAGATACTAGATTGGGTGGCCCTTTCCTTCTTTAGCCAACAGAAGAGGAAACTGAGGCAGAGAGGTTAAGTGACTTGCCCAGAGTCACACAGCTAGTAAGCATCTGAGGCCAGATTTGAATTCAGGAAGTTGACTTTTCCTGATTCCAAGCCTAGTGCTCTATCCACTGCACTATCTGACTGCCCTTTACCACCTACTACAATAGTGGAAATTCTACCAAGAGAGACTGCTCCCTCTGGGACTTACAGGCTTTCTGGTCTTCAAGGTTCCCCTATTTGAAGCGTGAATAGCCCTGGAAGGGTTCGTATTTTACCATTATCTTCTGACCAAAGGTAAGGGAAGAACCAGGTTCAGTGGTTTACAGTTTATTTATACTATGTGGACGTGTAAGTGAGGCAAAAGTATGGAGAGACTTTGTAAACACTGCTCCCCACTGGTGGTTCCTGGGTAGAAGAGAACTCTTCTGGGCTCTATTCTGCAGAGTTGAGATGACACTGTTAGACATGGACTGGGTCTTCATTCCCTTATGGTTTCTTCTTCGGGAAAGAGCTTCCCTCTCCCTTGGGGATCAGGGGCTGTGATGGACAGAGCCCTGGGCCTGGAGTCAAGAAGACCTGAGATGAAATCTCACTAGCTCTGCGACCCTGGGTGAGTCATTTCACTCCTGTCTGGCTCAGTTTCCTCAACTGCAAAATGTGGCTAATAATATTTATTACCTACCTCCCAGGGTTGTCATGAGGATCTTATGGAGTAAGATTTGTAAAGCACTCAGCACAGTAATTGGCACATGACAGGTACTTAATAATGCTTATTTCCTTCCCTCCCTCCCTCCTTCCTTCCTTCCTTCCCTCCCTCCCTCTCTTTTTTCCTTCCTTCCTTCTTTCCTTCTTTCTTTCCTTCCTTCCTTCCTTCCTTCTGCTTAAATTACCATGTAAGTACTAAAGCTCTAAATAAATGTGAAGTGCTAATTATAATAATAATCCCCTTTATCCTTCCAGTCCTGGCTCAGGTCCCCCCTCCCCCATGAAGCCTTCCTGAACACTGGAGAGCACAGTGACCTGATCTTTTCTGACCTTCAATAGCATTTGCTGTCCTTTATCATTTGTTTGAGAGGTAGCCTTGTTTCATAGTAGAGGAGTCAATTTTTGAGTGAGTAGACTCTGAGTTCAAATCTAAACTTTGACACATACTAGGCAGATATCTCAGTGGTCTGGGCAACTCTCTAAGATGATACCTGCGTCCCTGGAGGGACTTCTCTCAGCCTGGAGTTTCCTTGACTGATGAAATGACAGGTCCAATCCAAGCATTTGTTCAAGTTGAAACAATACAATGGACATTGGTCCATTCATCTCCATGCTTCCTGGAGTAGATTTACTTTTTTGTGAGACTTTGTGAAAAGCTCAAGGATAACGAGTTCGGGACAGCTCAAGAAGAGGGCAATGAAGATCCCTTCTACCCAGGGGAAATACAGGACCAAGAGTAGGAAGCGGAGACGGTATGGTGCAGTTCCCAGGTTTTGCCACAAGGTGGCACAGTGACTACACACAATCTCTCTCTCCAACCCTAGAAAATGCCTGGTTTCTGCAGACTGAAAATTGAGGAGGATGCCAAGTGTCTCAGGGAATGGGAGAGTTAGTGAGAGGGAGAAGAAGTCGCCGGGGTAACTCACCAGTGGTGAAGTGATTAGGACTGTGAGTGAGTTCTCATTAGCCTGACCTAGTGGGGCACAAATGAAATAAGGCACATTAAATGCTTTAAGTCAGCATACTGTATTAATACCAGATGGTGTTAACCACAGATTCACGTGAATGAGGCAGCGAGAGGTTAGGGAGCTAGAGCTGAAGTCAAAAGTCCTGGATTCAAATCATACATCAGACACTGCCTAGCTGTGTGACCCTGGGCAAGTCACCTAACCCTGTTTGCCTCAGTTTCCTCATCTGTAAAAATGAGCTGAAGAAAGAAATGGCAAACCACTCCAGGATCTTTGCCAAGAAAACCCTCAACAGGATCACAAAGAGTTAGACATGACAGAAACAAATGAATAGCATTAATATTCTTATTATTACTACTATTAATAGCTGTGTGTGTTTGGGAAAGTAATTTAACACTCAGCCTCAGTTTCCTCATACGTAAAACGGAATGATAATAGCCCTTACCTCGCAGGGTTATTGTGAAGATAAATTGAGATAATATATGTGGAGCACTTTGCAGGCTTTAAAAAGTTCTCCATAAATTCTAGCTCTAAGTTTTAAATGGCACCTGTAACGATTGCGTATGAAATTCTGGTAGATGGACAGTAGAGGGAGCCTGGTGAATGATCAGGCTTTAAGTCCAGAAATGAAGGACTTGGTTTGATGTCTCACAAGGCCAGAAGGGACTTTCCCAGTTCCGCCACTGTGCACAATGCCAGATTTTCCCCAACTAATTCAAAATCCCAAAATCTAGTCTAATCTAATCCCAAAGTCTAATCTCAAAAAAAGTATTTATTAAGCACTAAAACTCTCTTTGGTCCTGAGGATACAAAGATAAAATGAAAAGCTGTCCCTCAGAGAATTTATGCTCTTATGGAAGATACAAGATGTAAACAATTAAGTATTGAAATGATCATTTGAGGAGAGAAAAAACAGGAGATCATGAAAAGCTTCCTTTTTGTAGGAGGTGACACATGGCCCGAGTCTTGTAGAAAGAGAAGGCTTCTAAGAAATAAGGTGAGGAAAGGGTGAATTCAAGGTATAGGACCCTCTGTGCAGAGGTGTGGAGGCTGAAGATTGCCAGGTTTGGGGACTGATAAATAGACTACTTCATCAGAACACAGAATCTGCTCTAGGGAGAAATAGATAACCAACCTGGAAAAGTGACCTCAAGCCAGGCTGTGGAGGATTTTACCTACCCAGCTCAAGGGTTTATATTTTACCCATGGGGCAATGGGGAGCCACTAAAGGCTCTTGAGTATTAGAGTAACATCATTAGATTTGTATTTGAAGAAGATACTTTTGGTAACTGTGTAAACAAAGCTTTGTGACTTCTTAGAAGCACTTCTTACACTGGGGTCTTGACCCATAGTTTAAGAAGCACTGAAGAGGTCTCAAGTGGAAAAAAATTAAGAAGCCCTATAAAGGAAACAAGTCATGGAATAATCTAGTTTCCAAAGAAATGAAATTGAGGATCATCTAAAGGCCAATGGAAAATTCAGAGTGGCCACGAGAAGGTTGTAACATCATGAACAAAGAATTACAAAGAAGAAGCTGTGAAAGGATGTCAAATTAAAAAAAGGGGTGGTCTTGGGGGAGGGGGAATGAGTTCTGTTGTGGACATATAAATGTTACAATGTCCTATAGAAATCCAGGTTGGAGACATTCAACTGCCGCTGAATGGATATTCAGGAGAGAGACTAGGGCTGGATAAACAGGTGTGGGAGTCATTTCCATAAAGATGACAATTTAAAAGGGAATTGGTGAGATCATCAAGAAAGAGGATATACATACATATATAGATAATATACATATATTATTGGTATTGCCCAGTCGTGTATTACTCTTTGTGCTCCCATTTGGGGTTTTCTTGGCAAAGATATTAGAGGGCTTTGCCATTTCCTTCTCCATCTCATTTTACAGACAAGGAAACTGAGGCAAACAGGGTTAAGTGACTTGCCCAGGGTCACACAGGTGGTAAGCATCAGAGATGTCCTCTGACTCCAGCTCTTCAACCTTTCTCATGGTGCCTTTCTACCACATTATCAGGGTCTATAGCAAAGGCTAAGAGAATTGGCGGTGATGTCAAGGAACTTTCAGGGAAAGGGAAAAGGAGAGAAAAGGGAGCTGGTGATGAATGCCTTCTATTTTTCTTGATGAAGTAGGAGTCAAGGTCCTCAGAGTGGGAGACAAAGGATTGGTGTGAGTATCTTGGAGGGAAAAGAGAAGTTTGGAATGGCTCATGTGGGAAGTACACTAGAAAATCAATGAGAAAAGGATAAAATGATTGCTGAGTATCCAGGAAGCCTCAACTGAAATCAGTTCAAGTAGTGCCTCCTCTGTGAAACCTTCCCTCAGTTCCTCAGCTCACAATGACTTTTCCCATTACACTTTTGGATAGCTGCAATTGTTAGGAAGTTGGGGTTTTTCGTTGTTGTTGTTAGGAAGTCTAATTGTTAGGAAGTCTAATTGTTAAGAGCAGAGTCATTCAAGTAGTTTGGCTGTGAAAGGAAGGAGAGGCAGGATAGCAACCTGGGGGAGCAGCAGTGTCAAGTGAAGGGTTTATTTTACACAAGTCAATGGAGAGGGAGCAGTCAAAGATGCCAGAGAGGAAAGAGATGTATATGGAGGAAGGTCCCTGGGGAGTTAGAAAACACAGGTGGAGAAGCTGCTCCTGAGACAGGGAAGAATGTATTTGTGCAGAAAGTGGGGGTAAGGTCAAAACACCTTCTACTTTGGGAGATTTTTATTCCTCAAAGGTGAATGAATATTAATGGAAATTAGGCAGATGATAACGTTATATACCTGGAAGGAGGGCCAATGGATGGAGGAAAGGTTGAGGTGGCTAGCTTGTGTATTTACAGGCATCACTTAATGTTATACAGTTACCTTTGAGGACCAACAGAGCTCTTGGGCCTCATCCTCCACACCCTCAGTAGACTCCACACCATGCACCAAATCCATTTGCACCAAATGCTTCCATCCTAGAAATTATTCTTTGTTGGAGGGTGAGGTAGGGAGAGGGCAAGGAAAAGGATCCCAACTACTAGAAAGGAGACCAGAGACCAAAAAAAGTAGAGAGATGATGGAAAGGGTATGAAGGAACTCACGCTCTAGAAATCAATCATCAAGCATTTATTAGGCACTTACTGTGGCCACTGAGGATATAAAGACAAGAATATCTGCTTCCATGAATCTTTTTTTTTTTTTTTTGCTTTTTGAAGAGGGGAAGGTAAGGCAATTGGGATTAAGTGACTTGCCCAAGGTCACACAGCTAATAAGTGTCAAGTGTCTGAGGTTGGATTTAAACTCAGGTCCTCCTGACTCCAGGGCTGGTGCTCTATTCACTGCATCACCTAGCCACCCCAATGAACTTACATTTTAACAAGGGACACAACATGTACACACAACAGGTGGGACACAGTTCATTTGCATAAGATTATCCTGATTGGTGGAAATTGATTACTCAATGCTCCTCACCTGTGTGAGGAGTTGGATTGGTGAGAACTTGGGAGAGGAGAGATCTTGGTCTTCTGGCTTTCAGTTTCAAGAGAGAAGACATTTGGTTCCAGATTCTCTTCAGAGAGAGATTCTAGAAGGAAGAGAAATACTCTGAAAAGACACAGATATGTAACTATTTAATAATATATACAAAATGAATTTATGGTAGTTTCGAGGAGTTGAGGGAGTCAGAAAAAACTGTGTAGTGTTTCAACTGAATCTTGAAAGAAAGCAGGGATTCCAAGAAATCAGAGATGAAAAGGTGATGCAGTCCCCAAAAGGGAAAGTTCAGAAATGGGAGATGCATGGTATGTGTAGGACATCCAGTGCTCTTGTTTGGCTGAAACACAGATGGCGAGGAAGAGATTAATGTGTAAGCAGCCTGAGGAGGAAGGAAAGGGCAAGGAGTCTTCATCTGATGGAAAAGAAAACTGAGATCTGAGATATCTGAGTCTATTATCTGAGATAATAGAAAGCTTCCCTTTTCTCACTAAAGAAGAAAGCAAGGTGACCTGCTTAAGAAGAGGGGAGGGGTCTGCAGGAGGTATATTGGGATTTGTAGTATGAGTCACTGAAAAGTAAGTTACTATTGCTGAGCAATCAGAAAAGACCTGAAGTTAGATTACTTAAAGTGGCAGCAGCACAGGTCTACATGACTCTGGCTCTTTCTCCTGTGGCCCAGAAGCAAGGGTGGAGAAAGATTCCAAGGGTGATCCAAGGGAAAGAGTTGGTGCCATTGGCATACCAAAGGTCAGTGAAGCAAGGGAGAACCTTGGCAACAGAGTCGAGTAGCCCGCTGTGCCAGCCACAGAGGGAGAGACTTCCCCTAGAATGTTCAGGGCGAAAGAAGGCTCCATTCCCGGCTGGGCACTCGCTGTTTCTTCTCAGTGAAGTAAGAGGTGTAATTATGGGTGTAAAGGAAGACCTTATGTTCTCTCCAAGCCAGTGATGAAGGAACAATGTGCTCTCTGGGCCTTTGCAACATACCTGGCTGGACAATTGATAGAACAGCAGCCAGAAATCATGATGCTTTTACTAAGCACCTTCTTGTGTTGGCCACTGGGAATATGAAGATAATGAAATGGTCCTTGTCCCACATACAAAAGTATATGCAAAATATGTACACATTTAAATGTAAGGTAATTTTGAGACAAGGGAGTGCTAGCAACTGGGCAGATCAGGTGTTCAAGGCAAGTCTCTAAGACTGCAAATTACAGAATGGTTGGAAATCTGTATTTGGTAGGGAGAGTTTCTTCACTAGGAATCCCTTATACTAATGAAATCCTAAGTTTGTATGAAAGAAAGAAAAGCAGCTAGGTGGCACAGTGGATAGAGTACCAAACCTAGAGTCTGGAAGACCTGAGTTCAAGTCTGGCTTCAGACACTTACTAGCTCTGTGACTCCTGGACAAGTCACTTAATCCTGTTTGCCTCAGTTTCCTCATCTGTAAAATGAACTATAAAAGGAAATGGCAAACCGCTCCAGTATCTTTGCAAGAAAATCCCAAATGAGGTCATGAAGAGTCAGACATTATCGAAATGACTGAACAACAAAAATGAAATAAAGAGACAGAGAAGGGCGAGGAGAGAAGAGACAAAGGAAAGGAAAGGGAGGGAGGGAAGAAAGAAGGAAGGAAGGAAGGAAGGGAGGAAGGAAGGAAAATGATGACATCTTATAGGAAGAAAAATAAATATATGGTAGAAATTGTCATTTTTTCCTAGACGAGAATCTTTAATTACAAATAGAAAATGTCCCTTCTTTCCCCAGCTCTGTGTTGACATTTCCATCCCTTTTACCAACTAGAAAATTGCAGAAATGGTGAGCAAGTTCAAAAGTAATCTCCCCATTATACCACAGAAGAGAATACCACAGACTAGTGAGATCTACTCGCCTCACTATCATGCATAAAGTTGGCCTGAGGAAACCAGATGGCCTGTGACACATGGGTGGGTTGGTATCCGAATGTCAGATGGGCCTCACCCAGTTTGGCTGCCTGCTCCTTGGGCTGTTCCTTTCCTTAGCCATGACTGGCAATCGCCTCCCACCCACTTGCCCCTAAAGAACTTGTTCCTGCCTCCACAGGCTCTCTCTTTATGTCACATTGCTGGGCAGTCACTGAGAAAACATGCACATGTGAGGCAATGATCTGGCTGGTTGAGGAATTGGGGAGGAGGAAGAGGGAAAAGAGCAAACTCTGTGTGTGTGTGTGTGTGTGTGTGTGTGTGTGTGTGTGTGTGTGTGTGTGTGTGAGATGCTAGCTCCTTTGCATCTCACCCTGTACAAAGCCCTCTCTGAACTCTCAGGGGCCCTGGTCTGTATAAAGAATATTTTCTTTTGGCAAAGGGACAGTTGCCAGAGACATTGTGCCGGAGGAATTAAAAGCCTGAGAAGTGTTGCCCAGAGATAACCATTTGCTGTGCTGGGGAAAAGAGGAAAGAAAAAATTTATAGAGAGAAATGGATGATGATGAGGGCTTATTCTTACTCTCTTTCCTCTAACATCACACAGATAAGGACTATCACATACACACACACAAACACAATGAAATATGGCCCATCTCTCCAGCACTCTCTGAAAACCTATTGGACCATGGCCATCCAGTGAATGGGGCCAGAGCACCGTTACACCAGCACAACCACACAGGAGACCTGCTCAGTAGCAAGGGAATTAGTCCATTTTGCAAATATAGGCTGGTTTGGAGGTGGGGGGAGGGTCATCAAGGCATTTTCAAATCAATTAATTTCAGTAAACTAAATTTCCAAGGCCAGAACTAGACTGGGGACCAAAACTCATTCCCAATTCCCATCGCTTCTTACTGCAAGTCTTTTCCCCTTACCTCCTAGTAACTTAAAAGGTATCAAAGGAGACAGTCAGTAATATCCTCTACTACTATGGCAATTCTAATCAAGACTCTTCATCTTACTACTGACTGGTTGAGCTCTCAGCCGGCACTGGCTCAGGAACAAATGTAGAGTAACTAATTAAAATCGTAATTGGTCAACAGGAGCCTAAGTCTAGCCAATCAATGATATTGGTGGAAAGAGAAAGAAAGGAGTTGTAGCTTCCTCCTCCAGCAAATTCTAGGGGAATAAAACAAATATTTTTAATACCCTATGATGATTTCTAGGGTAAACTTATTATTAGGTTCCCACAATAGACCTTGTCTAATATTCTAGCATTGCTGCCATAGAAAGCATTATGTACACTTATAAGAGCCCTGAATTTGAAGTTAGGAGACTTAGGTTCAGATCCTGGCTCTTTTATTTCCTATATGACCTCTAACCAATCACTTACCTTTCCTGGGCCTCAGTTTCCCCCTTTATAAAATGAAAAGGTGGGACTAGATGGTATCTGTGGTTCCATCTTTATATAATTCTATGATCTTAAGGTCTCAACAGAAGGATAATCACTAACACCAAGGGCAGTTAGGTGGTTCATTGGATTGAGCTCAGGGGCCTGGAGTCAGGAGGTCTCAACTTCCTGAGTTCAAATCTGGCCTCAGACACTTAGCAGCTCTGTGACCCCTGTTTGCCTCAATTTCCTCATCTCTCAAATGAACTGGAGAAGGAAATGAATGACAAGTCACTCCAGCTTCCCTGCCAAGAAAATCCCAAATGGGTCACAGAAAGTTAGATATAACTGAAAAACTACAAACGTCAACTCAGAAGCTATGATCACTTTCTTCCTAAAAAATGGTCCTCCAGCCCCCACTTTTACATTTATAGTGACAGGGAGCTTGTTGCTTTTTAAGGAAATTTATTCATTTTTGACATCTCTAATACGTTTTCTAGATATTGAACTCAAATTAGTCGAGGTCAAAGAGGTGTTCTTCAAAGGGGGCCTCTATCCTCCTGTGATTTGTCTGTTGCATCATTTCCGATAGTTGCAGACTATTTTTGAGAGGGATGTGGGGAGCTGCTCGTTGGACTGTGCAGATTTTCCCAGGTGAGCGGGGAGAGGAAAGGGGTTCAGCTAGTTAAAGTGTAATAACCTCAAAACATTAGCCAGGTCATTCATGTCACAGGTAACAAAGGTTACACCAAGAAAAAGACACAACTGGTTCTATCCCTAGAGCAGAGGTGTCTCATCTGAGCTAGGGACATTGCAGCAATAGATGCCAGCTGATCATTCTTCAGAAAAGCTGTGTACAAGAGACAAGGTTTCAATGACAAAAGGTCTACAAAACTGCTATAGCTACCTATAACTTTTAGCCTTCAGAACTAGCTCTGTCCTCAAAGGTCACGTAGAAAAAGAATCTAATACCTCGTCTACAGTATTTCAAGGACTGGAGAGGTAGCATGGTACAGCCAGAAAATGCAGGTCTTGGAGTCAGGAAGAATTGGTAGATACTTAATAAAAATAAATGCCTTTCTCCCTCCTCACCCTGTCTTTAGTCCAAAGACCAGCTTAGTTAAATCTGGAGAAGCTCATTCATACGTTGACCAAAGAGTGATGAATTTTCCACTGTATCAAATCTCAAAAACCACTTATCAAGTCTTCTTGTTGTTTGTGTTAAGTCATTTTTCAATTCTGTCCAACTCTTTGTGACCCCATTTGGGTATTTTTTGGCAAAGATTCTGGAGTGGTTTGCCATTTCCTTCTCCAGCTCATTTTAGAGATGAGGAAACTGAAGCAAACAGGGTTAAATGACTTGCCCAGGGTCACACAGCTAATGCGTGTCTCAGGTCAGATTTGAACTCAGAAAGATGAGGCTTCCTGACTCCAGGCTCAGCACCGTATCTACCGTACCACCTAGATGCCTTACCAAGTTGTAGAGGGGCTATATAACAATGAAGAAAGGACACACACTGATGTCACAAAGAGTTGGCCACAACTGAAAAACACTGAACAACAACAAAAAGAAGGCTTGTGTAAATGGTTTTGGAGATTTGATGGGGTGGAAAAATTCATCACTCTTTGGTCAACATATTAATGAAGCTCTCCAAATTTAACTAAACTGGCCTTTGGATTAAAGACAGGGTGAGGAGGGGGAGAGGCATTTATTAACTATCCCCTATGTACCAGGCACCTCGGCTGAGCACATTACAAAGCTGACCTCATTTGATCCTCACTATAACTGTGGGAGGTGGGTGCAATTATGATCCTCATGAGGAGACCAAGTTTAAGTGACTTGCCCAGAGTCACACAGCCAGTAGGCCTCTAAGGCTAGATTTGAACTCTGGTCTTCCTGACTTTACTTCCAGCCCTCTTTCTACTGTGCTACTGACCTGCTTCAAAAGATGTATAGTTTATCACTAGAGTTGTACCTGGTTATTCTTTATGGCTGAGAGGGACCTGCTAGACCTTATGTTCCACTGACACAGCCTTAGAGAAGCCAGGGTAACCTCTGCACCACAATGAAGCAAAAGAGGAAAGAGGACTAAAGGAAGATCCTTCCAAAATTTGTACCACCTAGACTAAATATCCTAGTTCCTTCAATCCTAGTTCCCAGTCTTGAGTCCCCCCCATACTCATTTCCCTCCTACTCATCCCCTTCATCCCAGCCCTGGAAACTGACTTTTAACTCATCCTGAATATATTTCAGACCCCTGGAGGCTGGGGCTTGGGGCAGCCAAGAAGGAAATTCAAAGAGAGTTCCCCAGTCCATCCTTAGGAATCCAATCCTAGAGAAATAATGAATGAGGTCAATTTTGCCATCCACACCCTAGCCTAGGGCCAGGGTGGCACTAGGGAGCAGCGACTAATAACTATTAATTACCTACTGATCCTGAATCATGAAGGTTTCCTATACATACAATCCTATACCTACAGTTAAGGCAGAAGCCCCAAGCTACTCCACATTCTTGGGGTTTAAGACTGATAGGAATAAGTGGATTTGAGGTCTGTGTTTCATATAGTCTTAGGAGGTTAGAGCTGGAAAAGATCTAAAAGATCATTTAATCAAAGCTCTCATTCATCTTCATGAGTTTTTGTCAAATAGATGAGAAGACCAAGTGAGGCCCAAAGAGGTAACTGGATCTGTCCATTCCACTGAGCATTTAACTGTAGTTATTGGAGCAATCATTCAACATCATTATCGCTGTTATAAAGAAGGACAGATTGCACAGTAGATGGTGCAAATATTAACATTTCTATTTTACAGATGAGAAAATGGAGTCTTAGCAAGAGGTCTCTGGGCAGCTAGGTGACACAGTGGATAGAGCACTGGGCCTGGAGTCAGGAAGACCTGGATTCAAATCTGACCTCAGATCCTTACTAGCTTGTATGAACCTGAGCAAGTCACTTAACCCCGTTTGTCTCAGTTTCCTCATCTGTAAAATGAGATGGAGAAGAAAATGGCAAAGTATTCCAGTATCTCTGCCAAGAATACCCCTGTGGAAGTTTCACAGGAACTGTGAAGTTAGGATATTTGGGGGGGTATTAATATGTCTATATGTTGAAGTCTTCTGGTAAATACAGGAGATAAGGAGTAGAAAAAGCCTGAGCCACGTACTGAATTCTTGAGGAAGGAAGGAGAATATCTTGATGGGGAGGGGGAAGGGTGTTCTAGAAATAACAGCCACCTGGATCTGAACTGGGTGATAAATTTGAATATTATGAATTTCAAAGGAGGAGAAATTTCTTAAACAAAACAAAACAAAACAATGTTTGAAGGTCTGAAAGTGACAGTATAAGCAAGGAGTATTTTGACTCTCCATAAGAGACAACATGACCAATAGAGAAGTGGCAAAGAAACTAGTGTTATTGAGAAGAGCCATGCTTCACTGAGGATCCAAAACAAAGAGGTTTAAGATGAAAAGCAGTCTGTTACCACAGTTTCTCCAGCCTAATCAATGGATGCCCATTTTCTTTCCAGTTTTTTTGCTACCACAAACAGCACTGCTATGCAAATATACTGTACTGGGATCACTGAGTCAAGGGTATGAACAGTTTGGCTCTCTCCCACAATTCCTAATTATGTATAGCACTTAACTGCCAAGGCTGTGGTGATGATCAAATAAGATAACATTTGGAAAATACTCAGCATGGTGCTGGGTACACATTAGGTGCTATATAATTGTTTATTTCCTTCCCTCTTCCTTATTTTCCAGAATGGTTGGACCACGTCATAATTCTGCCAATAATATATTAGTTTGCCTATATTCTATTAAAGCTACTTTTGTGTAATCTCTTCCAATCTGGAGGAAGAGAAGAGGAAAAGGATGGTGGTTCCAGATAGACAAAGATTGAGAGGGGAAACCCTGTAGAAATATTGGCATAGACTTTGGGGAACCAACCATAAAATCCCTCCACGTTATATACAAACAACTGTACAGACTGCATAATATAGAGATTCTTAACCTGGGATCTGTGAACTTTTTTTATTAATTATTTTATAGCTGTACTTAAATAAAATTGATTTCCCTTGAGTTTCTATATATTTTATGTATTTTAAAACATTTTTTTTTCTGAAAAGGGATCTATGGTCTTGACTATGCTGTCAAAGGGGTCCATGATACCAACAAAATTTATGAATGCTTGATTTAATATTAATTCTCTGATGGATTCCAGTTTGGTTGTTTCCTTCCCAGCAATCAAAATCATTAAATAACCAAGATGTAACTTGTCAGAAATGCCTTCCCAGTGTGCCCCCAATGAGTCAGAGGAAAAATTGGGAGAAATGGCATTCCTGGGTTCATACACACATAGCTGAAGGTGTGCCACCTCAGGAATGTGATCTGAGATGGAGGTGAACCTGAGGGATGCTTCTTAGGTGGTCTTGAGTAATCTGCCTATACCTACCCATTGCCCTAACATACCTAATATAGCCAGTCTTCCTAATGGAAATTAATGGGAAAATAATTAGGTTCACTAGCTAGCACCTGAATGTAGTTTCCTGGGGAAAAGGACATCTCTGTTCAAGGGAGAAAAAAACATCCAGAGATAATAAAGTTACAACTCCATAATTAAAACCAAAGTAGGCATTTATTTCCAAATTTTGAAAGGAACTAAAAATCTTCCTTACGTCAAATTATTCTGTGAAAGTTTTAAAAAAGCCTATCAAAGCTTAGAAATTATGAAAACTTATGACAAAATTATGACAAAAGATAGTCTCAGAGAAAGAGGCATCTATTTTGGCAAGTCCCCAATAGAAGAAACCTTCCCTAAAAATTATTTAGAGGGGCAGCTAGGTGGCACAATAGATAGAGCACCAGCCCTGAAGTCAGGAGGACCTGAATTCAAATCTGACCTCAGGTACCTACTAGCTAGGTGACCCTAGACGAGTCCCTTAACCCCAACTGCCTTCAAAAAACAAAACCAAAAAAAATTATTTGATGGCTCAAGAGGATTTCCAAGACTTGCCCACTATAAAAGGTCAAAAAAGACCCAAAGAACTTAGAGGAAAATAAATCAAGCTAGAAGCAGCGGTTCTCAACCTGTGGGTTATGTTCAATTTGTAACAATGATAATATATCCTACATATCAGATGTTTACATTATGATTCATAACAGTAGCAAAATTACAGTTATGAAGTAGCAACAGAAATAATTTTATGGTTGGGGGTCACCACAACATGAGGAACTGTATTAAAAGGTCACAGCGTTAGGAAGGTTGAGAACCACTGAGCTAGAGCATATGGACAAGACTTCTGACAGCAGATGCTATAAATGGTGCCAGGCCAGCAGGAACCTGGGATTCTTACTCCAGTTTGGGGTTGAAGAATGGAAGGAAGGCCCTCTACTTAAACGAAACTTTCAATGAGGATTGTAAATTACTTTAGGAGGTGCTCAAGACTCAAGATTTGCAGTAGTTGAGGGTTTAGGAGGACCTTGGTTGATGTCACTAGTCTACTAAACCATCCAGAAGAGGATTTTTCCAAGGCTGGTAGATGGGAGCTATAGTCAATTGAAGCATGGTTGCCTTGAATTTTGCATCTTTGATGTAAAGGTTGCATCTACAACAAGTCCACTTAGCTCTGCCCTCACAGTTGGAACAGAAGTGCCTCAGCTGAGCAAGTGACCTTATAGCAGCAGGTGCCAGTCGATCACTCCTTAGAAAAAGCTTTGCATGTAGGGGACAGCTTTCATTTCCCAAAGTCTATCTTTCTTTTCCTCCTCCAACATGTCTTTTTCCATACTCCATTTATACCTCTGACCTCTCTTCCATCCCTCCCCCTCAGGAGCTAACTTATGATGAAAATATCAATCAGACCAAAGGAATCCCAAATGTCTAGGCGGAGAGGTAGCCAAAGGGCAAGCCCAGCCTTTCTTGGCTGGATCAGCCTCCTGAAAAAGGTTATTTCACTTCTTAGTCCGTAAGCATTTATTAAGCATGTAATATGGGACAGGCATCATACTAAGCACTGAGTTTACAAATTCAATTCAGTTCAATTTAATAACCATTTATTAAGTCCCTTCTAGGCTTCAGGCACTATGCTAACCTCTGAGGATACCAAAAGAGGCAAAATTCTAGTGGGGGAGATAACAGGCATGCAATTTTATACATATGTGATTTTACATGGGGTAAATTAGACGTAATCCAATTTATAGGGAAGACACTAGCAATGGAGGGAACTAGGGAAAGGTCTCTTCTGGACTTCTTGAACAAGACAAAGCATGTCTAATCCCTCTTCCATGTACTTCCATGTTCAAATACTTGAAGATCGCTTTCATATATCTCCTAAATATTCTCTTCTCCAGGTTAATCATTCACAGTTCACTCAAACAGTCCTCACACAACAAGATTCCAAATCTCCTCCTTGTTGTAATCACTCTCCTTTAGATCTGCTCCACTTTTTATGTAACCCTCTTAAAGTATAGTGGCTGTACCCAGAACTGGGTACAATATTTCAGATATGGCCAGGTTAGGATACAACCATGACCCTATTCCCTGCCTCCCCCTGGAGAGGATGTGTCTTATTAATGACACCATCTCTCTTTCCCTACTTGAGGGTTAAAAGTGCAGCACATTAGCCGGGCATGGGAAGAGGATTTTGGAAGAAATCGGGAAGGATATCTTGCCTTTTTATCCCAGCTACAATGCTGAAAGTTAGCCAGAAGGAGAGAGGGGGAGTGAGGGGAGGGGGGAGGAATCCGAGACCAAACAAAATTGTGAATGGACCAAATCCAAAACAATAATATGAGGTTCGAACCGGGGAGGGAGAGAGAGATAGCCATTCAGCATGTTGACAAGCTTCAAGGTCACTGGTCTCATTCAGCAGCCGATATAAACAAAGGCTCACAATAACCTCCTTTCCTCTAAGAATAAACTCCTCTTGGGGCCTTCCCCTGGGTCCCTGGCCTCACTTGTCCCTCATCCCTGGATAGCCGGTCATGAAAAGTTGATGCTACTTCCTCAGGCAAAAGCCTCAGGTCTTTTGTGAGACCCTATTTCCTCCTCCTGTGGGAACCACCCTGGGTCCCAGTAAACATCTGCAGCATTGGCCAGCCTTTCTCAGAGGCCCCAAGGTGGGAAAGGGAGGGTGTTGGAAGTGGAAGGGGGGAGCCCTCAACCTGCCCCCAGGCTGGAATTGTAATCACATGTCCGAGATGAGAGAACAATGAAGGACTGCCCCGCAACAGGCTCACCGATGTGCCTCTCCGAGGGCTCCCGGATGGCAGACGCTTTGACAGTTTCCTCTTCCCCCAAGTCTGTTCCTTTGTGTGTGTGTTTATGTGTGTGTGTGTGTGTGGGGGGTGTTTTGTAGGTGGGCTGAGAGAGGAGAGCAGAGCAAGAGGAGATCAGGATGATGCCAGAGAAGGTAAAGGAAGAGAAGGTCTCTGGAGGGCCATAAAGAGGCTTGGTGTGTGTGAGCAAGAGGGGTGAGGGGTGGAAGAAAACTGTGGGAAGAAAGCTCAGGGAGGGACTGGGAAGCCTGCGGCCTCACACTCAGCCTGCCCTCGCCAATTAAACATTTATTGAATTGATGAATCAAAATGGAAAAGAACTGAAAACTTGGCTGGAAAGAGGAAGGATTTGTGCCCCAAAGTTTGTGAATGAAGACTCAGGCTTACAGGGGATGAAGGCACTGGGCTGAGTGAAGAAAGAGAAAGTCTGGGATAGAGTGGTTTGGATTTGTGGGAGGCAGGTTATATAGTCAAAAAAGTTTTTGGTCAGGCAACTTCAGTTCAAATTTCTCTGGCTCTTATTACCTGTATGGCCTTGAGCAAAACCCAACCTTCTCAGGCTTAAGTGTAATTATCTATAAAATGAGGATGATGGCCTTTTAGACCCCTTCCAACTCTAAATCTAAAATCTTGCGACCCTGGGCAAGTCACTGTACCTCCATTTCCTCATCTGTAAAACGAGAGGGTTGGAAAAGCTGACCCCTAGATAGCCTCCTTCCAGATGTAGATGGATGATTTTATAATCTTGGGGCATAGTCTGTGAGAAGGGGTGTCTGAGAGTACAGAAAAGAATCTCCTTCTTTGTGGGATTCAGTGAAGCAGGACAAAGGGTCAGAGGTTATCAGGAAGTTCAGAAATCCCCTGTAAGGAAGGCTGATGCTAAGTCAGGTACTATAGGTACCAACAAAGACTTATGTTTACCAAAATTCTCATGTTCTTTCCTGTCATTTTCCATTGAAAAGCCATGTCTAGGGACAAACTTTTCTGTGCTTACCCAGCTGAGCTCTTCAGCTTTTGTAGCGGTGGGATTAAAACTGTCCTGAAGGCTAGGGGAAAAATTTCTAAAGTTTTCAAAATTTTCACAGTAACCAAGCAAGTGACCTTAGCCTTGAAGCAGCATGATACAGGAGAAAGGGAGGGTTTAAAGTCAAAGTATCTGGGTTCTTATCCCCATTCTGCCAAGTAACGCCTTGGGCAAGTCACTGTACTTTTCCAAGTTATAATTTCTGGAATTATGGATCTCGGTTGCATGACCTTCTTATCTCTGCCCAGTCTGCAAAGAAAGGAAAACCATTCCTACCACAGCTCCCCACCCTTCTACCCCCATCAGTGCCGGTAAGAGTTGCCCAATATGCTCTGTTGAGAACATTGGCTCTCACTCCCCTGGCGGTTGGCTGGCACAAAGCAGAGCCAAGCCTGCCAACAGCGAAGGCCTTTGCTATCTTCACAGAACACCTGGAAAGCTGGCTGCTCCTCCCAGGTCTCATGCCTGCTCAGGTCTGGCAGGAAATGCTCATCTTATGTGTGCCCAGTGACTTGCAGATGGGTAGGAATGTTTTCCTTTCTCTTTTCTCTTCTTCATGAAACCTTTCATGTGCTGCCTTTTTATTTCTTAAGGGGAGTTTGGAATGACTGCCTTCCCCATCTGATTTCAAGCCAAGCATAACCTTCTCTGCCATTCCACCCTTCTCCTCCCAGCAATGTGGGCTTAGGATACCGTGGATCTGTGCCCTGGAACATAATGTCTTGTTCCCCATGGGCAGACCCCAGAGCCTGGGGAAGTCTGTCTTCAAAGGAAATGGATGTCCACTGTCTTGATCTACACATCAAACTATGCTGGGAAGATATTCTCTTCTCCTCCCTTAGTTGGCATGAATGGAAGCTCCCTCTGACAGGACAGGGACAGGAGCTGTCTGCGGCCCAATGTCAATCCTGAGCCTTAAGTTGGCTTGTTTGTTTTTTAAACTGTATGCTGTGCTGGAAAGGGTGATAATACCCAAAC
Organism: Pseudochirops cupreus; assembly: GCA_028627135.1. NCBI lineage: Eukaryota > Metazoa > Chordata > Mammalia > Diprotodontia > Pseudocheiridae > Pseudochirops > Pseudochirops cupreus. Next base: position 119,306,912 of record CM053581.1, on the reverse strand, counting down.
AAAACAAATGATAACTATTAAAAAAAACCCCAGCTGCAGTTTAGACCTAACTCTGACACTAACCAGCTGTGTGACTTTGGACAAATCTCTTCCAACACTATAAAAAGGAACGTTTTTTCTTTTAATGATACCCTAGATAGAATTTTATGGCAGATAAAGGATGCATGTGTACTTCACGCTGAAATGCTCAGGCTCCTTTGATGAATCATCATCCCAACAGTGTCCCCTAACTCTGGGTGTAACCCAAGGCTCTTCTGGGCCTCCTTCTCTTCTCCCACTACACTCTTTCTCTTGGTGATCTCAGCTTCCATGGGTTTCATTATCCTGTCTAATCTGATGACCCCCAGATCTCTGTGTCTAACTCCAGTCTCTTTCCTGAACTCTAGACCCACATGAACAATTGCTTGTTGGATAAACTCTAGGCATCTTAAACTCAACGTGCCCCAAACAGAGCTCATTATCTTTCCCATAAAACCCATACCTTTTCTAGACTCCCCTTTTTCTATCAAGGACAAGACCAAGGTTTGAAACCTCAACTACCCCATGATTCGATAAACTCCTGGGACTCTGTTACCGATAGGACCAAATATAAAATCCTCCATTTGGCATTTAAAGTCCCTTACAACCTGGATTGTGCCTGTCTTTCTAGCTGTTTCACATGTTACTTCCCTTCACACACATAATGGTGTAGTCAAACCGTTCTTCTTACTGTTCCTCTTATATGGCAGGCTTCATAACCCCATTGGGGGTTTTCTTGGCAAAGATACTGCAGTGATTTGTCATTTCATTCTCCATCTCATTTAATAGATGAGAAAACTGAGGCAAACAGGGTTAAGCGACTTGCCCAGGATCACATAGTTAGTGTTTAAGGCCACATTTGAACTCATGAAGATGAAGTCTTTCTGATTCCAAGCATGTTCCATCCACTGTGCCACCTAGCTACCCATATTGCACTTGCCAAGAAAACCCCAGATGGGATCACACAGAGTCAGACACAACTGAAAAACAACTTGGTAAATACTGTTTAATTGACTGATTGATTGTAAAGATTTCTTTAGTTACCCAAGTATTTTATTATGGAGGACTGGTCTGATACTGACTGACTGCCAGTTAGTTACAGGAAACATGGAAGTGCAAGAGAACCCTCCCTTGGATTCTGCCTCCTCCTCCTTCTCCCTTTCCATCCTCTGATGCAACACACACACACACACACAGACACACAGACACACAGACACACAGACACACACACACAGACACACACACAGACACACAGACACACACACACAGACAGACACACACACAGACACACACACAGACACACACACACAGACACACACAGACACACACACACAGACACACACACACAGACACACAGACACACACACACAGACAGACACACACACACAGACAGACACACACACACAGACACACAGACACACACACACACACACACACACACGATCTCAGACTTACGTGGGAGAATGTCAAGTTCCTGCTACTGTACCAGAAATGCCAGAGCAATGCTCAGAGTCCCAACAGCCAGGGGATTGAAGGCCAATCTTCTCAACAAAGCATATTGGACAACTTTTACTGGCACTGATGGGAGTAGAAGGGTGGAGAGCCCTGGTAGGTATGGCTTTCCTTTCTTTGCAGACTGGGCAGAGATAAGAAGGTCATGCAATTGAGATCCAGTTCAGTGATTCCCTCACATTAGTAACAGGGGAGATTTTCCAATTCAGGCCCAGGGATTTCCAAATGGGATATATCTACCAGTGTAAACATGGCTCCTTCATTTCACTTCTCTGGACATCATTTCCCTCACTTGTCTAATTTTTTTCGATCCCTGACCTTTGATGGATGGACCAGATTACTTTGGAGAGGAAGTTATTTCTCTTAGTAACAATCTCTATGGCTCATTTTTTCTTCACCCAAGATTTCCCCTGGGAGAAAAAACAGAATTTGGCTCTCTCTTCTCCCTGGAAAACAAAATAAAACAAAACAAAAACCTTTTCAGATCCCTTGAAAGCATTAGGGCTCACAAAATATTGCATATAGGACAGACTGTATTTAACTCAATGAAGAAACGCAGAATAGGATCTTCAGTAGTCACGAAATCTTTCCTCCCCTTTCTGAAGGACATCAAGCAATCTTCCCCTCCAGACCTTTATATTCTACATGACTCACAAGATCCAAGTTTCTCCTCAGTGCATATGGCTTTCTCCTATGCCAATCCTTTTCCCCTCTGGGACAATCCAGATGGTATGGACTGTGGACTTCTCTGGGTCCAAGTGAGGCTTGGCATCTCCATATCCTCTGGTACCTTCTCTCACTGAGGTTATAAATCCTTTTCTCCTCCCTTTCACTGAGGCCCTGTCTTTCCTTCTGTGTCTCCATCTGTCACTGGCCACTAGGCACACATGGTTCCCTGTAGAATCAAGCAGATGTTCAAGGGCTTCTCCAGATCCATGTGCACCCAGGCATTTCTGAATCTGTGTTTCGGTGTTCATGTGTGTGTCTGATTCCTGGGTATGTGTGTGTGTATAGTGGTGGGTGGGGTGGGAGCTAGGGGGAGGGAGGATGCATGTCTGTGTCTGAGCCTCAATTCTCTGTACTCTCAAGAGGACTTCTCAAGCTTCTAATATTGCTTCCCTTATGGTGACTTTTTTTTTTAGTCTTTTCTTGGTTCAGCTGCACCTTCTTTTAAAGGTTAAGATCAAGTGGAGTTCAAGTATATGAACTGTGTGTTGGTGACTTGGTGATCACTTGCTACTTCCCAAACAAAGGCCATGTCAGTAGAACATAGAGGTGCCCAACATGAAGAGAACTCATACCTTATACAGAACTTTGTCCAAGAAACAGTAAGGGAGCTGGAATTTTAACAAATTCTTCTGCTCTCCATTTGAGTGACATTGTAAAGTGGACTCCAGAATCCTTCTCTAAAGTTTGAGAACTTTTTGTAGACACAGGCTTTTCTGACTCAAACAGATATAAGTTGACAACAAACCCAGAAATTCAGTTCTCCAATCTTGTCTAACTTTGCTTCAAGATGACATTATCACAAAGACCAACCTACCAAGGAGTTACCATGTGCAGGCAACATTAGTTAGGTAGTGATGATACAGAACTTTTTCCTTTTCCCTGAAGAAATCTTGCCTTTCATGATCAACATGGACCAAAGAGAAACGTCATTGTTGTTCAGTCATTTTCAGTTGTGCCTGCCTCTTCATGACCCCATGTGGGGTTTTCTTGGCAAAGATATTAGAGCAGTTTGGCATTTCCTTCTCCAACTCATTTTTATAGATGAGGCCTGAGGCAAATAGAGTGAAATGACTTGTCCAGGGTCGCACAGAAAGTAAGTGTCTGAGGTTACATTTGAACTCAAGAAGATAAGTTTTCCTGACTACAAGCCACGCACTTGATCCACTGTACCACCTAGCTGCCCCAGAGTAAATACTTCACATTCATAAACCCAACCTTTGCCCCCACAGGAGTTGAGTTTAACTTGTAAGGTCAAGTTTCCAACACAAACTGAGGTCTATACAGGCACAAGTAAGGGCATCAATATTTTCTTGGGCTCATGACTAATAGGATTTCATATTAGCATAAAGGAAATTTTGAAGAAATGTTCCTCTTGGGTGCTAAGGGATAGTGTGGAAAGAATATAAAAAGTGTTGAACTTGGAGTCTAGAGATCCGAGTTTGAGTAGCAGTTTTAATATCTACTTAGCTATGTGACTGTGGACACTTCAAAATATTCAGTTGTTTTAGTCATGTCTGAATCTTCGTAACCCCATTTGGGGTCTGAGACTGAATTTGAACTTAGGTCCTCCTGACTTCAAGGTGCACTGGATTACCTAGCTTCCCAAAGATAAATGGCTTAGGCTAAAACTAGGATCCAGGAGATTTCCCTCAATGTCCCCATCTGTATTCCTGAACTGCTACTAGAGAACTTGAGTCTTCCAAGATGAAATGCTAAAGAAAATAGGAACATACCTATCTATGCTGTGTTCTGCCTTAATTTTTGCCGTAACTGAAGCTCCCTGCTTACAGACTGAAACGCCAATAATAAATCAAGCCCTGATTTGTAGCATTTGTCGGTTTCTAAGATGTAAATGCTCATACTGATAATTTAACAACCAACCCTCAGAGGTATGAAACCTGTGGCCTTGAAGCCACATGTGGCCTTTGAGGTCCTCAAGTGCGACCCTTTGATTGAATCCAAACTTCACAGAACAAATTTCCTTAAGAAAAGGATGTGTTCTGTAAAACTTGGACTCAGTCAAAAGGCCATACCCAAGGACCTAGAAGGCCACATGTGACCTTGAGGCTGCAGGTTCCCTACCCCTGTTCTAGAACCAATTCAAGCGGTCTCTAGCACATCTCTGTTGTAAGGACTTAGAAGGAAAAAACACATCTTATTAACCTTTCTATCCCCAGAGGTTAGTACAGTGATCTGTACATAGAAAATAGAGGAAAGGGCTGTTGGGTTGAATTTGGATTGCCAGTTTCTGTTTCAGTTGGCCTATAATTTTTCCAAGGAAATATACTACTATTCATTAGTGGTGATGCAGTTATTAACCTGATGGGAATCTTGTAACTGCAGTGAACAGAAAGGTGTGAAAGGCCTCTGATTTCTCCAGCAGAGCCACTTTTAGACTCTCTCTTTAACCAGACCCCATCCCTAGTATTGAGACTAGCCATTCAACACGGTAGAATAATGCCTTCCTTCCTAACCTACCTTGGAATGTATTCTGTATACACTTGTGTAGCCTGTGGTTCAAAACTTGCTTTCACAAGATTCTTTTCATGGGCAGAGATGGATTATTCAATGCTCTAAGCCTGAGTGGGGTGTAGTGCCAATGTGATATTTACAGTGCCCACAATCACAATAGAGACCATGACTATAACTATTGCATGACGTTTGATTGCAAAATATGCCAGACTCTCCAGATAAAGGATAAAGCTGAAGGATTTATTTAGACACCAGAAAACCAAATCTCAAAACCAGTAAGCCAAAATGCCAATGATATTTAGAAGCCATAATAATGCTGAGAGCCACAGCATCCTTTAGCCTTCCCAGAAACCAATATGAGATCAATATTTACTCACAAAACTCTCCGTTTCCTTGCCTAACCTCCTCTGTCCCCAACTGTCTCCAAATGTCAGACTCACTCTCCACCAGCTTTTCTGTGGGCTCTGCTTCTCCTCAGCAAACTTCTCCCACCACAGGCTCCATGTGACTGCATTCAGTCTGTCTGGGGGCAGAGTTTATCTTCACAGCAGGGAAGCTTCAAACTCCCTAGGTCTATTAAGGGCCAGAGAAGATCTTCAAATTCCCATTCCCATTCCAATTACATGGGGGCAGAGTTGGTGAGAGCCTAGGAAAAGAGAGATTATCCCAGTTTGGCAGTTTTAAAAGAAGCAGCCTGTTCTAGCTACATAACCACTCAGAAGAGGCCATGCCATGTGGTAGAGAAATACAGAATGTCTTCTCCTAAAAGCAGAGTGCCTCCATGGTAGGTGACCTGAGCATGTGTAAACTAGCCCCCACTCCCTTCTCTCTCTTTCTCTCTCTCTTTCCAAACATACATATATACAAACATACATACATACATATATATATATATATATATATATATATATACACATATATTACTAGTAATAATATAATACCTATATTACTATAATAATATAGTAATGATATAATGTCTATATTATTATATATCAACACTACACAATATACATATGTTGTTTGTCCTTTGTCTTGACTCTTGTGTGAATTGAATTTGTAAGGCAGAGTTGCACAGAATTGTTGGCCTCACTCTTTCTTCCAAAGTCATTGAGGTCCAGTGACATGCCAAAAGTTGGGATGATTGCTGATGGCCCAGGATGCAATGGATGACCTTGGTGACTTTGATGTCTGACCAAGCTCTAAGCATTCCACAGTGCCTGCTCTAACTGCCTTCATGGTTGTTGAAATAAGTCGTTCTCATTTGTCCGTTCTGTCTGGGGATATAGGGTGTTGAAGGAGGACCAGCACCTCTGGTGTGAGGGCTTACCAAGCCCGTTTCAGGGCTGCTCACCCACCTTTGGTGTCCACCTTTACCCAACTCTCACGTGTGGCTGGACAAAGCTGTAGCACGTGAGGCAGCCACACCCTAGTCAAACCTTTTGGGCAAATGGGCTAAACCAAGTTGAAGTTAACCAATGGGTCTCTAACCCATAGGTGAGTTAGGGGGATATCCCCCTCAAGCATATGAAGATATAGAAATATCCACATACACACATATGCTTATATGTACATACATATACATGCACACTATTTATATTATGTATGAAAACCATAAAGCACTATATAAATGTTAACTATTATTTATGCAGGATATTCCAAAACTTCTAATAAGTCTTTAAACTATTAAAGCTTAAAACTACACCAAGACTTTTTGGGACACCTTGTGTGTACATATAATCTTCTCCAATAGAATCAAACTGTCACTCAATCCACAAGCACCTACTATATGCCAGGTATTGAGCTAGATGCTAAGGCTACAAAAGTAAAAAAAAAAATGAAATGATACCTCCCCTTATATTCTATAGGGGAGAAGACACATGTGTATGTATATGTGCTCTGTATATTCACATACAAATTAAATACATGCACATGAAAAACAAAATAAACATAAGGTAGTCTGAGAGGGAGGGTGCTCTCCTTTGTGGGGATCAGCAAAAGTCTCATGCTGAAGGTAATTCTTGAGTTTCACCCAGAAGGCAGTGAGGAATTCTGTGAGGTGGGAGAGTGGGATGTGGGAGAGTGGGACGTGGCAGGTTGGGGAGTGGTGAGGAGGTAGGGCTTTCTAGATTGGTGAATCCACCAGTGCAGAGATGGGCAGAAGATAGAGGATCATGTATGAGATAGAGATCAATTTGGCTGAACCACACAATGCAGGAAAGGGAGTGATATAAGATAATAAAAGGTTAGGTTGGGGTCAGGTTGTAAAAGGTTTTATAGTACAGAGGGGCATCATTTTTTATTCCAGAGGCAACACAGAACCACTGAAGTTGATTGAGTAGGTTGGAGTGGAGATGTGGTTAGATCTGAACTTCAGGAAAACCATTTTGATGGTAGTGCATAGGATGGATTGGAATGGGAAGAGATTTGAGGCAGGAAGACCAATTAGGAGGCTATTATAGTCATCCGGATGAGTGGTAATAAGGGCCTGGCCTAGGGTGGAAGGGACAACTGTGTGAGTGGAGAGAAGGGGTCAGATAGGAGAGACATAGAAGTAGAAATGGCAAGATTTGGCTACTGATTGCATCTGTGGGGAGAGAGAGAGTGAGGAGTCAAGGACAATGCTGAGGTTATGCCAGAAGAATAAGTAATAAGAAATAATTAAACGTAAGCACCTTGAGAACTTTCTTTTTCTTTCTTTCTTTCTTTCTTTCTTTCTTTCTT
>CM053581.1:119258344-119298960 GCA_028627135.1 Pseudochirops cupreus | reverse complement strand
TCTTCCTTCCTTCTTTCCTCCCTTCCCTTTCTTCCTTTCTTTCTTTCTTTCTTTCTTTCTTTCTTTCTTTCTTTCTTTCTTTCCTTCTTCCTTCCTTAGAACTTAAAACAGTGTTTAGCACAAAGTAGGTAATTAATGTTTAGTGACTGATTTATTGAAAGATAAAAGAGTGTCATTGTTGCATCATTTTCAGATATATCTGACTCTTTGCATCTCCTTATGGGGTTTTCTTGGCAAGGATACTGGAGTGGTGGTTAAGCCATTTCTTTCTCCAGTTCATTTTACAGTTAAGAAAACTGAGGCAAACAGGGTTAAGTGACTTGCCCAGGGTCATATGGCTAGTGAGTGTCTGAGGCTGGATTTCAACTTGGAAAGATGAGTCTTACTGACTACTTCTGGCACTCTATACTATGCTGCTCAGCTACCCCAAAGAGAAGAGTAGAGAAGGGTAATTTTCCTTCCTTCTCACAGTTCCGGGGTCACAGTGACCATTCCCGGTTCTCATTCAATCAGGTGAACCAGACACAATGGCCTTTTCTTTCACTTGGATCTCCTCTGCTTTCCAGGTTGGTTCTTCCAAATGCTTTTCCAACAAGGAATAATCATTGAGTGAGGGCCAGATCAGGTGTTAGACCTGACTTCTAGTTACAGCTCTGCCTCTTACTAGCTGATTAAGCTTGGACAAGTCAACTACATTAAACCTCAGTTTCCCTATCTATAAAACCAAACCTATATACCTAACAAGGTTGCTTTGAGGGTCAAATGTGAAAATAAATATAAAGCGTTATGAAGATGTCTGGGTCATTGGACCAACCATTTATCACGCTAGATATTTTCGCCCTTCCACCCCACCCCCACTAACTTTCAGCACCTTCCCCTCCCATAAGAGGAATTATGTACCAGATGCTGAACAATTGTAGACGAATTCACCGGACAGATAAGAGGAGGAGAGAAGGGTGGAGAACAGAGGGGGATGACACTATGCCATATCAAGTTATCATGGTGGTGAAAATCAAAGAAATGATGACTTTCCATAGTCTCTCAGCAAGAAAAAGGAGAATGAGGAAGGTGGGAGAAGGGAGGAATTGAATCAATGGATAATATAAATGATATAAAAACAAATGACAGCAATAAAATCCATTTAAAATAAAGTGATTTGTAGTTGTAAAGTACTTTACAAACATCAGTCATTTATAGAACCATCTATTTAACTCTAGAAGAGAAGTTGGAGGTCCTTCCTTCCTTCCTCCTTGAATTCTAGTCCTGACTCTCCAAACCTCCTTTTCCATCATGCCACAGCGGCTTTCTCATTCTGGAATATCACTCTGCGCCTGCAGTGCCTTTCTGTGATTGGTCAGTTCCTCCCTGAACCTCCATTTGTTTTTTTTTTTAGCTAAGTACCCAGGCTAGCCTTGCCCCCTCATTCATTCCTTTCCAGGCTCCACTCCTGACTGTTCTCTCTATCATGCCCCTGCATGGGTGTCTTCTCTCTGGACCCACCTTCTCAGCTTCCTTTTATGAGATGTCTTCTCCCATAAGGCTATAAGCTACTCGAAGGCAGGATTACCTTTCTTTCTGGTTGTCTTCATATTCTTAGTGTAGGGGTGGGGAACCTGAAATCTCAAGGCCACATGTAACCCTCTAGGTCAGACGTTCTCAACCTGTGGGTTATGTTCAATTTGTAACAATGAAAATACATCCTGCATATCAGATAGATTCAATAATTTTATGATTGGGCATCACCACAACATGAGGAACTATATTAAAGGGTCGCGGCACTAGGAAGGTTGAGAACCACTGCTCTAGGTCCTCAATCCAAACTTCACACAACAAATCCCCTTAAGAAAAGGATTTGTTCTGGAAAACTTGGACTCATTCAAAAGGCCACACCCAAGCACCTAGAAGGCCACGTGTGACCTCTAGCCCACAGGTTCCCCACCCCTGTCCTAGCCCCTGACAGCAAATATTCAATAAATATTTGTCTAATTAACATCTTGTTCCATCCTCTCATTTTGCAAATGTAGGAGCTGAGATTCCAGTCAGTTTAAATAGCCCTCCCCAGGTCACTCTAAGTGACAGAGGTGAGACTGGTTTCCTGACTCTGATGTACTGCCTTTTATTATTATGTGGAACTTTAACTCTCCTTGTGGAGTTTAGGAAACCAGGAGGATGTAACCACTGGGGCCGGTTTTCTACTTTAGTTCTTAATTCCATCCAATAAGGCGATATTAAGTGCCTACTATGCGCAAGGCATTGTGGGATTCTCTGGACAGTTCCTGCCCTCTGTGGCCAAACCCATGCTTATAGCCAGAAAGGTCAAAGTGGGATTCTGTTCTTTCCTTCCAGGTCTTTTCTGGGGAAGTGGGGTAGGAACAGAGCACCTGTTTGGAGTTCTGCCTTCTCAGGTAATGGGAAGCTGGAGTGGTGACAGGAAGGACACTAAGTCTGAGTCAGGAGACCTGGGTTTGAATCTTTTCTCTGCTATTCGCTTTCTATGGGACCTTAAACAAGTCATCCAAATTCTCCAGGTCTTAGGGTTCTCATTTGTAAGATGTAATACCTCTCACCTTTTGTGAGAGTATTGTTCAAGGAAACAAATGGCTATAGAAAAGGGGCCTGCCATCCCTGCCACCACTAATACCAACCATCAACCAACTGGCATTGCCAGGGCAAGCAAGCTAGTCCAGTTGAAAAAGCAAGAAGAAAAAAGAGGCTGCATATGCCAAGTAGGCCAAACCATGGAGACACCATGACAACCATGCTCCTTCAGACCCTGTTGGAGACAGCCCAGGATCCTGCACCCCAAAGCCTTAGGTATAACAGCATACCTTCTCCCCACCATCACTGCTTCCAGCCTGCCCTCTCCCCACCGTGTAGGGTAGCAGCCCCTTTAGAGGTATCTTCCTTCTCCACCACCCCCATCTGCCAACCATCTTACACCAATGAGCAGACAAACTCCAAAGTCCTTGGTGACCTTTCTCTCTTCCCAAAACCATTACTCCACATAGGCATGATCCAGGAAAGTTACCCTAGTGGAAACGGGATTTAATAACTGCCTCTGCAGGTGCTGAAGCCTCTGACTTCTCAGGGGCCACAGCTACTGAAGGTATGGGAAAAAAAAAGCCTCAACCCCAAAGTCCCCGGCCCCTTCAAATTGTGGAGCTTCAGGAACATACTTTAAAAAAAATTATTATTATTAATTATTATTATTTTATTAATTATTAATGCCCTAAAAGAAGAGGACTAGCATTTATTAAGTACCCATTGTATACCAGGAACCATGCTAAGTGCTTTACAAATATTATCTTATTAAAGAATATGTATTGGGCAGCTAGGTGGAGCAGTGGTAGAGCACTGGCCCTGGAGTCAGGAGGACCTCAGTTCAAATTCAGCCTCAGACGCTTGACACAAAAACTAGCCATGTGACTTTGGGCAAGTCACTTAACCCCAATTGCCCTCCAAAAGGCAAAAAAAAAAAAAAAGAATATGTATTGCCATCCATAGAGCAACTAGGTGATTCAGGGTGCTTGGCTCAGCATCAAGAAGACCTGAGTTCAAATCCAGCTTACTAGCTGTGTGACCCTGGGCAAGTCCCTTAACCCTCTTTGGAGGTAGAATTAGCCACCCACTCTGGCATCTTTGCTAAGAAAATCCCAAATAGGGTCACAAAAAGTTGGACACAACTAAAAGGACCGAGCAACAGCAACAACCTTACTCTTCACCTTCCCGTTGGGATGGGAGCTTCCCAATTGACATGCAAGTGAAGCTTTCTGAGCATTGCCTCTCCCTCTTAGACTTCGAGCTCCTGGACAGTAGGGGATTATCTGACTTTTCTTCTATTGGCACCCCTCACACTTTGCTCACAGTAAGCATTTAATAAATGCTTTCCCATTTATTCATAAGGGGATTAGTTTAGATTAGATGACCACTTAAGTCCTTTCAAGCTCTAAAGGTCATAACGTCTTCTCACCTTAGTGCCTTTTCCACTGAGCTTCCCGTACAACAGCTCTTGGGTCATAAGGGATCTGGCAAAGCTTTCTCATGCCTCCCATTATCCCCCCCTTTTTTTTACTCTGTGGGTTGTTTGCCCCCTTTGTCATTCACCTTAACTTAAAAGAAACTGGGCAAGTGAAATAGAATAGAAAAGAGAAATGCCCCAAATGACAACCAATCACAAAGCTTTAAATTAAATTGCTTGGGAATCCACTGCCCTTTCCTTTTCTAGTGACTTTTAAGAACAAAAGATATTTTGGGATGATATAAGAACTTGAATCAGAATAGATTATGCTCAGTGGCCTCTGGAGGTTCTGGAACCAATTAGACTAGTGGTTCTCAACCTTCCTAATGCCATGACCCTTTAATACAGTTCCTCATGTTGTGGTGACCCCTAACCACAAAATTATTTTCGTTGCTACTTCATAACTGTAATTTTGCTACTGTTATGAATCATAATGTAAATATCTGATATGCAGGACGTATTTTCATTGTTACAAACTGAACATAACCCACAGGTTGAGAACTGCTGAATTAAACCAAAGAGTCATAGAATTCTAGAGCTGGAAAAGAACCTGGGCAGTCATTTGATGCTCCTGTTTCTGTGGTTACGAAATTCAAGTGAATGAGATTTTGGTTTGATGAAGAGAGGAACTTTCTGGCAGTCAGAGATATCCAAGAGAAGAATGGCCTGCTCTGGGGATGCTGAGATCAGGAGTTCCTGACTCCTGGCTCCCATTGTAGGAGGCAGGATCTTTGTAGTATGTGGACCAGAGGGAGAAAAGGTGACAGGATGAGTGGGTTTCCCCTCCCTGGAGTAAGCAGGGAGGGGCAGCAGTCCTTGTGACTCTCTACCTTTCTCTATGCCGGCAGCTGACCCCCTGGGAAAGGCTGGTTGAGAGACCTGCTCTATAGACTTCTGACCTAGGATGGTGAACCATCTCAAACAGGTGGGTTGTAATGGGGCAGATCAGTGGAATGTTGAGCTCTAGGCACAGATCAACAAACACCCCACCTTCACAATGGCCCAATTGTCTGGCATTCAGAAATGGAGAACTGGTGAGTCCTGTTGTATCAACCCAAGGTCTCAGCCTGGGAAATCATGACTTTCATAGCTGGAGCGAGGCCCAACTTTAGTCTATTCCATGGAGATATCAAATCTGGGCCTATATATTGCTCTTTAACCCATCCCCGAACCCAGGCCAATTCACCAAAGGCTTTGGCTCAGAGTAAGCATGAGAATCTTAGGACTACAGATTTAGAAGGGACATCAGAGGTCATCTAATTCAACACCCTCATTTTAACCAGAGAGGTTAAGTAGCTTACTAAAAGGTCACACAGAAGGACTCCAACTGAAGTGCTTCACATTGGAAGTACCCTTAAAAAGAGGGAGGGGTGGAGGAAGAAGTCCAGAGCACTACAAGGATGGCTGAAAAAAAAAAAAGCAAAGGTCAAGTGTTTGAAAAAGCACTAAATGATCATTTTTCAACTTTACAGTTGGAGGAAAACCAACAGTTCAACCTTTCATTGTGGGAGGAAGAAAATAACCTGCAATTCCATGGGGGCGTGCAATTTTAAAAATAAGCTTTGGGGCCAGTCCTTTTTAATGCCAGCTCCGTTTGGATCCCCCTTGCACATAACTCAAGAGCACACAATGTGTTTTCTTGTTATGAATGAGTGTGAAGTATCAGAAAAGGAAAGAGGAAACCCCTAATGGAGTCCTGAATAGACCTGTGAAACGGGATAATAAAAGTTGTCCTGGATTTCCGTTACCAGCAGGTGCTTCCTTCAGGGTTTCTATTCATTTAGATTTCAGGATTTGCCAAAGCTGCCAAATCTTCCCTCCCCCCCTTCCCTTTCACCCCAATGCCCTTGAGTTCACTGCCTCCATGAAAGGCCACTTTGTGTCTGAGGCTCTGGGGATGCTGAGATCAGGAGTTCCTGACTCCCAGCTCCCATTGTAGGAGGCAGAATCTTTGTAGTATGTGGACCAGAGAGAGAAAAGGTGACAGGATGAGCCATCTGAATGCAGCGTCCCAACCGCATTCAGAAGGGAGAGGAGAAACCTAGGTTCTCTCAGCATGGAAAATCCAAGCCTGGATTGTAGACAATGACATATGGTACATGACCCTGACATAGACTAAGAATATGAGTGGGTTTAGACTGGAAGCCATGAGGCCTACAATCTAAGCTTACAGGATACCAGGAAGAATTTGGTTAGATGTTTGGAAGAGTATTCCAAAAGTAAGGGCATGAGACAGCATGGCATAGTGGATAGAAGATTGATTTTGGAGACAAGAAGATCTGAGTTCAAATTCTATTTCTAACACATGCTGTTCGGCCATGGATAATCCTGTTAGAATATAAATTACAACTGATTTGTCAATCTGAATTTGTAGATGGAATTTCCACCCTGGGAATACCCCATACCAATGGAAGAAAAGATTGGAGGAGAGGGCAGGGAGAATATTATATTAGAAAAGATCAGTGAAGAAGTTTGTCGAATTTCCTTTTCTAGTGACTTTTAAGAACAAAGGATATTTTGGGATAATACAAGAACTTGAATCAGAATAGATTATGCTCAGTGGCCTCTGGAGGTTCAATTTAAGTCAATCTGGAACCAATTAGACCAAAGAGTCATAGAATTCTAGAGCTGGAAAAGAACCTGGGCAGTCATTTGATGCTTCTGTTTCTGCGGTTATGAAATTCAAGTGAATGAGATCTTGGTTTGATGAAGAGAGGAACTTTCCGGCAGTCAGAGATATCCGAGAGAAGAATGGCTTCCTTTGGGAAGGAGTAGGTTCCCCCTCACTGGAGGCTTTAAGCAGTAGTTGGACATTGATTCATTATGATGCTGGAAAAAATATTTTTGATCAGGTAGAGGTTGTTCTAAGCTTTTAAGGTTACTTCCAACTCAGATTCTATGAGGACTACTAAGGCTCTTTACTCAGGAAGAGTTTAGAAGATGTATTTATTTCTGGGTTCCTGGGGATGGTATGAGGTATTCAAAGAGGACTGGCCCCTCTGGTGTGAGGGCTGCTGAGTCCTTTTCAGGGTTGCTTATGCACCTTTGGGTCTACCTAACACTTAGCTCTCACCTGTGGCTTCAAGAAGCTGTGGCATGTGCAGCCTCCACACCCTCAGTAGACAGACTAAACCAGGTTGAGGGCAATTGACAGGCCTCAAACCCATCAGTGAGTTAGGAAAATGTCTACCCCAAGCATGTGAAGACTTCCCCCAGTGAAATAGGTGCATGAGAACAATTTGTTCCCAAGGCCATGAAGGCAGCTGAAGCAGGATCTGTGGAGTACTTAGAGCTTGATTAGACATTCAAGGGGCCGAGGTCACTCACAGCATCCCAGGCCAGCACCAGTGGTCTTGACTTTTGTCCTGTCAGTGGATTTTGATGACTCTGGAAGAGAAGGTGAGGCTGATGACTTTGTGTACCTCTGCCTCATTTAAATCCAGTTCACTGGGGACAGCTAGGTGGTGCAGTGAATAGAGCACTGACTCTGGAGTCAGGAGGGCCTGAGTTCAAATCCAGACACTTGACACACATACTCGCTGTGTGATCTTGGGCAAGTCACTTAACTCCAATTGCCTTGCCTTCCCCCCTCCAAAAATAAAAAAAAATCCAATTCATTGGTCCCCTTCAAAAATGAAGGACAAACAGCAACAATGGCTCTCTAGTCAAGTTATGGGCAGCAATATCTTCTTTGTACCATTTTTTGCATGTTGTCTCTCCTAATAGAAAGTGAGCTACTGGAGGGCAGGGACTGTGTTTTTGCCTTCCTTTGCATTCTCAGTATTTATCCCAGCGCCTGGTACAAAGCAAGCTGTCACATTAATAAATGCTTATTGATCCACTGATTGAAGAATGTATCTGTGTCCTGCAGTGTTTATTCCCAGGGCACATGGCTCTTAGACAGATGCTAAATCAATTTTAAATATCCAAATGATGCTTGAGTTCCTTCACTGGCAGCCAGTCTGTGCCCAAGTTCCTAGGGGCTAGTAAGCCTTACTTGAAAGCTCTAACAGCATTTTATAAAAATCTTTTTATCCCCTTTCTACCAAAACAAAGAAACTTTCCAAATCCACTAGACTTCTTTTTAAAAAATTCACCATTTGCAGGAGCTGAATCTGAGACCCCACCCAAACGTCTTAGTAACTATTCACACCAGGTGGTTTTGTGTTTGTTGAATGAATACATGAACTGAAGCTCCCGTATTAAAAGACAAATCAATCAGAGCAAGCATTAACTTGATAAAATTCTAAGTACTTAAGTCATGTGTAGCCTTGTGACATCATTCTCATTATTGTCTTGAACTGTTTTGTCACTATTTACCTTTTTACTTTGCTTATAGGGAAATTCTAGACTGGGACTCAAAGACCTGAATTCATATTTGCACTCTAAACTCAGGCCAGCTGGGTGGCCTAGTGGACAGAGCACTGGACCTGGAGGCAGGATAGACCTGAGTTCAAATTTGACCTCAGACACTTACTAGCTGTGTGACTCTGGGTAAGTCACTTAATCTCTATCTGCCTCAGTTTCCTCACTGGCAAAATGGGGATAATAATAGCACCGACCTCCAGGGTTATCGTGAGGACTCAACTTGATAATATTTGTCAAGATCTTAGCACAGTGCCCAGATCAGAGTAGGATCTTAATAAATGCTTGCTAATTTAATTTCATCAGACCTAAAAGAAGTAGGGCTATAGATAAGAAATAATTCTAATAAAAATGGAAAATATGGTCCCTTGTATTGCTGTCTATGTCCAAGAAAAGTTCATAATTCTATAACACTTTTGGGTTTTCAAAATGTTAGCCACATATATTTTTATTATTGATTTAGTCAAATATGCTTGTTATTGGGAGGCTCTGGGTCACAGTGGTTATAACACTAGACTTGGAGTCAGGAAAACCCACATCTGAGCTCCTTCCTCTGACACTTGGAGATTGTATGATTACAGGCATGTCACTTAACCTCTGACTCAGGTTCAATAACTATTGTGCCAAACTCACAGGTATGCAAAAAGGAAATGATGCCTCTCTCTGAAAACTTCGGAGCACTATAGAAATATAATTTATTATTACTATGTTCATAAAAAGAATGCTCACAAATTACTGACCTGATAAACATACATCTTTTTAAAAAAATTAATTTATTTGTTTACTTTTAGTTTACAAGAATCAGTTGCACATTCCCTTGAGTTTGAAATTTTCTTCCCCTCTTTCTTCTCCCCCCCACCATGGCAGCATGCAATCAAATATAGGATCTGCAAATACCTTCACATTAAACATTAGTCAGTTTGTAAAGAAAGATTATAGCGGATGGAGTGAACACTTGGAAAGAGGAAACAAAACAAGAAAAAGAAAGAGAGCTGGTAGTTTGCTTCAATCTGCGTTCAGACTCTGTAGGTCTATCTCTGGAGGTGGAGACATCTCTTTCCATCATGAGTCTTCTGGAGTTGTCTTGTAACCTTGAATTGCTGAGAAGAGTCCAGTCTATCAAAGTGGGTTGTCACACATATGTTGTGTCTGTATTTGTGTACAAATTTCTTCTGGTCTTGCTTTTCTCACTCAAAATCAGTTTATATAAGTCTTTCCAGGTTGTTATGAAGTCCATTTGCTCCTCATTTCTTATAGCACAAGTATTCTATTACATTCATATACCACAACTTGTTTAGCCATTCCCCAATTGATGGACATCCCCTTGATTTCCAATTCTTTGCCACCACAAAAAGAGCTGCTTTAAATATTTTTGTTTATATAGGGCTTCTTCCTACTGCTATGATCTTTTGGGGATACAACCCTAGCAGTGGTATTGAAGGGTCAAAGGGTACGCACATATTATATATGCCTTTGGGCATAGTTCCAGATTGCTCTCCGGAGGAATGGTTGAATCAGTTTGCAACTCCACCAACAATGCATTAGTGCTCCAATTTTCCACATCCTCTCCAGCCTTTATCATTTTCCTGTTTTGTCATCTTAACCAATCTGACCGGTGAGATGTGATACCTCAGAGCTGTTTTGATTTGCATTTCTTTAATCAATAGTGATTTAGAGCATTTTTTCATATGCTTATAGATATCTTTAAAATTTCTTCCTCTGAAAACTGCCTTTTCATATCCTTTGACCATTTATCAATTGGGGAACATAAACATACATCTTAATGAGTGAGTAATACTGTACACAGACTCACAAATTTGGATCTGGAAAGGACCTTATAAGTTACTTATTCCTATTCTTCCATTACATAGATGAGAAAACTAAAGCCAAGAGAGAAGTGACTCACCCAAGGCAAATGCTTATCTTATAACTTTGTTGATGTTCAGTTGTTTTCAGTTGTGTCTGATTCTTTGTCATGCCATTTGGGGTTTTCTTTGCAAAGATACTGGAGTGGTTTTCCATTTCCTCCTCCAGCTCATTTTACAGATGAGGAAACTGAGGCATACAGGGGTAAGTGAGTTGCCCAGGATCACACATCTAGTGAGTGTCTGAGACCATATTTGAAGTCATGAAGATAACTCTTCCTAACTCCATTCCTGGCATTCTATCTGCTGCTTCACTTAGCTGCCCCAATCTTATAACTCACTTTGTCATTTAAATATTGGGTGACTTAGGATATATATTGGTTAACAGACTTTGGATCCATCTTGGTTCATGATACCAGGAAATTCTAAATAATTCCAGGAACTTTTTCACCTTCTACAGGAAGATTTCCATAACTTCCCCCAGTGCTCTCTCCTCAAATTCTGAGGGCACTTACTGCTTGTACTATTCATTTGAATGTTTAATCCATATCTATCTAGTGAGACCTTGGGAGCAGAGATTTAGAGTTGAAAGGAAACTTAGAGATCACCTAGGTCAACTCCCTTATCTGAAGATGGGGAAAATGAGGCCCAAGGGACTTGCCCAAGGTCATATGAGTACAAGTAGCAGAACAAGGATTTGAACCCAGGTCTTTAACTCCAACATTAGCACTATTTCCACCACGACACACTGACGCTGAGCCAAAAATCTTTTTTTATTTTAAAAAGCTAGGTGGCTCAGTGGATAGAATTCTGGGCCTGAGTTCAAATCCAGCATCAGACACTGACTAGCTATATGATGTTGGGCAAGTCCTTTAACCTCTGGCTCAATATCCTCACCTGTAAAATGGGTATAATAACTGCACTACCTCACAGGGTAAAATAATGTTTGTAAAAGTGCTTAGCACCATGCCTAGTGCCTAATAGGTGCTATAGAAGTGCTATCTATCTATCTATCTATCTATCTATCTATCCATCTATCTATTCACATACACACACATATATCTACATATATCTATACACATATACATACATATATAACTGTATATATCTGTATGTATTCATGTATGTATGTATGTGTGTGTATTATATATATATATACATACACACACACACACACACACACACACACACACACACACACACACACATATATATATATATATATATATATATATATATATATATATATATATATATATATATACACATATATCTCCTGCCTTCCCACCTAAATGGTAAGATCCCTGAGGGCAAGGAAGCATGACTTATGCTTCATTGTCTACACTACACACGGCCCAGTGCCCCCCCGCCTAAACCAGGGACTCAATAAATTATTTCTGTTCTTATTGATGATTATGAAATGGGAATTCCAAAAATAACTGAAATTTATATAGTACCTTAAGGGTCATAAAGCATTTTGTGTACATTAGCTCTTTTGCTCTTCACAACAATACTAATAACTAGCATTTATATAGAGATTTAAGGTTTACAAAGTATTTTACATATGTTAATTCATTTACACATGTTAGCTTACTTGTGTTATTATTATTACCCCATTTTACAGATGAGGAAACTGAGGCACAGAAAGATTAAGTGACTTATCCAGGGTCACACAGCATCTGTGGCAGAATTCAACCTCAAGTTTCCCTGACTCCAAGTCTTGATTAGATTCTATCCACTGAGCTATCCAGCTGCCCTTTGTGAGTATTATTGTTCCCATTTCATGGATGAAAAAGCTGCAGTTCAAAGAGTTCAGTCACTTATCCAATGCCACATAACTAAAAGGGTGGCAGCTCCTCTGATTCCAAGTCTTTCTAGTGTAGTGGACAGAATGATGGGTCAGGAGGCAGGAAAATCTGAGTCCAAATTCAGCTTTAGATACTTACTAGCTGGGTGACCCTGGGCAAGTCACTTAACTTCCCTTAATTTCAGTTTCCTCATTTGTAAAGTGGGGATCATGAAAGCACCTATCTTCTAGAGTGCTTGCAAGACTTGAATGAGGTAATGGTTATAAAGCACCTCACACAGACCCATCTGGTCATTTGTGGGCCTGTGGTTATTTGAGTCTTAAATTAGGACAGCCAGTATACTGCAAATAACTGTCCTCTTCAATCAGTTTTCCTGGGGGTTCACACCTGACCAGTTAGTAGCACATCTTGGAAATGGACTCCCCGGAGGCACCCCCCACAATGATGGTAGCAAGCAGGAGGAATGTTGTTGGCAGGATGGTGGGAATTTTTTACAGCCCCTAGAAAATGTCGAAGGCTTTGTCATGTTAAAAAAAAACAACTTCTGTTTGAAGTCTGTCTACACAATAGGAAGAGCCACAATCAAGTCATCATGAAGTGCCTACTATGTGCCAGATTTCCTCTGCACGGGTGAAGAAAAGGACAAACCATTCCAGTATTTTTACCAAGAAAACCTCATGGGCAGCATGGCCCATGGGGTCGTGAAGAGTGAGACGGGACTGAATGACCGAACACCTACAATAATAACAACAAATCTGCACCAGACTGTGCTAAGCACTGGCAATACAAAAAACGACGCGCCACCACAATTAGCAAAGTTTCTCAGAGTTCCTGGATGGGTCAACCACCTACTTCATCTACACCGCACAGCAGCCATGGTTGGACTTAATCCCAATTCTCTAGGAACTCACCAAACCCAAAGCCCAGAGTAAGTATGTATGGCCAGATTGGAGGCAGAGATTTGCCAACTAAAGACAAAGCAGCTCAGCACCAGCTTCTCCTCATTGGACGTGTAGTCACAGAAGGGATTTTACCTCCTTAGAAACTGATGACCGTTTAAAGATTTTTTTTCTCTCTCCTCCAAATGGGGGGAGCTTCTGGTGTTAAAACTCTATCTACAGGGGCCGATGGGCAACTCATCTGTAGTCCCAAGTGTTGCAAACAGCACTTAGGTAATTTGTTCACAGTAGCCAGACTAATATGTATCAGACGCAGAATTCAAAGACAGGTGCTCCTGACTGTGAAATTGGCCCTCTATCCAGTAGGCCGAACTGCCTTTCAAGCTTTATGTGAAAAATGCACAAGATTATTTATGCTCACTTGACTCTCCAAGGAGACACTAAAGGGGTCAGGAGGGGCACATTATTATATCCTACATGCTTTAGAAGGGTCAGTGGAGACCCATATAGATTGGCACTGAAGCTCACATAAAACAGTGAGGGACTCAGCAATATGAGCCCCATACTAGTGCTCTTATGGAGAAAGGGGAAACTGAGCCCTGGTGTTACCCAAGATGTCCCAGAAGTCTTCCAAAGCTTCAAAGACTTCCCCAGGTAAATAGCAATGGATAGAAAATACTAGAAGGGAAGCAATGTGTAGAGTAGATTCTGGAACTAGAGAATTTGGGTTCAAATCTCACCTCTCAGGTACCACATCTCACGGGTCAGACTGGCTAAAGTGACAAAACAGGAAAAAGATAAATGTTGGAGAAGATGTGGGAAAATTGGAACATGAATGCATTGTTGGTGGAATTTTGAACTGATCCAACTATTCTGGGGTGCAATGTGGAACTATACCCATATAAAAATGTGCATACCCTTTAACCCAGCAATACCACTTCTAGGGCTGTATCCCAAAGAGATCATACAAGTGGGAAATGGATCCGTATGTACAAAAATATTTATAGCAGCTCTTTTTGTGGTGGCAAAGAATTGGAAATCAAGGGAATGCCCATCAATTGGGGAAATGGCTAAACAAGTTGTGGTATATGAATGTAATGGAATACTATTGTGCTATAAGAAAGGAGAAGCAGACGGACTTCATAAAAACCTGGAGAGACTTATATAAACTGATGCTGAGTGAGGGGAGCAGAGCCAGGAGAACCTTGTATGCAATTACAGGCACATTCTGTATGTATCTGTGATAACTTGACATTGATAGACTTGGCTGTTCTCAGCAATGCAAGGCTAAAAGACAACTCCAAAGGACTCATGAGGGAAAAGGCTATCCGCATCCAGAGAAGGAATTACGGAGTCTGAATGCAAATTGAAGCAAACTACTTGCTCTCTTACTTTTTTATTTTGTTTTGTTTCTTCTTCCTCATTATTCATTCCCTTGGTTATAATTCTTCTTTACTACTTGACTAATGTTTAATGTGAAGGCATATGTAGAACCTATATCATATTGCATGCTGCCATGTGGGTGGACAGGGGTTTGAGGGAGCAGAGAAAATGTGGAACTGAAAAACTTCTGGAACTGAATGTTGTAAACTAGTAGCAAATTTTTAAACAGGGAAAAAATCCCGAATCTTACCTCTGCTGATTATTGCCTGTGTGGCCTTGAGTGAGTCAAGTAACTTAACCTCCCTGGACCTCAGTTTCCTCCTTAAAATGAGGGCAATGCCCACTGATGCTCCCTCCAGCTCTACAACTATGTCCTGTAAACGTAAGTACCTACACCACTATGCCGCAGATTTCAGATCATAGACCATAGACCTTACTTGCAAAGGTTCTCAATCTGAGTTCGAAAATTTTTTATAACTATGCCTTAATAAAATTTTGAATTTTATTTTCTGCATTTAAAAGAATTCTGAGAAAGGATCCAAAGGCTTCCAAAGGTGTCGATCATACACACACAAAAAGTTAAGAACCTTGATCTAATCCAACTCCTTTGTTTTACAGGTAAAGACTCCAAGGCAGCAACTCTCCCAAGGTCACACAGGGAGTAAACCCCAGAGATAGGATTTGAATCCATATCCTCTGATTCCAGATTCAGCACTTATCCCCTACACCACAAACCTCCTCAGTGCTATATACACGTGTCCAATACTCCCCGTGCCTCTAGTAAAGTGTAGCTGGCACTCAGGAGATGACTTCTATTCATCTGAATTGTTTGGGTCAGTGCCAGCTCCCCTGCCCCCAAGTGATCCACTGACTATTGTGCCTGTTACAGCTGATCTTTATCTGATTGTTTATCTGGTTGCTGTATAGACTGACTTTCTGAATGTTAGGTTTTGACTGTTTCCATAACAGGAAGCTGCTCGCTGTCTTACTGTATTAAGGAACTCCCTTGTATACAATAGAACCCACAACAAAACTCTAAACACTCCATATGCCTGGGGAACCTCATTGAATCCCATTTTTATTGTTTCTTTTATAGGTTGAATCCTGTATTTACAGATAGAAGGGATTTTGTGTTTGTGTGTGTGTGTGTGTGTGTGTGTGTGTGTGTGTGTGTGTGTGTGTATGTGTGTTAATAGGAAGCCAAGCCTAGGAGTTCATTTTCCATGTTCCCCACCTTGTCCCACATCAAAGCTCACCCTGGTGCCGAGTTGAGGTCTCTCTGCTCCAACCCTGAGCTGGGCTTTGCTAAAAGGGAGCAAGCTGAACCCTGCCCCCAGAGAATTCAGCATTGGTTCCATTCGACTTTTCTTACAGGTCAGGAGGAAGTTTGAACTTTTGTTTTCTTTCATGAACTTAGTCAACAGAAGAACAACTCCCTCCTTTCCCCTTAAAGCAGGGGCGCCAAGACCCCCGTGGAGGAAACAGAAGATCAAAGGCAGTAGTACTTCCCTTGCTGCCTGGCTATCCTGTGATTTGGTTCCCATGGCTGGTTGGTGCTTCTTTTCTTTATGAAAGTCCCTTTCAGGGTCTGACTAAATTTCATGGATTCCCTCTCCATATTTCCTAAGGTCGCTAACCCAAGCCATCCCTGAATAAATATCCCCTCCACAAAGTACCCAAGTACTCAACTATGTGCCGAAGAGACCCTTCTACCTTGGGAGAGCCTACTGCTTCTGGTTCTTCTCTTTGGGGCCAGACAGAACAAGTCTATTCTCAGTGCTGAGGTGCAGCCCTTCAGATCCTTCCAGACAGAAAAGTCTTCTCCAGTATAAACTTCTCCCATTCCTTCTTCACATGGAATGACATCAAGGTCTTCCATCATCCTGATTGTCCTTTTCTACCACTATTTCTCTAGACCAGGGGTTCTTAACCATGATTTTTTTCCTAAATATTTTGATAACTATACTTCAATAAATTAGTTTCCTTTGTAATCCTATGTATTTTATGTTACGCATTTAAAAATATAATTCTGAGAAGGGCCCATAGACTTTACCATATTTGTAAAAGAGTCTACGACACAAAACAAATAAGGAGTCTTATTCTAAAATGTGCTGCCATTGGCAACAAGGAGGAGAAACTTAATAATTACAATGACTGCATGTGGCCTGGAAAAAAATGAGAAAAATGCAACTTTCTATTTACACCAGAGAAGAAGGGAACCATGGGTGCATATACTCTCAAAGGCGGTCAACGTGTCCACTGATTTTGCTGAACTTCATTTTGTTGGTGTTACAAGAGAAGCTTTATTTGTCATGGGAGAGAGGAGAGGTATATTCAGAAATGGATGTGATTTCTCCCTCCTTTGGAAAGTTAAGGTGTTATGGGTATAAAACATTGCATATAATGGCAGACTTTTTGGATATGTTAGAACTTTCTCCCCCACCTTTTTTTGTTCTTTAATATGGTGCAGTAGATAGAGTGCCAGGCCTAGAGTCAGAAAGACTCATCTTCCTGAGTTCAAATCTGGCCTCAGACACTTAACAGTTATGTGACCCTGGGCAAGTCACAACCTGGTTTGCCTCAGTTCCTTCATCTGCAAAATGATCTGGAGAAGGAAAGGGCAAACCATCCCAGTGTCTTTGCCAAGAAAACCCCAAATGGAGTCATGGAGAGTCAGATACAACTGAAAATGACTGAACAGCAACAACAACAGATAAGGGATGGTTCTTTGGGAGGGGAAGGATGAAGGGATATACAAGGAACTTAGATAATATAATGACAAAAGACATTGGCTTTAAAAAAACTTTAAAAATAAATTCAAATTTAAAAATAAAATAAAATGTGTCTGTCAGAGATGAATACAATGTTCCAAATATGATCTGGGCAGGGAAAGGGTAAGTGGAATGAACACTTCCTTAGTCCTAGACACTATCTTGAAGAAACAGAAGGTCACAGTAGCTTTTCTGGCTACCACAGCACATTGTTGAATCATTTTGAGCTTACAGTTCACAAAACATTCTAGCCCTTCTCCCCCAAACTGCTATTGAGCTTGCCTCCCTTATCTTACACTTGCAGAAATTTATTTTTTGAACCCAAGGGTGTGACTTACATTTATTTTTTAATCTTGACTTTCCCTTGTCAGATGCCAAAGGGTCTACAGGAAGGAAATAATTAAGGTGCCATTGGGAGAGGGAGTGAATTGATAAGTTCAGTTGATGAGATACCTCCAAAGATCAGAACATGAGATTTCAGAAATTTTTTTTTGGTAGAATCATGGCAAAGTGACAGCCTCTTAACATTACATACATACTTCAATCCTTCAAGTATCTGCACTTGGATATGTGTGATCATTTCTTCCATAGACGCTAGTTGTCTCCCCTCTGAAACTTAGTAAATGGTCTTTGTGAATAGCCGTGGCCAAAACATGATTGTTGCTTGGTGGCTGACCTTCTGGTGATGGGAATATGCTGTACCTTGGGATTTAAACTGAGTCTGGGCACAGTCAGCCCAAACTGTCAGACCAGTTGGTGCATGCAGATACTCTCCATGCCCAAGCTATTAGCCATATAAACAAGCTATCTATATTTAGGCTGATTCAACCAGTGAAGTCAGTTAAACAAGCTACCCACCCATCTAACTCCTGTGCTCTGGCTCCACTTTCTGGCTAGGCCTGTTACATTACCATTCAGGGTTTAGCGCATCCTGAGGGGTTTGTTGTCACCTCTTTTCTCTGCCATCAGCTTGAACTTCCACCAGTTATGTTCCTCCCATATGTTCAGTCCTGTGACTAGTACCACATTTCTACTTAACCACTTAACATTGGGGAATTTTACAAATGGATACTTACTTCAAACATGTAGCAAGAACCAAATGTACAAACATTTTCCTTGGGGCCATAATCCCCCCAGTGCCTTCTCTATTTGGGGTGTGGTTAGGATCAGAGGTTAAGATCAGAGCAGCTCAGTTCTTGCAGAATATTAGTCCCCCCAAGTTCATGTCCAAAGGAGGCATCACTGCCAGATGAGTTCTTCCTTTGGATTGGGTCAGTCAGTCAGTCAACTAGCATTTATTAAACTCCTACTAATAGCCAGGTGAAGGGCAGCTAGGGGATACAGTGGAAAGAACACCAGGCCTGGTGTTTAAATCCGGCCTCATACACTTACTAGCTATGTGACCCTGGGCAAGTCACTTAACCCTATTTGCCTCAGTTTCCTCATCTGTAAAATGAGTTAGAGAAGGAAAGAGCAAACCACTCTAGTATTGCTGCCAGGAAAACCCCAAATGGGGACATGAAGAGTTGGGCACAGCTGAACAACAATAGCAACAACGCGTACCATGTACTGTGCCAAGCTTTGGGGATTCTCAAAAATCAACTCCTGAGACTTCAGCTGAGACTCAAAGGAATCCGCGGAGGGGGTGGCTAGGTGGCACAGTGAATAGAGTAACAACCCTGGAGTCAGGAGGACCTGAGTTCAAAGCTGGCCTTAGACACTTGATGTTTACTAACTGTGTGACCTTGGGCAAGTCACTTAACCCCAACTACCTTGCCTTTCCCCCTCCAAAAAGAAAAAAAAATACTTCCCAGGAAGCTAAGAAGCTGGGTTGTCAAAGATTACTCTTTACTCCTCTAGGTATCGATGCTATACTGTCTTTGAAATTCAAACTCTGGAACAATGGTTGCCAAGGAACCCTCTGGACCTCTTAGACTCACATGTTGTTGGCTTCATTATTTTTGCCAGTCACTGAACTCCCCTGAAACCACTGAGGCAAAGAGACAGTAGCTGAAGCTAACAGGTCTTTGTGAATGTTTCCAAGCCAATCAAAGAGTTTTCTCCTTGACCCATGGTGAGCCAACCAGAACTAGTTACACAATGTGTATGCCTAATCCACAGCCTGTCTCCCCAAGGTATCTCCCTTATACATCATTACTCTTCTCCTAGAAGTAGGTTTCCTAGTTTCTCCAGATAGATTGTGTCCCAGGTATTCTGAGGATGCACCAAAGCCCCATTGTACCAGTTTGGATGTATAGACCTGATTTTCTTCCAAAGAATTCAAAGTAGAGTCATACCTGATTTATTATTACAGCATTGCTGAGAGAGAGGCAAGCCAGGTGAAGCAGGAGGGAGGTAGGACTGGTGGTACTAACCTTTGTCCCAGAGATCTCATGTCTAGCAGCCCTTTGTATGGTGACAGCAAACTGGAACAAAAATAGGTGCCCTTTGGTCCTGTAAAGGCTAAACAAAGTGTAGTAGATGAATGTAATGGAATATTCACTGTAATAAACAATGAATATGAAGAAATTAGAGAAAGCACAGAAAGAACTATATGAACTGATACAGAGTAAATTTAACAGAACTATGAAAACAATATACAAAATGACTATTGTTCAGTCATTTTTAGTTGTGTCTGGGAAAAGGAAATAGACTGTCCTGTGACAATCACAGCGCAGGGGGAGGGCAGGGAGGGTGTAGGAGGTTTGGTCTCTCTCTTAGTCATTGAAGACAAGATTCTTACCAGAGTCCTCTTTAACAGGCTGATCCTTCACCTGGAAGATGGTCATCTGGAGCAGCTAGGTGACGCAATGAATAGAGCACTAGCCCTGCAGTCAGGAGGACCTGAGTTAAAATCTGGTCTCAGATACTTAACACTTACTAGTCGTGTCACCTTGGGCAAGTCACTTAACCCCAACTGCCCTACCTCTCCTCCTCCAAAAAGAAAAAAAAAAAGACGGTCATCTACCTGAGAGCTAGTGTGGTTTCATAAAGGACTGAGGAATGGTCGACATAGTGTTTACTGCCTGACAACTTCAGGAAAAATGCCAGGAGCAGAAGAGATCTGTGCACAAGGTTTGTTGATTTGACCAAGGCCTTTGATACTGTCAGTCATGCAGGCTTATGGAAAATTATGGCAAAAGTGGCTACCCAGAGAAGCTCATCAGTATTGTATGTCAGTTCTATTACTGATGTGGTTTGGGGTTCAGGGACCCCTCAAAGACTGAAGTCAAGGAGAGGGTAGTCTGGAATGAATTCATGGACTCAATCAGTCTTTAACTTAAGTTGGCAAAGGTTTATTGTAATGCCAATATGGTGGACAGAGCTCCCTAAGGAATTTGCCACTTAACAGGACTGATTTTAAAGCTTATATAGGAAAAGTGGTAGATTATCTGGCAGATACGCTTTTTAGGTGAAAACATAGAACCTTGGTCACAGGCATCATTCACTACTGGAAACCGGGGAAGGGGTTTTTCAAGGGTGTGTTTTTGGTCTGTTACATCTGTAGCAAGATAGCTTTGAGAGTTGATGACTACAGCATGCCCTCTGGATTGTATACAATAACTTTGGGAATCATTACATGATAATTCTGTGGTTACATGACAGTCCTGTTTTTACAAGAGAATTTCTTCAGAGGTCAGATTGTTCTTGTGATGGAGAAAGGTAGTTTGTCTTACTGGAGCCCACTCATGAGTTATTGCTAGGCACAGTGTCCTTGGGCTGGGGAGAATATTGTCAGTTATACTGTTTTTTTGAAGCTAGGGAGAAATGTGATATTGGAATTGGGGTCCAAGCACAAGCACCCAAGCACTTCATCATTCCCTCCTCACACAGATGGGATCCAAAATCTTCTGGGGTAAGGGACAAAAGATTTGGCTTCTGAAACTGCTTCATGCTGATAATGGACACAGAGCTGTCTTTGCATCATGACATCCTCCCCTTTAAGGGGTTGGTTCTTCAGTCAGTGTCTGGAACTCGGTCAATGCCAGGTCCAGAGGGTGATGGGTCATGGTCTCAGACAGAGGTTGGTATCCAGCTTGAGTGATCATTTTCAAGTGGAGGGCACTGAGCCTAGAAGAGACAAATCTGGCAAGAAGATTAAGCAGACAAGGGGCAAAAAGGAGTAGGAGGAAAATGACCAGAAGTGGGGTGAGTATGGACTAGTATCCATTTGACAAGGCCATCCAAAATTTGATTGAGCTATCAACTTTCAAATCAAGCTACATAATTTTCCTCCCTTTAAAAAATACTGTCAAACTTCCTCACACTTAATATACTTAAACCATCTGAAACTGGCACAAAGGTCCTCAGAGCAACTATCTAGGGACAGAAGGCACTTGGATGACCTCCATCTGTCCCTAAACCTTCTTATCTACCTTCCATATTTTTGATCAAATCTTTATTTATCTTTCCAAATCTTTTGAGCCATTACTCAGACTACTGAACTTTGTATTTCAAGGTGGCAAGTTCCTTAGGGAGCTCTGCCTACCATATTGGCATTACAATAAATCTTCGCCACCTTGGCTTAAAGAATTCTCGAATCTGTGAATTCATTCCAAATGACCATCTCTTGTACTTCACTCCTTGAGAGGGCCTGAAACCCAAACCACATCATTATGGCATGCTCGTATGGGTTCTGAATAACAGATAATGCTTTTGTGCTTTCCCAGTTACCAGCGGAGACATATGTTTTTGCTCCCATGATTTTTAGCATGATGTTTTCCAGCACTGTTGTCCTATGCCTTCAACAAGGACAAAAATGTCATCAAAGTCAGTTACCACACAGATGGTAAATTATTCAATTTGAAAAGGCTACAAGCCAAGACTAAAGTGAAGAGAGTCAGTACGTGACTTTTTGTTCACGGGTGATTATGCACTCAGTGCAGACTCTCAGGCTGAAATGCAGCAGAGTATGGATGGATTCTCTGTTTCTTGTGTTAATTTTGGTCTCCCAGTTAACACTAAGAAAACAGAGGTTCTCTACCAGCCAGCAGGATATCATCCACATGTGGAACCACTGGTTACAGCAAATGGAGAAATTTTGAAATTTTGAAAGTTCACTTTCCTTGGCAGTACACTTTTCAAGAATGTCCACATAGATGATGAGGTTGATACACACATTGCCAAAGCTAACTCAGTGTTTTTGAGGCTCCAAAGGAAAGTGTAGGAGAGAAGATATATTCGATTGCCTACTAAACTAAAGGTCTGCAGACTTCATTGTTATTTGCCTGTGAAACTTGGACAGTCTATCAGAACTGTACCAGAAAACTAAATCGTTTCCCTTAGAATTGTCTTAGGAAGATTCTGAAGATCACTGGCAAGATAAGGCACTGGACACTGAGATCATTTCTTAAGGTGAACTGCCAAGCATTCAAACTGTACCTCATTGGGACAATTCTGATGGTCTGGACACAATGTTTGAATATCAAATGTATGCTTGCGTAAAAGACTATTTTATGGAGAGCTCACAGAAAGCAAGAGTTACGGAAAGACACTTTCAAGGTCTCTCTGAAGAACTTTGGAATGAATTGTGAGACATGGGAGACATTGGCACAGGACTGCCCAGCCTGGTGTGCCTGAATCAAAGAAAATGCACTCTGTGAGCAAAGCAGAATTTCAGTAGCTCAAAAGAAATATGAGATGCACAATTTTAGAGACATTTCCATCCTAAATATTCATATGAACTGTTTGTGCCTGACCTATGGTAGAGCCTTCCAAGCTTGTACTGGTCTGATCAGCCATAATTCGACACATTGTAACTTGAACCCAACATAATGATGTCATTTTGATCCTCTTCCAGAATGAAAAACAACAACCATGCAGCCATAGTCATGTCCAACTCTTTATGACCCCATTTGGGGTTTTCTTGGCAAAGATACTGGAGCGGTTTGTCATTTCTTTCTCCAGCTCATTTTACAGATGAGGAAACTGAGGCAAACAGGGTTAAGTGACTTGCCCAGGGACACACAGAGAGATTGGATTTGCATCTTCCTAACTGCAGGTCTAACACTCTAACTACTCTGCCACCTGCCTGTGCAAAAAGATTACAGCAATGTAAATTGAAAGAAAAATAAAATGAAACTAAATAATCACAAGGACCATATGGAAAAATATGTGAAAAATGAAACTTCCTTTTTCACTAGAGAAGAAGGCAACTATGGGTATGGGTGGTGCATATACTCTCAAATGCAATCAGTGGGTCTATTGGTTTTGCAGAACTATTTTTCTATTCTTTTAAAAATATTTGTTACAAGGGAAGCTCTACTTGAAGAAGGGAGAGGTATATTCAGAAATGGATGTGATGTAAAAATAAATGTTCTCAAGAAGGAAGGAAGGAGTGATAGAAGGGAAAGAGAGAGAGAGAAAAGGAAGGAAGGAAGGAAAGGAGAGGGAAGGGAAGGGAAAGGAAGGGAAGGAAGGAAGGAAGGAAGGAAGGAAGGAAGGAAGGAAGGAAAGAAGGAAGGAAGAAAAAAGGTACTGTGCTCATTTTACAATTGGAGAAATCCGGACACAAAGAGAGAAAATGATTGATCCCAAAGTACAAAGTATATCAAGGCTGATAGACAAATCACAAAGTGATTTCAGTCTAGACCCCTTCTTTACCCTACAGGGAGGTACATATCCACCCATCTAGGAAAGTCTCTATTTTACTTTGAAAGAAGACAACACAGGAGTCACAGAGTCATGAAATAACGTAACTTTAGAATGTCATAAGTGGAAGGGGTCCTAGGTTGCTCCTTCACATACAGAAGATGAATCCAAAGGCCAGAGAGAAGTGACTTGCCCAGGGCTACAAAACATCAATGTGTCCCTAAGTAACGGATCCCTCTGCACTGGCCAACTGCCACCAATGGGCAGGTAAACCCAAAATCCTCGGGAAGAGCAGCTCCTCCTCTTCCTCCATCCTCTGTCCCCCAGCAGCAACCTTTGTTGCTTCCCTGCAGGTACAGCAGTCTCCACTTCCTAAACAGTAGAAGCTACTAAAGATCCCCAAAAGGAAGTTTCCACCACCAAGTCATTGGAACCATCAAATGACTCAACATAAAAACAGATACAGTTTTATTCATGGAAATGACACTAAAGAATACACATTGCTGTCTGCCTTGCCTTTGCATTCTAAGGACCACTAGACCTTTACATTGGACATGCTACTGTAGACTCCTATACATGTTTTTTCCCCCTATTAAAATGTAATCTCCTTGAGGGCAGGACTCCTACTTTTCTATTTGGATCCCCAGTGCTTTGCACATATTAAGCTCAATTAAAACATTTTCATTTATTCATTTGCTTGTTTGCTCATTTATTCAACTTGCTAAGTCTCAGGCCCTGTTCTAGGTGCTTGGGAAAAAAAGGCAAAAATGAAAGTCCCAGCCTTCTACCTTCTGATAATAATGCCAGTGACACCAGACATCTATATCAAGCTTTATGATTCACAAAGTGCTTTGCATGCACTGTCTACTTTGATCCTCACAGCTAGCTTTGATAGAGGTGATGTAAAGATTATTATGCTGATTTTACAGAATGGGAGTTAAAGAGACTTTTCTGAGATCACAAAACTAGTAAGCATTGGAGCTAAAACTCAAATCCCTGTCTTCTGGACCTAAGCAACCAAATCCTCAGTTTTGCTGTCACACACACACACACACACACACACACACACACACACACACACATTTCCAGCTATTGTATAGATGCAGCCTATACAGAGAAATCACGTTTCTTTGTCTGGTGTCACACTAACAAGGCTGGGCATTGTGTTTATACACAGAGGTACGGTGTGAATGTCTCGGCTCTGGCCTTTTTCAAAACCCCACCCAAACCATCCCAGATAAAAATCCAGTTTGTGAAGACTTTTTCCAGTCCCCTGGTGAGCCATTCCATAGGCTAGTCAGCATTAATATCACAGTATCATAGTATTCGTGATTAGAGATGACCTCAGGTGCCATCTAATTGAATTTCATCATTTTACTGATGATAAAACTGAAACTCAAAGAAGAGTTATCATTACCTCATCCATAAAACGATGGTGTTGGATAAGGTCCCTTTCAACCATGAGAATGTTCGTATTCTGTCATTCTGACATTTTTGTTGCTGTCTTGTGTATGTGGCAATTAAACATTTGTTTTAAATTTCTTTCCCCCTTCTGAATTACCATTTCTGTTGAATCCAACCTGCCACCCTTACAATAATCCAGATTCAAATCCCTGACATAGTTTTCCCAATAAATCCAGATCCATCATGTTCCATTTCTCTTATTCAGTTCCTTTAACTAGGTGCCCACATTTGATCAGATTCATATGAATTCCCCGTGACACTTGTTCTTTTTTGTTTGTTTGTGAAATGGATAACAATGGTCTGGAGTCAGAAGACTTGAAAGTGAGTCTAAGTTCTGACTCTTACTAGCTGTATAACTTCGGAGAACTCAACCTTTCTGAGCCTCAGTTTCTTTATCTGTAAAGTGGGAACAATAATACTTGAACTCCTCAATTAAAGTTGTACTTTGCTTTCTCATTGTGGTATAGAGATGACCCCCACTGTCAAAGGCTTTGCCAGTGGAGCATAAGTCCTGGCAGCTCCTACCAAACTGGAAAGGTTTTGAATACAGGCTGGGCAACAGACTGCATTTCTATCACCCAAGAATCAGGCCAATTGAGAGCAGCTCATACCCAGAAGGTTGAACGCTAAGTGATCTGGGTTTGTTTTTTGAGGGAGTTTTGGCTACAGAAACCCAAGAAACCATCTACCAAGACTTGGAGTTCAAAGAGAGTGCCTACTCTGACCAAATTAAGAAAGTTTTGACGTCTTGAATCAATAACTGTACTATCTACCTCACATGTAGATAAAAAGTGCTAGAGAAATATGAACTCATTAATATTATTCCCTCTCACTACAAACAACGTGTTAACTTATTTCCACCATAAATACTTTTGTTTTCATAATAAGTAAAGCCCAAATTCTAATTCATGTCACCACTTGGTAGGTAAACTCTAGCATCATCCAGGAAGATATTGGCTAAAAATAAATCTTACAAGAACAAATACAGAAAGCTTACTGTTTATTTATGGGATACATATTGTGTGAAGATTGGTAAAGTAATGACACAGATTCCCATAAGCCAACACAGGGACATAAGTCTCATATAATGGCACATCATTAGAGGGATCACAGTATATATATATATATCTCACAGGTCTTTAATTATCAAGACCTTTCTGGACAATGTTAATGTTATCTGGCTAATATTTACATTTTCTTAGTTTGGAATTTAGTCATAACATATATATATACTCAACATGTAATATTACACATGTGATATATTATACAGTTTATATATAATGCACATATAATATGTAATATATACATATACAACATATCGATATACATAACATACTGACAAAAGTCTTATTGCAACTTTGAACTTTTACAGCCATGCTAATGTATTGTTTCTGTATCTTCCATACACATGTCATCTTTGCTTTTGCATGTTTGTTCAATGTCTTCTTTTAGATTACAAATTTCTTGTAGCTTTTATTTCCTTGAGTCTCCTTGCAGTAGCCACTGTATAATTCTGTACATGGACCAGAATTAATTCTGCTGTACTTTCTTCATATTCCTCTGGTTCTATTTGTAGTCACTGAGACAATTCTTTTAGCCTGGGCTTGAATGGAGCTGCTCTAGGGAGATAACTTTGTTCTTGAAGCAGTCATGTCATGGCCAGAAGACATGTAAGAGATTATGACTCACTTTGAAGTGTCCCAGGCTAAAGTAGAATGGCAATTTTGGTCCATGCCAAAGGGAAGAATCAGGAGTGTGAATACCCCTAACATGGTGGTTTATCCAAAAGTCAGATTATTAGAGTGAGAGTAGTCCTTAGAGGTCACCAGAGCAATTATTTTAAAATCATTTTGGTTTGACAGGTATACTTGACTGCAAGTATATGCTTAGAGTATCACTGATTGGCTTTGGAAACTGTATGCTTACAGTTGGAAATTGGTAAGCCTAGGGATTTGTAATACTACAAACTGGAAAGCCTAGAATATGAAAGGAGGAAGAGATTTTCAAAAGTCCAATGTCCTGATTTTACAAAGGAAGAAACAAGTCCAGAAAGGACTCAATTTGTTGAATGTCACATAGAAAATTTACTGGTAATCTAACTCAGGGCTGATGTCTGTGACATCAATGGTGTCAAACCCACCAGATTAAAATGTAATTGGGAAATATTTAATAAAGTAAATAAAAATATGATACAACATAGATGATTTTAAGTCATGGTTTTCCAAGCCAATATACCTGTAGCAGAGATTTTTCTATTTGAGTTAGGTACTGCTGCTGCCCTTTGCTGGGTTAAACATACCTGTTCGGGTAAACAACTCATTTTATTAGAATAGGTATTATCATTTAATTTAAATATTTTAAAGGAAAATGTACCCAAAACCATAGATCTTCGACTTTCACCTGGGGTTTTGGAGGTTACTTAGCCCAATATTCTCATTTTATGGATGAGGAAATTGAAGCCCACAGAGGTTGTGACTTGGATAGCCAAGACCCAACCTAACTTTCTAGTACATCCTTCCTCTTCCTTCACTCTGCAATCCAGCTAGACTAGCCTCTTCTCTGTCCCTCACCAACAACAATCCAAATCTTTTTTTTTTTTGCTTTTTTTTGGAGAGGGAAGGGCAGGGCAGTTGGGGTTATGTTACTTGCCCAAGGTCACATAGCTAGTAAGTGTTAAGTGTCTAAGGTTGGATTTGAACTCAGGTCCTCCTGACTCCAGGACCTCTGCTCTATTCACTGCACTACCTATCCACCCCTCCAAATCTTTTGTTTCACTAAACCTTTTCACTGGACATCTTCCACAATTGGAATGTATTCACTCCTTACTTCTAGATGGCACAATGGTTAATTACACTAGACCTGGAGTCAGGAAGACCAGAGTTCAAATCCCATATCAGATACAACAAAGATTGCTCCTCCTCCTCCCCCTCCCTTTACCCTCTCCCTCCCTTTCTCCTTCTCCTTCTCCTTCTCTTTCTCCTTCTCCTTCTCCTCCTCCTCCTCCTCCTCCTCCTCCTCCTCCTCCTCCTCCTCCTCCTCCTCCTCCTCCTCCTCCTCCTCCTCCTCCTTCTTCTTCTTCTTCTTCTTCTTCTTCTTCTTCTTCTTCTTCTTCTTCTTCTTCTCCTCCTCCTCCTCCTCCTCTTCCTCCTTTTCCTTCTTCTTTTTCGTCTCCTCCTTCCTTCTCTTTCTCCTCTTCCTTCTCCTTTTTTCTACTCTTTGTTCTCAGTGGAACAGAGTAGACATATAATTTATCTCAGCAAATACATATAGTAACCTTGTATTTGATAAGTGTAAAGATTTAAGTTTGGGGGATAAGTATTCATTATTTGGTAAAAAAAAAAAGTTGTTGGGAAAACTGGAAAGCAATCTGGTAGAAACGGGACATAGTTTTCCTTCTTGTTCTTCTCTTCCTCCCCTTCCTCACACTAGTCCTTGCTGATACCTAATAGAAAACTTCCTTTCCTTTAAGATGCATCTCAGACACCAGCTTCTTTATGAATCTTTTCCTGATCTCCTCCAGGTTCTAATGCCTGCCTCCTCAAACTACCTTGTCTTTAACTACTTTGCATATATTTATGTTGTATATGTTTGTATATGTATTTCTCTCCTCCATTAGAATATAAATTCCTTGTGGGTAGAGATGTTTCATTCACTATAATTATATCCCCAGCATCTAGCCCAGTGCCTCACACACAGAGAGTGCTTAACAAATATTTGATTGATTGTTAGTGGTTAAAACATTGATTTAAACCCAGGTTTTCTAACCTATCCTGGCCATCCATAAGGAAGTCAGATTATTCATCTACCAATTCAATTCAACGAAGTATTGTTAATTGCATGTGATGTGCAATATGTGTAATATACTATCCTAGTATGCCTTCCTTTGCCAGGATGAATATGGAATAAAGCAAAACACTGGTCATGTCTATATTTTGTCAGCAGAGGGAGTTATATAACCACTTGTTCATGAAGCTGCCTTCAGTCCTCTCACACACACTGCGGCAAATTTCATTTGCCCAGTTGACTTCATTGAGTACCAGCCTATTCCCCATAGATTGGGTTGGGTCACTCCTGAAGTTCCATTTTCCTTCCATAATGCAACTGTTACTGAGCAGGCACTGCCATACATTGCCAGCACTTCAGAACCCCATAGACCTGGCCTCATTGCCCAAGTGTGCTCAGGTACTTGGGGGGAATCTCACCACTCCCAAGTGAGTCCTTATTTGGTTTCCATAACCCCATCGATATCATACTCTGCCCTTGCCCCAGAAGTTTATGGAGCACTGTGAGCCTCCTGAAGGGTTAGCTTTGTTCTATATCTCTGGGAAAATCATCAAGGAACTGCATCCACTGGATGAGACCCACGGCTCGTAAGATGTATCAGCAGTCACAGACATCACCACACAACATACTGGGGGGATAGATGCCCCAACCATAAGAATCTCCTATGTTTCCTTCTCATACTTGACATAGGACAGGCTAGTTCAGTCAGAGCCTTTCCAACAGGATACCTGGGAAGCATCAGCTGTAGATCCGTTTTCCTGTGCGGTGCGCTGGGCGTGTTGAGTGCATGTGAGATGCTGATAATGGGAACAATGCTGCAGAGGAAAAGGCACTGGAGGAAGGAGACTATTCCTCTGGAGTGGGGACTTTCCCTTGAACTGGTATAGAACCAAACAGCATTCTCCAAACCTACAGATTTACAAATGAGAGAGGCAAAAGGAAATGCCCACAAGACACAGGCCAGCTTTGAAAGGATGGAGGTTCTAAGCCCACATATGTACCTCTATTAACTATAACTACAGGAGAGACTAGAAATAGAACTGCCTAATAGTAAGCTCAATGTCAGCTACTTTCTGTGGAGTTACCAACCCTCTTTTGTGTCATGGGCCCTGTTTCCGCCCGGTGAAGCCTATGGATCCCTTCTCAGAAAAATTTTTTTAAATAATGGAAGGAAACGCAAAATTTTAGTTAATGACTAGTGAAACTAAAGCTATATGGTTTTTTTTCCCCACTCATATTTACAGACCCCTTGAAATCTATCTGTCCATGAACCCCTTGTAGGTCTGTGGACCTCAGGTTAAGAACCTCTGCTCTAGGGTATAAAGGGAAGCAAAAGCAAAAAAAAATAAAAATACTTTATAGGATTTAGAATTAGAAGGCACCTTAGATTGATTTCAATGAGATGGAACAAACATTTATTAAGTATTAATTATGTGCTAGGCATCATGTCAGGTGCTAAATATACAAAGACAAAAACCAGACAGCTCCTACTTTCAAAGAGCTCTTTAGGGGACACAACATCTAAAAAGAGAAGTAAATACACGTATACATAGACACACACACACACACACACATAAGTATAAATAACAAGCACTCTGAGGAGATTCTCACAACTCCCGCTCACACTGATGAGTTATGCCTCTAGAATGTGACTTCTTTTTAGCTCTAAGGAGTTGAGGATGCCTTTCTCATTCTATGAACTATGAGCCCCCACCGGTGTGCTTCCTGCCAAGATTATTCGTTGAGAATCAATTAAGTCAACTGAACTTAAGTAATGTTTAGAAAGAGTAATTTACTATGGTGATATAATAAGAACACATAAAACATCCTGTAAGAGTCTATGATGCACTTTCCTACCAATTCATGCAGAGTCCAGGGGAAAATAGGCTCAAACTTTGTGTGCATAGCTTCTGATTGCTAGAAGTCTTTCTTTCTTCCGTGTGGGTGGCTCAAGAAGTTCCTCTGAGGCATGGTGTAGTTTCTTTGTTGAGCTCCTTGTGGAATCTTGAATCTAGAACACTAATTGGATGATATAATTCCAAAACCCCCCAAAGTCTTTGAAGCTCTCAAAGTCTTCATCTAGCTAAAAGTGAGGGGAGAGGAAAGAAAGATCTTGATTTAGGCCAAAGTCTAGGTCTCTCTTTCTTCCAAATCATCAAGGGGTTCTGTGATGGTAATGTAAACTGGAAGATCTTTCCCAATCATTAATAGGCCTATGTGACCTGCTTAAGTCACATGGAACCCTAATTCACATGAGTTTGAGTCACATGAAGCCTGTGGTGGGAGAAACTTGATGAACAGGTGGAGCAGGAAGGAGTGAAGGAGGAAGGGTGGAACAGGAAGAGGCCAAGCTGGAGCAGAGGCTGAAAGGAAGTTGGTCAAAGTAGTTAGAGCTGAGGGAGAGAGAGGAAGCAGCCAGTGAGCTGTGAGTGTTTGTGGGAAGGCGCTAGCAGGGGAAGGCTTGGGGATGGCAGTGGCCCCTGCATTGTTATTGTGTATAGATTCCTTTGTTGCCATGATGGATTTGGCTTTCTGGTGTTTAAATACTTGTTTTGGTTCTGTCTTCCATGTGGAGAGTCTGTTATATTCTATGATTCAGAATTATGCTGTCATATACATAGCTGCCATAGGCACTGTTAATATCATGTTGGTGCTACAGGTTCCTCTTGAGGGGTTTCACTAAAATGACTCATTGGCTCCTACCTCTGGAATAACTTTGGTTTTGACAAGCTTGATAATTTATGTATGGCCCCTTTTTTTGTTGCTGTTCAGTCATTTCAGTAGTGTCTGACTCTTCATAACTTCATTTGGGGTTTTCTTTTAGGCAAAGATGGCAGAATGGTTTGCCATTTCCTACTCCAACTCATTTTACAGATAAGGAAACTGAGGTAAATAGGGTTAAGTGCCTTGCTCAAGATCACACTTCTAGGAAGTTGTCTGAAGCCATATGTGAACTCAGGTCTTTCTGACCTTAGGCTCAGTGCTCTAGTCACTTCATCATCCAGCTGTGCTATAGATAACCAGTAGGGCCTGACTAAGTTTTCTCAGTCTATCTGAACATGTGTCTTGTGCAACATCACTCCAGTTCCAAGGACAGTTCACACTTAATCTAAAGCCTACAATTTGTTGATTGATTGAAATAATGACTAAGACTGATTATTTTCACCTGATCAAGATATTAAGGCATATTATCGATTACTTTCCCACTTAGAAGAAGAGAGAAGATTATTGGAGAGGAGGCACAGTGGCCTAGATGTTCATCAATGACAGCAACAGAAGCCTTGATAGGATCTACTGAAGTTTAAAAGGGGAGAGGTGGTTGCAAAGTGACTAGCTTGAAAGTGGCATTGGGGAGCAAGGAGCATCTTAATTCCTCCTCCTGGCCCTCTGTGTCAAGGGGCATGAGAGAAGCAAGCAGCCTGGGAGAGGGTGTCTAGAATCATGGTGTTTTCTGGAGAAAGTTACATTTCAGGGAGCAGCAAAAGATGGAAGAAATGTAATATCAAAGAGTTAGAGCTAGAAAAAGTTTTCCAACAAAAATATTTATGGCAACTCTTTTTGTGGTGGCAAAGAATTGGAAATCAAGGGGATGCCCATCAATTGGGGAATGGCTAAACAAGTTGTGGTATATGAATGTTATGGAATACTATTGTGCTATAAGAAATGAGGAGCAGACAGACTTCATAATAACCTGGAGAGACTTATATAAACTGATATTGAATGAGAAGAGCAGAACCAGGAGAAATTTGTACACAATTACAGACACAATTTATGTGTGATGACTAACTTTGATAGACTGGACTCCTCTCAGCAATGTAAGGTTAGAAGACAACTCCAAAGGACTTCATGATGGAAAGAGATGTCCACGTCCAGAGAAAGAACTACAGAGTCTGAATGCGGATTGATTTTTTTTTGCTCTCTTTCTTTTTCTTGTTTTGTTCATTCCATTGGTTATAATCCTTCTTTACAACCTGACTAATGTTTAATGTGAAGGTATTCGTAGATCCAATATTTGATTGCATGCCACCGTAGGGAGAGGGAGAAGAAAAGGGAGGGGAAGAAAATTTGAAACTCAAAGGACTGTGGATCTAAAAGTAAAGAAATTAATCAATTTTTTTTAAAAAAGAAAAAGTTTTACAGGTCACCTAATCTGACCCCTTCATTTCACAGACAAGGGACCTGAAGCTCAGATTCAAATTCAGGTTCTCTGATATTAATTAGATCCAGTGACCTTTCTATCTACCATGTCGCCATAAAGTAATGAAGAGCTCCAGAGGGCTTCGTGAGAACAGTGGACAGAGAAGAATAGGGAGTAAATGCAAAGCCATTTACTCCAGGTGTGGGGCAGACTCAGTTTGCATGATCAGAGTTCTCAACCTCTGTGCTGATCTCTAAGCTAAACCCTCACTGACCAGGTATGCCATATTGCACCAGTAGGGGTTTGAACACAAGGTGTCTTCTCTATCCAAATGGAAAAACAGTTTGAGGGAGTGCCATGGTGGCCATAGCACCATGGGGGTGGGGCATTTGAGGGAGTTACAGCCTGGACTGCTCAAGTGAGCAGGGACAGGTTGTTCTATGTTGACCAGAAAAAGTGCAATCTGGGTAAGGAGGAAGAATCACACTCAACTCCCTTAGACATCTTCATTGCAGTGAGCAAAAATTTCCAAGAGAAAGAGTTTCTGGGTAAATTATAATAGATTTTATTAACTACAACTAGCAAGTACTCAACAAAACGAACTCCTTAGTTCCTCTGTGTGAGCAAAGAGAGCTAACCTGTGGAACCTACAATACTTATAAAGTCTTTGGAAAAGGGTGCGCACCTGAGGGTGAAAATAGACTCTGATTAGTTAACAAGTACTGAGAGAATGAACATTATGAGGAGAAATGGTCTTATTCTAATGAGGGTCTGGGGGATATGGCTCTGATCACTCAGACTTGGTCAAAGGGACTTATCTATATCCATATCATGCCCTCTCGGGTAATCTAGACAAAAGAGTGAATCTACTTCTACCCAGACCTGTCTGACTAAAACACAGCGGGCCAGAATCCACTAATTCACTTAAACTAAAAATTTCTTACCTTTTGATCAGATCTAAACTTTCCAAGTTGGGTGCATCTCACCCAATATTTCATCTCATTGTCAGCTCTGCATTTCAAAGGCTATCTGAACAGCCAACAGAGGTTGATTTCTAAATGAGGAAAAGGAATGGGAAAATCCTTAGTCCTAATTCAATAACTGGCTTTTAAAATAGGAGAAAAATAATAATTTCTCTTATCATCTGGGGCAAAGTTCCACACTTATGATAGTTCCAGTTGTTCTATGGCATGAAACAGAGGGAAGAGTTAAATGTAGCTCTGAGATTCTGAGCCTGGGTCACTATGAAGACAGTGACACCATAAATTTTTAAAATAGAAGGAAATTAAAAGACAGCTTTTAATGATTGTAGGGCTGGACTTAGAGCCAGAAAAACCCTCATTTTTAATCTTGCCTTAGAAAGTTTCTAGTAAGTGACCATCAGGTCACCTACCTCTGCCTTCCTCAACTTCTTACTTTGTAAAATTAGGATAACAGAAGAACCTACTTCTCAGGATTATTGTGAATAATAAGGCAATTTTCAAGCCTTAAAATACTATGTTAAAGGTTGCTACTGAAGGGAACTTTGAACAAGTTGAATTTGAAACACCAGCAGGACTTCTGGGAGAAGTCTAGCAGGTAGCTGGGTATGGGGACCTGGAAATCATGGGAGAGATTGGGTCAGGATATCTAAATTAAGGCATCATCATTATAGAAGTGACACTTGAACCCACAGGAACAGGTGATATCACTAAGGGAATGGGTGTAGAGGAAGAGAACAGCTCACAAGATAAAGTCTGGAGGGACACACACTGTTAGTGGGAAGAAGGGTGATGAACTTATGAAAGACAGTAAGAAGGAACAATCAGACAGGGAGGAAGATAACCAGGAGAGAGCAGTATCAAGCAAGCCAGAGTAAGAATGCTTCTCTGGGAGGAAGGGGAAACAAAAATAACAATTGATATTTATACAGCCCTTCTAAAATTTGCATAGGCATTGAAAGACACTGAATACAAATACATTGAATCATCTGATCCTCACGACAGCCAGGGGTAGATACTATAGGTGTCATTACCCTCATACTACAGATGAGGATACCAAGGCTCAGTTAAGTGACTTAACTGATGTCATAGAACCAGTAGGTGTCAGGGGTGAGAAGGGAACTTAGGTCTTCTTAATTCAGAACCTAACACTCTATCCACTATGCCAAGTCTCAAATGCTACAAAAATGACAAGGAGAATCAGGACTGAGAAAAGGTCATTGGATTTGGAAATCAAAAGGTCATTTTGACCTTTTAACTGAGAGGTCACCTTGGAGAGGGTCAGATGAATTGAGGAGTGAATAGATGATGAGAAAGTGTAGAGATCAGATATAAATTATTCCCTATTTTAGGAGAACAGCAGTGAAGAGGAAGAGAGACATGGGATAGTAGCTTATGAATTAATCAATAAATCTTTATTAGGTACTTTATTAGGTACAGTGCTGGACTCTGACATAGGTGTTTTACAAATATCATCACATTTGAATCTCACAATAATCCTGGAAGATAGGTGCTAGCATTATTCCCATTTTACAGTTGAAGAAACTGAGAGACAGGTTAAGTGACTTGTCTAAAGGTCATACAACTCGTAAATGTCTAAGGCAGATTTTAACTCAGTTCTTCCTGACTCCAGACCCTTCTAGTTTCATGCCCAGTGCTTTATACAGTATTCTACCTGCTTCCCCGAGATACAGATACGAAGAATCCCTACTTGTCAAAGATAACTTTAAGGTCACAACATGGAAAACAGGATGAGTGGTGGTGCTATGGAAGGAAACAGTAAAGTAATTAGAATCTCAAAAAAAGGAAAAAATATTGGATTTTTGAAGAAGGCCTGAATTAAAATCCCAGCTCGCCACTTCCTCCCTCTGGGCCCTTGAGCAAGGCCATCCTTGATTCAGTTGTTAAGGTGACCTTCTTAAAGCATAGGAATGACCATGTCACACACCTCCATTCAATAATCTTCCTATTACCTCCAGGAGCAGATACAAAACCCTCTGTTTGGCAGCCAAAGCCATTTATAAACTAGACCTTTCCTATCTTTTC
Organism: Pseudochirops cupreus; assembly: GCA_028627135.1. Classification (NCBI taxonomy): domain Eukaryota; kingdom Metazoa; phylum Chordata; class Mammalia; order Diprotodontia; family Pseudocheiridae; genus Pseudochirops; species Pseudochirops cupreus. The sequence goes on along the minus strand of CM053581.1, from coordinate 119,262,849 downwards.
AGTCTTCTAGCAGCTTACTTGGGACAGCTAGGGGGCACCAGGGAATAAAGCACTGGGCTTGGAATCAGACTCATCTTTCTGAGTTTAAATTCAGTCTCAGATACTTGCTGTGTGACCCTGGGCAAGTCACTTAGCCCTGTTTGCCCCAGTTTTCTCATCTGTAAAATGAGCTGGAGAAGGAAATGGCAAACCACTCCAGTATCTCTGCCAAGAAAATCCTAAATGAACTCACAAAGAGTTGGACATGACTGAACAACGAATGTCTTATTTTCTTCCATGTACTCTGTGATTCAGTGGAACTCCATCTCATGATTCTAGGCATTTTCGATGCCTATTCTCCATGCCTGGAGCTCTCTCTTTCCTCATCTCTACCTCTTAGCTTCCCTGGCTTCCTTTTAAGCCTCAACTAAATTTCCACCTTTTGCAAGAAGTCTTTCTCAGTCTTTCTTCATCTTGATGTTTTCCCTTGATGATTATCTCCAATTTATCCCATTTATGTGTTGTTTGTACATAGTTATTTACTTGCTGTCTTTTCCATTAAACTCTGAGCTCCTTGAGGGTAGGGACCAGGGTCTTTTCTTTTTATTGGTCTTGTCTTATTTTGTTCTTTGTTAACCTCTGTATCCTCAGTGATGAACACAGTAAACCCTTAATAATGCTTGTTGAGATGACAACGTAAGGAATTGATACACACATGATATGAAGTAGGTGCTGATTACCCTTCTAGTCAGAGATTTTCCACAGCTTTACCCACAGCAAACCCTTGAAAAAGGTTTGTTGAATTGAACTTCATGGGTGACTTTAGGAAAAATTCTCTTACCTTATTTGTAAAACCAGAATTTGATCTCTTTGGTAGCACAGTTTAGATGATACCAGTGAGGTACTTTGGAGAATGGATTTGTACCTCCTTTAGAAAAGTCAGAAGGTTGATTTTATAGATGTGTCTATATGACATTGAAAAATGAAGTTCATTCAGAGTTGAGATTTTATAGCAAAAGGAGCCACATTAAGAGGCAAGGGACCTGGGTTCTAGTTTTACCTCTCCACCACTGACAAACAGAATGATCTTGGGTAAGTCCCTTGTATTTTAGAAATGAGGCCTTTATCAGGTTGTAAACATTCTTTCCCAGTTTTCTGCTTCCCTCCTAATCTTGGTTGCATTGGCTTTGTTTGTACAAAAACTTTTCAATTTAATGTAATCAAAATTATCCATTTTGCATTTCATAATGTTCTCTATCTCTTGTTTGGTCACAAAGTCTTCCCTTCTCCATAGATCTGACAGGTAAACTATTCCTTGCTCTCCTACTTTGCTGATAGTATCAGCCTTTGTATCTAAATTTTGTACCCATTTGGATTTTATTTTGGTGTATAGTGTAATATATTGGTCTATATCCAGTTTCTGCCATACTATTTTAGTTTTCCTGCCAGTTTCTGCCAAATAGTGAGTTCTTATCCCAGAAGCTAGAGTCTTTGGGTTTATCAAACAATAGATTACTACAGTCATTGACTACTGTGAATTGTGTACCTAACCTATTCCACTGATCTATCACTGTATTTCTTAGCTAGTACCAAATAGTTTTGATGATTGCTGGCAAGTCACTTATCTATAAACTGGAGATAATAATAATATTAACTTATCCTCCTAAAGACAGGGAACTGGACCTGTGGTGTCACAGAATGGACACTGAACTTAAAAGTCAGAGATTCAGGTTAAAATCCCAGCTTTGTTCTTTAATAATTATGGAAACTTGGGAAAAGTACTTAACTTCTTTGGACCTTGGTTTCCACATCAGTAAAAGGACTGTAAATTCGACTAAATGACCTCCAAGGTCTCTCCTAGCTCTAGGGCTGTGGCTCTGTGACCAAATGATCACTTGGTCATTTCTAGAGTGACGATTTGTAAAATGATGGACCTGGAAAGCACCTTTGAAATAATATGGGTCAATCTGTTTACTTTATAGAGGATGAAATGCTGACCAGCTAGGTTAATTGACTTGCCTAGCACTACACGGTTTGGAAGTGGCAGAATCTGATTTCTAGCTAAGCACTCTTCCAGCTCATCAACAAGCACTTTATTAAGTGCCTACTATGTGCCAGATGCTGGACTGAGGGGACAAAGAAAAGAAGGAAAAATAGTCCTTGCTCTTAAGGAGCTCACAGTGTAGTAGGGGAGATAACATGAAAACAGCTACGTATAAGCAAAGATTGCAGATGATCAACAAAAGGCACTGGCGTTCATTTGCTTGTTGTTTAGTCATTTTTACAGTTGCGTCTGACATTTTGTGACCCCTTGTTGGGTTTTCCTTGGGAGTGGTTTGCCATTTCCTTCTCCAGCTCATTTTACAGATGAGGGAACTGAGGTAAGTAGGGTTAAATGACATGCAAAGGATCACACAGCTAGGAGGTGTGTGAGGCCAGATTTCGACTCAGGTTTTCCTAATTCTAAGCCTGGGATTTTACTCACTAGGTTCACTTAGTGAGTAATAAAGATGGCTGGAAAAAGCTTTTTGTAGAAGAGGGGGTATTAGATAAACCTTGATGGAAGCCAGGAAGGCCAAGAGTCTGAGATGTAGAAGCAGAAAATTCTAGGCTTGAGAGAGACTTTATTGACCCTCAGTCTGGTTTCTTTCATTGCATTTTTTGTCAACACTAGTTGTTACTCAAGTCAATTTGGACATGTGACATTTAAAACTTGAAATATTGATGAAACCAGTTACTCCTAGCCTAGAGCAAAGGGTGTGAAGTATGGCATACCTTAGAAAGAAAGAGAAAATAAGGGAAAATACTAGTCCATATAGGACCAAATGTCCAACTGATTGAACTGATCAACTATATTTCTTTGAATTTGAAGTGTGCTTTGGGGAAAACTATTCCAGTTCAGACAAATTCATGTTTATTTTCAACATCAAGGACAACTGAACTTTTGCTGGCTTGCACCTTGCAGAATGGAGACCCAGGACTTCCTTTTACCTCAAGGTAGCTCCCAAGGCAGCCTCATTTTGCCATTCTGCTGTGTTTCTAGTAATTCTCTCCCCCACCCAATCAAGAGCCCATCACCCACATCCCTTATTATGAACTGTTCTGTCAGCACTTGGCATGCACTCAACAGAGGTGATACCAATTATTTGTGTCAAGACTCTCCCTGGAAGACGGAGATGTATGAAATCTGGTGCAAGGGCAATCCATCAAGGCCCTACAGGGTGCCGAGGGCCTGTCACTGCAACAGGATATTGAGGGAAGCCAGTATCTCTCAGGACAGATGGTTGATGAGGAGCACTCTATCATAAGAATCGATACATCTGCTGAGACTGAAGGAATGCATACAACTAGGCCTTGAAGGTGCTAAAGAAATGTGAGTTATTATTATTATTAAAGTTATCATTATGTTAATGTCAGTTACACCATTTTGAGGGATCTGCTTGAACCTATATGCCTATTGTTTTTGGTTGAATTAGGACAAGACTCAACCTTTAATTTTTTTGAGTGGGAGGAAGAGAGTATTTCTTATTTCCCCTATAACTTTAAGATCGCTAGGAAGTGGGGGAGAAAAGGAAGGGAGAAATGTCCCTGAATGGTAGTATGATGGAGGATTTGGATGTTAACTATCAAATCCTAGAGAAGAGTGGAATGCATGATGCTTCTTCCAGCTGCACTCCCTTCCTGGTCACACCTATGAAGAGGGGACCATACTAAAGAGAAAGGTAAACAAAATTGAGGTGCGGCAGGAATGGGGGATTTGGCTACCAATTTGGAGATCTGCTTGATAAGGCTCAAAAAATCTGTGGGTAGGTTCTCATCTCATGGTTGAGGGACCCTTTTGAAGGGGGAAAAAGGATAGATTGGTTGATCTCTTTCTTCTAGAATTTCCATTGATCTTAGGAAGAATTCTATATTTTTAGGAATACCTGTTTGTAAGAAGACTCCTGCGAGGTATGGAAGAGCCTAAAAGGTCAAGAACCCCTCTTTTATTTTATAAATGAGGAAGTCAAAATCCACAGAGGAGAAAAGAATTGCACTAGGTTGCACAGCTAGTTAGTAACTGACAGCTACTAACCAGCATGGGTCTACTTCCCTAGTATTTTCTAACTTTGACCTTTAAGTGGTTAGCCTAGGTAGAGGCAGCTGGTGGTACAGTCGATAAGTGCCTGGAGTCAGGAAGACTTGTGTCCAAATCTGGCCTCAGATACTTGCTAGCTATGTGATTCTGAGCAAGTCACTTACCCATCATTTGCCTCAGTTTCCTCAACTGTAAATAGGTATAATAATAGCACTTCAAAAGGTTGTTGTGGGAATCAAATGAGCTAATATTTGAAAAAAAAGTGCTTAATACAATGCCTACTACATCATAGGCACTATATAAATGCTTATTCCTTTCCCTAGGTAGTGACATTAATCTTTTTTTTTAAGTTTTTTTTTAAATTTTATTTTAGTTTGCATCATTCATTTCCACAAGATTTTGAGTTACATATTTTCTCCCCTTCTTTCCCCTACCCACCACCCCAAAA
>CM053581.1:119240745-119257844 GCA_028627135.1 Pseudochirops cupreus | reverse complement strand
CACTTTAGATCCAGCAAGATACTCTCTCTCATTCCTCCCCCCAAATTTATTATTGATTATATGGAGTACATAGAAAATTTCCTTTATACAAATACAAAACCCCCACAATAAATAATACATTGTAGCATGGACCCCTCATACTGTAACAATGGACCTCCATTTTAAATGAAGCTCGGTTGCAACATACTATTCACTTCCCTTTTGAGCCAGTTAAAGCAGGATTCTCTCTCATTCATGTGTGAGATGAAAGAGTTCAGAATCTGAATCTAAGGTCAGAAAAGGTCTATTCTTTCTCATGAGAAAGGACTCTGCCCCTGCTGCCCCTGGCGGCAGGAAGAGAGCAACAGGTAGAAGCCAGCCCATGGTTATATAATCTTCTAATGCAGAAACCCAACCCCCCCAACTAGCATTCACTCTTGTTGGTAGGGGGGCTGACCCACAACCTAAGCACGGGACTCTCTCTGAGACAAAGGACCCGGAAACATGTGGGTGTCCAATGAAAGCAGTCTTACTCTTATTTGGCATATCTTCTGCTGAGTTGGCTCTGGGGGAGGGTCTCTATTGCTCTAAGCCTCAGATTGCTGGAAGGTCAGGTGACTTCAAAACAGGCCTAGTGAATACTCAAGCCATTCTAGATTTGATTTTTCAGAATGGGGAAACTTCACTATAAAGTATCCTTCACATTCATAAAGAGAATTTATGAGAAGAAATTTGAATTAAAAAAAAAAGCTAATTCAAACTTAACATCAGTTCTTGCTTTGGACATGGTATATAGCTAGCTCTCTACCTCCATCCTTTCCCTTTGCTATATCCCCTTCTCCTTAGTTGTCAAGAATAAATGAGAACTGATCCTGGATTAGGGCTCCCTTTGTGTCACTGAAGACCCATAGAGGAAGTCAGACAAGTCTTTTTCATGGATGAGAAAGCTATTCAGTTTGATTTCCCCCATTGTCCATTAGAGAAGTGTCATACTAGAATGTGCACCATGGTGGTAGAGATAACAAGTGTCTCTTCTCCATACCAAACTTTTTAGCCTCAACTTATTTTGTGTTTAGTCACAGCTAGACTAACATTGGTCTCTATGGCAGACAAAATGGCAGTGCCTGTACCAAGAAGCTGGTGAGAATAGTCCAGGAAATCCCACCTCCATTAAGGGACTATTTGGGGTGGGGCCAAGGGCAAGGCCCTGCTCTCAAGTGATTCTGAGGGAGCTCACACTCTACCTGAGATAGCAGCAAAGATGTTCAGGAAAATTATTTTTTAAAATCACATTAGAATCTTACACTATGAATTGACTTTAAACTTATTTTCACCCAAATTTTTCAAAAGAAATCTACTTTTTAAAAGTCCTTACATGTATCTGAATTGAAGTTATCTCAAAGTCTAATGGAGAGCCCAACCTAAAAATATGGATCAGTAGTCAAAAGACCACAAAGGGAATAGTGAGGTGTGGAGAGGGAGAGATAAAGTTTTTTTTTATTTTTCTAGTTAGCTTACTGGCTCTTGGGTGCCCCAACACTTAGAAAGGAAAAAGTTCTACAATTGAGTATACATCCTTTATGTTCAAGTGAGCCACATGGCTGGGATTTGTCCATTTGAGAAGGTTCTATATGAAAGAGGTGTCTTCTTCAAAACCAATAAATGAGATGACAGAGTGTAGAACTTAGGAACAAAGGGAAGTACAATTTCCTGGATTCACTACATGCCCTAGAGGCAATTCTTTGTACTTGCCTGAATCATTTTTCTTTAACAAAGGAAATTAATCTCACTAAGGTTCACAGGCAAATCCCCAAAATAACAAAGTCACTGAAACTGTGAGCAGTCTAGCAGTTTCCTCTTCTAGAAATCCAAGCAATCGTCATCAAAAACATCTGCCTTATCAATAACTTCTGCAAACTTAGAGTTCTTAGCCAGTCTGTCCTTGTGTTCCAAGTCAGGGCTGCCAGTAGGCTCTCTTCCTGAGGTGCTAGGGCAAGATGACATTCCATCTTCTTCAGAAGGGGAATTTTTAGGATACATAGTAAAAGCCTTGTCCTCCGAATTAGTTTCTCTACTAGGCTCAGCCTCTAGGCTTTCTGACTCTTGACAGTCTGCATTTGAGTGTTCTTTTTCTGAACCCCTCTGTGATGTTTGAGAGCAGATTGCAGTGGATGAGTTGCTGGAGAAGGCTTCTTTGTTTGGTTGTGAGTCTGTGAGGGCCGCTGGAAGATGGTTGGTCCCCAAACTTTCATTACTTACCTCTTGGTCAGGATCACACTCTTCAGACCTTTCACCACTCTGAATTTCTCCTGGGCTTTCCTGACTGTTGCTTTCTTGATCCTCTTGGCTTCCTACCCCCATCTGTGACTCTGTTTGCTTCTCTACCTCAACCTCTGGGTTGAGTGGCTTAGTGGCCTGAAGTTCTTCAGCCCCATCTGATGCTTCTGAGGATCTATCCCCATTTTTGGTGGCTTCTCCCTCTGACTTTGCCCCACATTCAGATGCAGGCTCAGTTTCTTTCTTCTCACTTCCATCACCCACACTCTCTCCCTCATCTTGTTTCTCATCTTCATGTTCTGAGTCACTTTCAGCTTTTCCTTCTTTGTCTCCCTCTTCACTCTTCTGAAGATCTGCTTCTTCCTCTCCTCCGGTCACTGTTTCCCCATAATTAGTCTCCTGCTCTTCTCCTTCATGCAGTTCTGATTCTCCATCTTTGCTAGATCTGTGGTTTTCCTCCCCTGCATCAGCTCCATCCACACAGCTGCTAGATGCCAACTTTGGCTCGGCTTCATCAATAGCCTCATCACCTGTGTGTTCTCTCTGAAGTGTTTTGCTCCCTCGTTGCTCTGTAGCTAGCTCAGCTGCTCCCTCATTCAACTTCTCTTCCTTCTTCTTAAGGAGAATTTGTTGTAGGTCAAAAGCCTTTCTGAGGGGAGCATCTGTGGCTGGTGCTGTGTTCTTCAGGGACAGTGTGGTCATCTTCTTTCTTATGCAAGTATCACAAGGGCAGTATTCTTCCTCACCTTCTAACTCCCGTAGATCATCAGCTAGGGTCCCACTGGAGGCCATGACATCAGTGAAGGCCAGGGAGAGATTCCGCTTTCCTGGCATTTTATTTTGCTCTGTGAAGGCTGAGTGGTTGTGCATACCTTTCAGGTGTCTCCTTCTTTGTTCTGTCTTCAGAGAAGTCTCCCACTTAAAAGCTTCCTTGGGAGGCTTTGGAAGTTTCTTTCCTGCCCTACTTTGGATTTTCCTAATTTCTTTTTCAATGCTCTTTTGTATTCGATGGTTCACCTCATTCTTTAATTCTATAATCATCTGGTCCAACATTTCATTATTCTGTAAGTTCCACCTGACCTTGAACTCAGACATAGCATTGACATAATGAGTCATGAATTCCTTCTCTATCTTCTTCAACAACCTCAGAACCCAGAGTGGATCAGGATCTGGTGATGTAGTCTGGACAATAGAAGCCCTCTTTCCCCCAGTCCCTGCAGTGATATTGACCACAGATTGCTCACCTGCCACAGCAACTCCTTCAGTTACCTTTTTCAAATGAAGCTCAAGTTCTTGGCCATCATGAACATTGTCAGAATTTGAATCATCTTTACTGGGGTTACTAACTTGCTCTGTTGGTTCCTCTGTGTTGCCTGGAAGACATGGATCTGTAGTGTCACATTCTTTGGATTCTGCTTCTTCTTGTATTCCTTCCTCTTCCTGCATTCTATCCACAAGTACTTTCTCATCTTTTGTCTCCTCTGCTTGTTTTTCTTCTTCTTGAATCTTTTCTGCTTCCATTCCTCCATCTTGTGTTTCTGCCTCTTGCATTTCCTTTCCTAGTATTTCCTCTTCTTCTGTCCCCACTTCTTTTATTTCATCTTCATCAACTACCCTTATGCTGTTTTCCAACATTTGTTCTTTTGTGCTTTCATTTGCTTCATCCTTGCTGGTTACATCATAAGTGCTTCTTCCTTCTTCATCTCCTTCAGTTGATTGGGCTTCCATTTTCAGTTGGGCATTTGACAAGGATCTCTCATTCTCTACTTTCACTGTAGTTATGGGATCTATATCATCATGGCAGGTAATGCTGTCCTGCCTCTTCAACTTAGAATCCTCCATCTTCTCAGGGAAAGGAGCACAGTCCACAACACCAGCCACACTGCCTTCTCCAGAACCAGCAGAGCCACTGCTGACATCCACCCCAGAAGACGATGTTGGAGTAAAGTCACCAGTGACTGTGGTTTGTGACTTGGGACTTGGCAGTGCCTTTGAGCTTGGCTCATCTGTACTGGGGCTACATTCAGTCCACAGGGCTTGGAAGATGCTCAGAAGCTCTTGGTACTTGGGTGAGTTTGTGTAGTTCAGCTGGTTTGTGACTGTCACGAGTTCTTCATCAAAGAAGTGCAAACTGGCCAGGCAGGTGATTAGCACATGGGCGGAGTGGCTCAACTTCCTTCCCATGGTCTGTGACACTTCTGGCAAACTATTAAACCGGCCGAGCTTGGGGCTTTGCTTAGAGCTCAGCAGTGTTTTCATGATCTGCACTGAGTTATACAGTGTGCTAGGCAGGTCTTTCATCTCACTCAGGTTGGTTTTCACTCCTAAGGCAGCACATTCACCTGGACTGCCCTCAGCTACAGTTGCCAAAGTACTAGAAGACTGCGCTTTAGCAGGACTACCTCTTGCCTTTGGGCTAGCAGCATCAACCCTAGGGTTTTCATCTAATGGTGCTACTCCAGAATCTTCCTTATCTAGAGCATGGTCTTGGGCCCAGGCCATCTCTCTAGGAACTTCAGGAGAACACTTGACAGCAGGTTCCTCTTCTAGAGCCTCAACAGCAGCCCCAAGGCTGTCGTCCTGCATTTCATAGCTCATGAGGATGGATTCTTCTGGAATTTTGCTCAACCATTCATAAACAACTTCCTCTGGAGATGTGCTGGGCAGGTCACTGGGTATCATACCAGTGCTGACCTCTGGCTTGCTAAGATTCTTCTTTTCTCCTTGAGATTTCCCTTCTCTAGAGATTTTCCTTGGCATTTTCCTTCCATGACCAGAGGAGGGGCCATCCTTCCTGGCTCTTTTGACTGTTTGACTTGTGGTCACTGATCTGGAATCAGGTGTGATGGCTTCAGACACATTGAGATTGGTCTTCTCCTCCCAACTCCCACCTCCCCCCAAGTTGGCACTCTGCCTGCTGCTGCCTGAGGTGCTTTTTCTGATGTGAGGCAATCCTCTGGGGGGAGTGGGGAGGCATCTGCTGGCTACTAAGCCAGCCTGAGAGCCTGGTCCCTTACTGTATGTGCTGTAAGGCTGGGTTTTGCTGGACTGGGAGGAGCAGCTGCTTCTGCAGGCACATGGTTCTTCCATCTGAGGTTCTTTAATCTTCAACTCCAAAGAAACTCCAGGATAGTCCTCCAGGGTCTTCTCATCCCTAGACTCAAGAGTACCTTGGAAGTCAGAAGAGTCTGATGTGTTTGAAGATCTTGGCTCCAGAGAGCTAATACTGGCTTTTGTGGCTCCCCTAGTCTCCTCCAAAGAGTTAGGATCTGAATGGCTGGAATTAGAAATATTCTCTAATTTCTTCTGATCTGGGTTATCATCCCTAGCAATGGAGCCATCACTGAGCCATGATAAATGTTCTAAATAATGAGGAGAACATGTGGAAGACCCAGGGTCCCTTGCAGCTTGCTGCTTAGCTTCAGATAAACTTCTAGAAGAAATAGGGGTCTGACTGCCTGCTCTAGGCTTTTCTAGGAGGGGGGAACTGAACAAGCTCCTTGGCAGGGACCTTTCTGGTGAGCCCTCCAAGAGGTAGCCAGTCCCTCTATCCCCACTGTCCTTCATTTGTGGTTGGCTACTTTTGCCTCCCTCATAAACTCTGGAAGAGTGAGAAACATTATGTAGGGACCCATTACTCCTCGGGCTTCCCCATTCTTTGCTTCCACTGCATGCTGAGGGACAAGAAGAGTGTGGAATACAATTCCACTCAAGATCACTGAATTCACCATTGCTCATTGCCCTGGGCATCCTCCATACAGACCCAGAACTGGTATCTCGTATCACCCTGCTATTTTCATCCTCCTCAGCTTCCAGAACTTTATTCTTTAAGGAGGATGGGCCAACAAGGGAAGAACCAGAGCTCTCTTGAGGTGTCATTTGCCTGCTAGTGCCATACGTCATGCCAAGGGATGATGCATAATGGACCATGGTGGCTTTTCCCTCCTCCTGTCTAGGGCTGCTACACCCATCAGTCACATGCATTCTCTTCTCTCTGCACCTAGAACATACAGATGAGGCAGAAACATCCTCTGCTCCATCTGGAGCCTCATCCTCCAGGCAGTTCAGTGAGCATGCTTCATTTCTCTCATCTGGTGGCCACTTCCCATCTCTCTTGATTCCTTGAGTTTTCTGGGAGCTCTTCCTATGTGCGTTAGGCCCCCCATCATAGGACTTACTGTTTTTCCCAATGGGGGTATATTCTTGCTCCCCTTCATCGTCACTTGAAGCAGCTGTAGTTAAGTTTCTTTGACCTGAGGCATGGTGCTTGTCCCACTGTACCCTGCCCTCCAGGGTCCTGGAATAACAAGAGGATCCTGGTGCACTGCATTCCAAGGGTTCTCCACCAGAAGTGGTGCAGAGATTGTCCCCAGATGACTTTGTTTGGTGGATGGCCTGTCGGAACAATGAGGCTCCCAAGCAAGGAGACTGGGTAATCCAGGAGCTTCTCCCAGGTGCTGCTCCATGTCCCTGGGAAACATACACAGGATTTTTCCAGATCTCATATTTGGGTTGTGGCTGCTGACACCCTTGATAAGAGGCTTCCTCCAACCCTTGAGAATTGGCCTCATCCGGACAAAGGAAAGTATCTACGTCTGAAGATCTCTGTACATTATTCTCCCGAGGAGGATGGAATAAGGCAACTCCACTGAGTCCTAGGTCATCCCCATTGGCTACCCTGAGATGGGCAGCTTTCCTAACATGGGTGGACCATTGGAGCATTTCCTCACTGAGTAGTTGGAATCGTACTTTCATCTCCACTGACAGGCTGCCATCTTTGTTCATATGCACCTTCTTCTCAATGTCATCGTTGGTCCCCAAGGGGATCAGAACAGCAGACTTCTCTGGAGCATTGGTATTGGTTGTAGGGACAGGACTGCCACTCCTCATAGAGGCCCTAGAGCCATTGAGGTAAGACTTCTCTGATGTCAGGGAAAGCTGCCTCGATCTGTTGCTTGATTCAGACCTTGAATGGATGACACTCTTCTCGGCTTTCAGCTCCCAATTGGCTGTTATTTAGCAAAAGCAAATGGAAAAGATAAACAGAGAGAGTGATGAAACAATCAAAAATAGGGATATGGAGGTGGGGATTGGAGAGCTATTCAATATAATACATGCTACAAGAAACCCAAAGGGGCTGCACAAATGCTTTGGTTGAACTCACATTGGGTTGTGTCCCATGTGACTTAAAATAAGAGGGCTCCTTCCCAGCTTGGCCTTGGAAAGCACTAAATTGACAGAGAGTTTGCTTTTTCTTTGTATCCCAGTACTTAACAGGAGCCTGGTGCCTAGGAAATGCTTAGTAAATGCTTACTGATTTATTGAGCGATTCCCGTGGTGGTATTTGTTGCAACAGGATTTGACGGGGATTTAAATGAAGAACAATGCTCAAATTAGAACGGCAGCCAGAACCCATCTGGAAGTCCCTGATATCTTTAGCCCATACATAGAGATATGCAAATAAGCTGACCATCACAGTGTGGTGGAGTAAAAAGCCTGTGGGTCAGGATACCCAGTTCTAGTTCTAGAACTTGACTACTATGTGCCCTTGGGTGTCCTATCACCTCTACACATTTTTTATCTGGAAAACGAGGACATTATTTAACACCACTTCCATGTGCTATAAATCTAGCACAGGTATATATATATATATATATATATATATATATATATATATATATATATACACACATATATATATGTATATATATGTGTGTATATATATATATATATAATATATATATTATATATACATACACATACGTATGTGTTGCCTTTCTCTCTGATTCAGAGGGCTTGAGGGCACAGCAACTAGCTAATCCCAAAGCCTTCCTTTTTAGAGTCTCAGAACTTTCCAGACAGCTCTCCATTTTTCATCAGCAGCTCTGCCTGGTTTGGACTTTGTGCCCCACACACCGAGGCACCCCACCCTGGTGCCTCCTCCCCTTTCCAGTTTCCTTTGGGGCATTAAATTAGATTGTAAGCTCCTTGAGGGCAGGGACTATTTTTTTTCTTGTTTGTATCCCCAGTGCTTCCTTCAGTGTCTGGCACATGATAGGTATTTAACACAGATTTGTTTAATTGAATTGAGTTACATGGTCAGGCCTGTGCTTTAGAAATGTTAATTTCTGAAGTCCCAGCTTAGTTCTTCTATCCCCATCTAGAAAGAAGATCCTTTCATGCTCTGGGGCACATAGGGGTAATGTTTTCTCTGATCTTTCCCTGTCTTCTAGTTCAGTTAGGTTTTAGTCTGGATAGAGCAGAGAGATACAGTCATTCCTTCTCTGGCTCCTCCTTCTCTGATCTCACTAATACCATAATTACTATCTCAGTGTTGCAACAAGCAGTAAAGAGGTTTTCTTCTCTCCCCAGTCATGTGCAAGAAGAGAACACTCATTCTCCCCACACTCCAAAAATATGCAGAGGGCATCCTTCCACAGGGGCTGAGTAGCTTGCATATGTGGGGAGGCATTGGCACAGTGGGACTAAATGGTTAGGGACAGAAAAAATGGCTAGGGACGAAGTAATGTGTATAAAGTGCTTTACTAGCCTCAAAGTGTATATAGTCTCAATGCTGGTGATGATGATGATGATGATGACGACGGATCAGAGATTAACCAAAGATGTGATAGCAATGGTCAATAGTCAGTTTTCTAGTGCATTCAGTTTTATAAAGGTCTATGACTCCAACATATTAGTACTATGTCTTGAGAATATTTCTAGAGTAACAATTTTGAGGAATTGAGCTTTTCTCATCCAGGAATTCCAAATAACAATGAAATCACTGGTCTGGTGCCTATCTCTTATGGTGAACAAAAGTAAAAAACATTAGATCTGGAAGGATCCTTTAAGATCCCAGAGTCACAGAACTAGGACTGAGAGATATCATCAAGGCCATCCAATCCAATCCTTTCATTTTGCAGATGAGAGAACTGAGGCCCGTAGAGTTAAGGATGCTTGCTCAAGGTCACACAATAAAGCTGTGTATGGATTGGGGGTGGGGGTGGGGAGCAGCCACTCACCATTCCTCTTCTTTGAAGTCAGTCCTGGCAACTTCTCAGGCAAGCGTCTGCTGGAATTTTCCACCGCCATAGGTCTGAAGGGCTCTTGTCCAGCACATACCACAATAGAAGGACCTTGTAGCAAACTCTGCAGGGACTCCACCTGAGCAGGATGCAGACTCATTAGATGCCCTGGTACCCATGTCTGCCCTGCATCCAAACCAGTCAAGACGCTCTCTGGGTGTGTGAGTAAGAATGTCTTTTTTGAGCTCTCTCTCCCTTGTTCCCAGCTTAGAGAAAAATCATTTCCCACCTGTTACGAAAGATCATTTTGCTACTTCTAAAGCCAAAGGCCAAGGAACCGCTGTTTTTGTTACTGGCTATAAACACACAGCCTGGAAATGGGGTCAGCAGGTTATTTATTACACATGACGAGCTCTTAAACTTAAAGGAACCTCCCCCCCCTTACCTTTGCCATTAAGAATCCCTAGCTTCCTTCAAGGTTCTACACAAGTACCACCAGCCCCTCAAAGCCTTCCTTGATTGCCTCGTTGGATAGTATTCGCTTCTTCCTCAAAACATCTGGAATCTACTTCTCTGTATATGTGTTTCATCTCCTACTCCAGCAGAATGTAACCTCCATGAGGGCAAAGACTTTCATTTTTGCCTTCTTGTGTCCAGACCCTAGCATAGTTCCTTGCAAATACAAGGTACTTTATACATTTGTTGAATTAAAATTAGGAGGCTCTTTGAACCATTGCCTTGTATCTAGGGCCATGCTTCTACCCTTCAAAACCAAAAAGTGTTGATATTATTTTTTTAAAATCCCAATTAAACAAAGATTCCATTTGGGGGGTCTTCCACCATCTCAAAATCATGATGACAAGGCTTTGAAACTGACTTCTTTTCTTTTTGGTGTGTTTTGAGCCCATATCCTCTGGTCCTTCCTTTGGAGAAGACACAAGGAAGCTGGTCCCTGTCCTCTCTCTAACTACCTTTCTTAAGGCTTAGAATTTATGCTTCTGCTGACATGGAGCTTAATGCTCTTGCTCAACTGTTTGAAATCCTTCCCCCCATACCATCCTGAATCCTTCCTGCTACCCTAGGGTCCATTTTCAGGTTCCTATAATTGGAGGAGATCTTCCTCCCTTGCGTGGTCCCGTATGTCCTCCTGTCTGTCAGTGACAAGGGGGTCTGTGTCAGTTGTGTCCTCTTGCTCCTGCCTGCTAGAACAGAGAAGGGCTCTCTTTTGACCAGAGAAGGAAGAGCATGACCCCTCCAGGACTCCAGGAGGTGGAATTGCGTTTCTAATCATCCAGCTGAATTCCTTCACATGAATGTGCAGAATTCCTTTTGTCCTTCCTTATGGTGAACAAATCTTTACCAATGATCAACATTGCCAAGCTAAGGCTCTGCAGACTAAACATTGGACCAAGACACAGGAAGTTAGGCTTCCTAAGATCACTAATTTAGAGTTGGAAGAGCCTTTATCAGAGAACACTCAGTCATTAACCTTCTCTTTGTCCAGGGGAAAACACTGAGGATCATAGAGATTATAGGCAGTGATTCAAATGGAGCAAGGATTCAAACTCAGGCCCTCTAACTCTAGTACTCTTTCCACTATAATTCTATTACTAATTAGCTGCGTGGTGTCAGCAGCTCATTTTATCTCTGTTTCCTCTTCTGTAAAACTAGGTTGTTGTAGTGGTTCAGGGATTCCTCACTTTTGGGTGTCATGGGCCCATTTGTTGGTCTGGTGAAGTCTCTGAACCTCTTATCAGAATCATATTTTCAAATGCTTACGCTAGAATATATAGGACTACAAAGGAAACTAATTATGTTGAAAAACTGTTGTCAAAATTTTTTTTAAAAATTCAGACTCCAAGTCAAGAATTGCTGGAGTAGATGATTTTTGAAGTATCTTCCAACTTTAATATTCTTTGGTTTCAGGATTGTCATTAGAGTCTACTCTGAATGACCAGCCTCATGGAAACTGTTCAGCAAAGCAACACTTTTACCCCTCCCTCCATCAGGGTCATTTTCACCTTGGAATTGTCTGTAGGCAGGAGAAGGGCCCATGTATCTGCTTACTCAGCAGGATGTCCCCTGAATGCTTCTGACTCTTAGATTATTCACACTTTCATTTATCCAGATGAGCCCAATCTGGATCAATATAGGTCTATGAGGCTTGTATTCCCTATTTCCATTCTGCTAAGCTTTTCTCAGGGAGGCAATGACTAGATAACTACCCTTTACCCTTTACCTTTTATCCCTTTACCCTAAAGTATCCTTGAAAGAATAGTTCCTTTTTTAAATATTTTGTCCTAATAGTCAAATGGAGGAGATGGGGGGATACCAAGGTGTACTTTTTTTTTCTAGTTGTACCTCGGCTAATGTCTTATTCTGGTTCTTCATCATGATGTAGGGGTGACCCTGATTTCTTAGACACCATTCCAATGTGTGGGTCTGTGTCAGAGGGAAAACTTGATCTAGGAAAGCCCAAGTACCATTCTAGAAAGTATGTACCTGTTAGCTGAGGGTCAGACTTTCAAAATGAAGAAAGGCTAATGGCCAGACAATTAGGCTGTCTAGTTGTTAATTATCTTGGCCACAGTAACTCATAAAGACCATCTACTAAGAAATCAAGGGCTTATGAGATCATGGATCTTCTCAAGTACTATAGTTATAAAACCAGCAGTGAAAGAAACCCAGTTCTGTCTGGGGAAAGATCCCATGCCCACTGGAGATTCAGAGGTGTTAGGGAGCTTTTGCTAGCTGTCAAACAATAAGTATCTTTTCACCATTATGCAAACCTCTTTTGCATCCTGTGAGGCTTTTTTTCTCCTAGGAAAATTCTCCTTTCTAACCAATCAGCTTCATGGACTGTAACAATCCAAGGAGCAGGACACACTGAGGGAGTTCTGTAACTACCAAGGCTCACTAGGTACATGTTTATAACAGAGAAATAGCTTTTGGGCCCTGTGGCCACATACCTTGCTCCCATCAGGACTGTAAAGGTGATTTACAGGGAAGTGCAAAACCTCAGATGCATCATTGAGGAAGGCCTTTAGGCTTTGAGTGTTCTTTGGGCTCAGAATCAAGGAGCGCCGAAATCCATTATCTCCATTCTTTACCAGAGTTAACTTCTTTGGTGCCTTAGGGCCCTGCCAGGAAGGTGTCTCTTGCCAGTCTTCTGTGTTGCTGATCCTCTGGGTGAGATAGCCACTTGAGGAGGATCTCTGTGGCCGCCTGTATGACCCACCAAGGGCCTTGGAAGGGTTCTTATCAGAGCAAACGTAGCAGGCCCCATCTTCCAGCTGCTCTAAGGAGTTAACATGGTGCACTCCTTGGGGTGTGGTGATGGTGCGGACACCAAATGATAGGGGAATGTGGTGAGAGAGTTCATCCATGAGGGTATTGAAGCTCTTGAATATGCGCTGGTTGACAACCATCCGAACCCCACCAAAGCGGGGGTCCCCTTTCTTGAAAAAGGTTATCGTCTTGGCTGGGGGAACTTGGGTGACGGTGGTGGTGCGTGCCAGCAGTGGAAGGACGTATTCATGGTGGTTTTGGGCAGGGGAATCATCCAGAGCGTAGTTCATTCCTCATAGGCTCAGGGAGCTATAGCAAGAAAGTACGGAAAATAGAGTTAGGTACCTAGTTCAAACCTGGCAAAGTCTGTATTTCCCACTTGACTCATTCAACAGAAATGCATCTCCATCCCCAAATATAGTCTATTCTCAACTTTCCAAGGAAGGGAACAGAACCAGGTGAACAATTTCTACCGTAACAACACTGTAAAAACTCACAGCTTTTAAGGACTTAAGAACTCTGACAGCCTTCATGGTCCACTGGTACCCTCACGGTGTCCAGGGAAACAAGGACAGACCCAACATGTTAGATGGACTGGTGGGGAATTTATGGGAGGATATAGACCAGAGTCATATAAGACGGACATCATTAGAGGTAATCCCTATATTGGTGGTGGCAGTCAGTCAATCAGCATTTATTAAACACTGTGCTCCAGGTCAGGTGCTAAGGGTTAGACTTACAAGGGAAAGGGAAAACAGTTTCTAATTTCAATGAGTTCATAGTCTAATGAAGGAGATAAGAGGCAAATAACTATTTACAAGCAAGATAGAAATAGAATAATTTGGAGGGACCAAGGGAAGGCACTAAGATTAAGGAGGAATGGGATTAAGGAAAATTGGCAGAAGGTGGAACTTTAGCTGAGACTGGAAGTAAGGGGAACCACAGGGTGTAGGAAATCTCATCAAACGAAATGAATGAAATTTTCAACAGTATTTTATTTAATTAGCATAAATTTTAGCCACAACAATTTCATATGGAATAAAAGCTTTCATTAGCTATTGGGGATTATTTTCCATATTGATGAGATTAATTTAATTAATCAGATTTCCTATGCATCCCCTATGTCTTCCCATGAAATCTAATTAAATAAAATGTTGTTGAAAATTTCATTCATTTCATTTCCTGAAAATATGAATAGTTAGTGAGATTTCCTATGTGACCAGACTTTAGGGACACCCTGTAGAACAGTGGTTCTCACCCTTCCTAATGCCATGACCCTTTAATACTCATATGTGGGCATATCTGCATGTGGGCGGACCCGCCTGGAGACAAATAGAGGAGCAGTGTCTTGGTTCCTAAGACCATCGGAAATATGTTTTTTCCGATGGTCTTAGGTGACCTCGTTTGAACCCCAAAGGGGTCACGACCCACAGGTTGAGAACCACTGCTGTACAAGCTAGAGATGAGGGAGGGAGTTCCAGGCATGGGGGAGACAGCCTGGGAAGATGGACTGTTGTATATGAGGAAGAGTAAATGACAGATCTGTTTGAGTATTTGAGTTAAGCACAATGGCTAGCACTTAGTAGATGCTTACTAAATGTCTGGTGACTTGAGGAAATATGCAGGTACATCCCCACCCACATAGTAGGCCCACTGAGGGCAGGGATTGTGTCTTAGACTTCTGAGTATCTACATCTCCCCTCCCCCCCCCACCCTGATCCAGCATCTCCCACAGCCTTACCTTGCACTTAACAAGTGCTCAATAAACATTTATTGATCAGTTACTTAAGATAGATTTGTAATTCACATAGGCTTCCCAAGGACTCAGCCTCCATTAATATTCTTAAATTATCTGCTCATTAGAATAAAAGCATGTCATCTTTCTCAAACAAACAAAAAATGTTCTTCACAACAGAACTATAAAGAGGATCCTAATGTGCTAATTACATATAGACTAAAATTACAACATTTAGCCTAGGTGGTGAAATGGAAGAATGCTGGGCTTGGGGTCAGGAAGACTCCTCTTCCTGAGTTCAAATTTGGCCTCAGACACTTACTAGATGTGTGACCCTGGGTAAGTCACTTAACCCTGTTTGCCTCAGTTTCCTCATTGGTGAAATGAGCTGGAGAAGGAAACGGCAAACTACTGTGGTATCTTGACCAAGAAAACCCTAAACGGGGTCACAAAGAGTCAGGCATGACTGAAAAAAAACAATTTGAACAACAACAGCAACAACAAGACATTAGACCCTGTCCATAGACAGCTAGATGGTATAGTGGGTAGGGCACAGGACCTGGGATCAAGAACTGAGTTAAGATACAACCTCAGACACTACCTGTGTGACCCTGGGCAAGTCACTTAACCACCATTTGCTTAAGTCTCCTCATCTGTAAAATGAGTACCATGACAACACTTACCACCTAGAATCATTGTGGAAGTCAAATGAGATATTAGGTGTAAAGCTCTTAGTACAGTGCTTGGCATAAAGCAGGAACTATATAAAAGTTACCTATAATTATTATTAAAACCTTTGGTCTAAATTTCCCTCTCTTAATTTTGCCCTGTGACTTTATAATCCCCATTACAAGGGCTTCTAGGAAATGACTTCTCCCTCTTTTGTTTTAACCTGTGTAAGAGGGCTTTGGTAAAAGTCCAGAGCACTTAAGAAAGAGGTGCTCATGTAGGAAACACCAGGGATCTGTTTCTGTGTTGGCCTGCAACATGGGAGAAAGTGACCTTTTTTCTATTGGTTATATGCTTCAAATTGGCTGCATCTTTAAACCTACTTTACAGACCAACTGAGGCACAATCATCGTTTCCATCCAGGGGTAAAAGTCTCATTCACCCTCAGCAGGAACACCATACAGCTCTAGTTTGGGGTTTTGGGTTTTTTCTTTTGTAAAATTTTATTTTTTTCTCAATTACATGTAAAAACATTTTTAATACTCGTTTAAAAATTTTTTGAGTTCCAAGTTCTCTCCCTCCCATCTCTTTGAAAAGGCAAATAATTTGCTAAAGATTATACATATACAGTTATGCAAAACATATTTCTATATTAGCATGTTGCAAAAGAAAACAGACCAAAAAAAGCCCAAGAAAAATGAAGAAAGTTGGGGGTGGCTAGGTGGCGCAGTCAATAGAGCACCAGCCCTGGAGTCAGGAGGACCTGAGTTCAGTTCCAACCTCAGACACTTAATACTTACTAGCCTGTGAACCTTGGGCAAGGCACTTAACCCAAATTGCCCTGCCTTCCCCGCTCCAAAAAAAAAAAAAAAAAAAAAGAAGAAAGTTTTCAAAGTATACTTTAATCAGCATTCAGATTCCACCAATTCTTTCTCTGGTTGGCATTTTTCATCATAAGTTCTTCAGAATTGTCTTGGATCATTGTATTGTTTGGCTATTAGAATAGCTGAGTCATTCGTGGTTGATCATTGTACAATATTGCTGTTACTATGTCCACTGTTCTCCTGGTTCTGCTCACTTTACTTTGCATCAGTTTATATGCGTCTTCCCAGGTTTTCCTGAAAGAATCTTGCTTATCACTTCTTATAGTACAGTAGTATTCCATCACAACCATATAGCACAACTTATTTAACCATTCCCCAACTGATGAGTATCCTCTTAATTTCCAATTCTTTGTCACAACAAAAAGGGCTGCTATAAATATTTTGTACCCATAGGTCCTTTTCCATTTTAAAAAAAATTTCTTTGGGATACAGACCTAGCAGTGGTGTTGCTGGGTCAAAGGGTATGCACAGTTTTGTAGCCCTTTGAGCATAGTTCCAAATGGTTCTCCAGAGTGGCTGGACCAGCTCACAATTCCACAAATAGTGCCTTAATGTCCAAATTTTTCTACATCCTCTCCAACATTCGTCATTTTCTTTTTCTGTCATATTAGCAAAAATAGGGAACACTTCACAAATTTATGTATCATCCTTGTGCTGGGGCCATGCTAATCAGGAACCCCAGATAGTAAGCAGGGAAAGGTCCACCCTCCTCCTTTCTTTAGACATTTGTAGTCCTGAGAAATGGATTTGGAGCTTTGGTCTCATTTTGTTTGTCCTTTTCAATTCTAGGCATAGGGACCCAAGCCTTGAACCATGGAGATTATGTCCTAAGGTATTGGGGCAAAATGTTTGTATATTTATTCTTGCTATCCCTTTTGTTGATCAATGACTTGAAATATATGTATAACTCACATGGACTTGCAAGGGCTCAGGCTCAGTTGACAATTTTTCACATTCTAATCATTGTAATATAATAATTCACCTTTGTAACAGTAATCTGGCTGATCAAATGGAACTTGGAGGTTTAGATCCCTCATACAATTGGTAGCAGCTTGAGCCATTGGCAGAGATGAGAGCATCCCTTCCCCCAACCTCCTCCATCTCTAAAGTTATCAGAGAACCCTGAGTAGAAATGTAACATCAGGCCTTCAGGCAGTAGGGGCCAGAATAAGCACTACTGTGACTCTGTGTATGAAATGACTATATAATCCTCTCTCACTTAAGTACAAGCTGTATATTCAG
>CM053581.1:119212662-119240645 GCA_028627135.1 Pseudochirops cupreus | reverse complement strand
ACACACACACACACACACACACACACACACACACACACACACACACACACCACACACACGTTTAGAGACAGATGAGAGAGTGGAGAGTAGGAAGCAGATTAAAGCAAAAATGAACTCTGGCCACAAAGGAAAAATGGATTCAAGACAAAATTAGCCCCATTAGCAGAGAGTGGGGAGAGAAGTGGACTGGAAGACCATCAGTGACCTTCCCAGCAGAGACACAGCAGTCAACAGGGAACAGTGTGAGACCATCCCAAGGAGAGAAAGGATATCGGGGACCTTTAGTCCTTTCAATCTATGATGACTCAGTCCCATGTGTCTCATCTTTTTGTTTTTCATCTTTAAAATGATCTACAGGCTGTCCCTAAAGTCTGGACACATAGGAAATCTCATTAACTGTGCATATTTTCAAGAAATGAAATGAATGAAATTTTTAACAACATTTTCTTTAATTAACATAAATGAGATTTCATAAGAAGACATAGGAAGACATAGGAGACACATAGGAAATCTTATTAATTAAATTAATCTCATTAATATGGAAAATAGTCCCCAATAGTTAATGAATGCGTTTATTCCCTATAAAATTGTCATGACTAAAATTTATGCTAATTCAATAAAATGCTGAAAATTTCATGTGTTTCATTTCTTGAAAATATGCATAGTTCGGGAGATTTCCTATGTGCCCAGACTTTAGGGACACCCTGTAGGTATGTCATCCCCTTTCCCCTCTCCAGGAGATACAGTAACCCCCAACTAGCCAATTACATACTCATTCATTCACAGAGGTGGGCCATGGAAATTCCCTCTGGAGAAAATCACAATTTATCTCTAACTTACAGTTTCAGAGGCTTGCCTTAGCCCCAGTGGAATTAAGTCATTTGCTCACAGTCACACAGATTTAAAAAAAAAAGAAGTATCAGAGATGATATTGGATCACAGGTCTTCCTGCCCTAGGTCTGAGTCCAACATTCCATCCTCCATGTCCTAATTATCTCTCTTACCAAAGAGATGAAATGAATTAAATCCTAGCAAGACTGGGTTTACATGCCATTTACCTCAATGACCGCACACACAAAAAAATCCCAAAACAAAACAAAAAAATCCCTTTTAAAGCTAAAGTGACTAAAATGTAGCAAAAGCAAGCTAGGGTTTGGTTTTTTAAATTTGTTTTGGGTTTTTTTTTGGGGGGGATTTCCCCCCAGCCTGGTCCCTGAAGCAGTTATAAGAATAAATGAATGAAAAACCCTTTATTAAGTATTTGCCAAACAGTGGCAATATGAATAGAAAAGTGAGATGGTCCTGCTCTCAAATTAACCTTCTAATAGCTTATCTCTGGCATTTAGCATGGTGCCTGGCCCCACTTTTAAAAACGTGTATTGACTGACAGACTGACTAATGGGGGAGATGATATAGAGAGGAAGATTCATGATCCACAACAGAGAGGGGGTAACAAAGATTACTTTTTAAAAAGCAGCAATAACTTTGGTCTGCATTAAAAGAAGTGCAGATCGTAGAAGGAACAGCTCCGATGTTCTGGCCATACCACTTCTGGAGGGCTGGGTTGGCTGGGTTCACTTCAGGATGCCATATTTTATTATAATTGTGAGAAATTTGTGATCTCATTAGCGTAGGTGTTTCCTTTCTCTGATGCAGAGGACAACTTCCCTATGGACTTCATTTCAAGCAACAAACATTTTTAAAGCACCTACTGTGTACTGGGACTGTGCTAGAAGCTGGAATACAGAGACAAAAATGAAACTGTTCCTAGCCTCAGGATCTTATTATGAAAGAAGGGAAACAACACATAAATTATAACAATATATGAAATCAATTAACAAGTATTTATTAAGTACCTACTATGTGCTAGGCACTACAATAAATGCTAGGAATATAACATCAAAAGAGTAATGGCCCCTGTTCTCAGGGTCGCTGTCTTCAGAAGGGAGGAGCTAACAAAAGCCATTGGTATAGGATGTGGTACTGGAAATGAACTTTGAAGGAAGCTAGGCATTTCTAAGAGTCAGTGGGGAGGTGGGAAGGCATCCTAGGCATTGGGAACATATTGATAAAGCCTGTCTTTTCTATCTTCACAACACATCTCCTATAAATTCTTTTCTGTCCACGCACAATCACCAGCTTAGTACTGGTCCTGATCATCTCTCACCAGGACTTTTGCAATAGCTTTCTAACTGGCCTTCCTGTCTCAAGTCTCTTCCCACTCCAATCAGTCCTCCATTCAGCTGCCAATGGGATTTTCCCAAAATACAGCTCTGACCATGTCACTCTTCTACTCAACAAAGCCCAATGGCTCCATCTTACATCCAGCATCAAATATGAAATCTTAGTCTTGCATTTAAAACTATTCACAAGCTAGCCCCTCTACATTTCTAATCTTCTTATACTTTACCCCCTCACTTACCCTCCAATCCACCTCCCCTGGGCTCTGCTATTCTTCACACAGGACTCTCCATCTCTAGACTTTGCACTGTCTGACCTCTATCCCAGGAACTCTCTCCCTTCTCATCTAGCTTTCCTGGCTCCCTTCAAGACTCTCAAATCCCACTTTTTGCAGCAGGACTTTCCCAGGCCCTTCTTGCTCCCCACTCTGAGGTTACTTTCCCTTTATGCAGTACATAAGTTATTTGCATGTTGTCTTCACCCATTAGAATGTCATCTCCTTGAGGTCAGGGACTGTTTTTGCCTTTGAATCTCCATAGCTTTGGATCTCCAGTGCCTGGCACATAATAAGCAATTTTAAATGCTTTATGAGAGGCTTATGGGCTGTGTGAAGGCTTTCCTCAAAACCACCTTGTAAGCCAGGTAAAGTAAGTGTCATTATTTTTATTTTATAGATGAGGAAATAATTCATCCAATGTCCAACAGCTAGTAAGTGACAGAAATGGAACATAAACCCAGACTTTCTGAACCCCAGACCACACAAGCTTTAAGCAGCTGGGCCCACAATATTGGTCTCAGTGTAGGTACAGCAGAGAAGTACCCAACCACAGTAAAAAGAGGAAGAAGGTGAGAAGAGGAGCCATCAGGAAGAAACAGAGGAAGAAGAAGAGGAGGAGGAGAATCCCAGCTGGTGAGGGAAGAAAGGAGGAAGTCAGAGAAAAAGAGATAAAGGACAAAAGGAGAAAAAAAGAAGCAACAGGAAATCCTCCAAGAGGTGACCACCCTGATGAGGAAAGGCGACAGGGTGGGCAGGCTGCAGAGGAAACTGCTTTGTGGGGGTCTTGTCAATGGAAGCAGGGAGTAGGAAGGGCAAACATAAAGAGGGAGTGATCACTAGAGAGTGAGGGTAAAGGAAAGGGAGAAAATCAGACACACCGAAGAGAAAAGCCAAGACCCAGAGAAAGCAGAAACACACAAGGGTGCAAATAGTCTCCAGGCCTGGGCAAATGGAGCAAGCTGAATCAGTCAGGGAAGTGGAAAACCACTGAAAGACTGATTGATTTTACTCACAAATGGCTGGATACACGGTGATAATATTCACAGTTTGAGAACCCAGCAGGCAAGCTGTACAGCAATAAGGAGAAAAGAAAGATTGGCTATGATCACAGTAACAAGAGTGGAGCTGCGTTAGGGCTAGGCTATCATTTTACTGACCCCCACAGCCTTTCCATAGTGGCAAAGGCCCATTTTTTTCAAAACAAACATTTTGCTGGTGTTATTGTAAGGCAGTAAGAACTGGAACAACATTGTCTCTGAAGAACTAAAAATGAGCATCACATAGAAGATGATGGAAAGGTCCATGACGAATGTGAATAGGCTGTAATATATTACTAATGTGGAACTTGGAAGAAGAACAGGAGAAGAGGATGTCATCAAGGAACTTAATGACAGAAAGAGAAGCTGGGTTTTTCATGTGGCAAGAGCAAGCAACATCAGATGGGATGCCAGACTGTTCCATTGCTACCCTTGGGATGATGGGAGAAACTAAAGAAGACCTTTAACACCTTAGGTGAATGCCCACACTAGATGGGTGTTCTATTCTCTGCCATTTTGTCCAGTGATCAACTTACTGGAGAATATGGATGAGTGTCAGATAGGGTCTATAATTTGCAGTAATCAGGTAATTCCTCAATCAGTGAGGTCCTAGGTCCATTGGAGTACGTATCTAATATCCGCACCATCCACACCAAAGGGTAGTTGTGAGTAAAACTTTTTTTTAATTCTTAAAAGCATTTCTAACTCTTGAAATGGGATGTTGTTGTTATCCTCACCCCCAAAAGAAAGTTGAAAGGGAAAATATTTTCAACAATATGGAGCCCTGCCTTTAGATACCAAAAGCACTAGTGTTGAAATTACATTTCAAGGGGCGGCTAGGTGGCTCAGTGAATAGAGCACCAGCCCTGGAGTCAGGAGGACCTGAGTTCAAATTTGACCTCAGAAACTTAACACAAAAAACTGGCTGTGTGACCTTGGGCAAGTCACTTAACCCCAATTGCCCTACCTTCCCCCCTCCAAAAAGCAAAAAGAAGGAAAGAAAGAAAGAAAGAAGGAAGGAAAGAAGGAAAGAAAGAAAGAAATTACATTTCAAGAAAAAGAAGATTGTGCTGGAAATAAAGAAAAAATCCTACAGGACTAAGATATTTGGATATAGTGCTTCATTGAAGGTTCCTTACTCAAATAGACCTGCAAGGAGTAGTCAAAGCAGGAGGAGGATCAAGAGAGGTCAGGGTCATAAAAACCTAGAGAGGAGAGAGTGATGAGTGGTGCTCAACAGTGTGAAAGGTAGCAAAGAGGTTCGAGAGGATAAGGACTGATGAAAGTCCAATTAGATCTGGAAATCAAGAGATCACTGGTAACTTTGAAAAGAACAGTTTCAGCTGAATGATGGAGTCTGAAGCCTGACTGAAGAGAATTAAGAAAGGAACAGGAGGAAAAGAAGTGGAAGCAATTATTGTAGATGACCTTCTCAAGTGTAGTCACAAAAGGGAGTGAGCTGTGGGACAATAGCTAGCAGGGATGATGGATCAGATGAAGAGCTGGGGATTTTTTGAGTGTGGGAAAAACATGGGCATGTTTATAAGCAGTAGGTAAGTGGAAAAGGAGAGAACAAAGAAATGAGAGAGTGGAGGTGATGGAGAGGGCAATATGGCAGAGAAGATGAGATGGAATGGGATCACTTGTGCACGTAGAGGGGTCAGCGTTAGCAAGGAGAAGGATCACCTCATTATGTGAAATGAGAGTGATGGCGGAGTTGGGGGCAGAAGGCATCTGAGTGATGGGAGATGAAGAAGAGGGAAAAGAGAGAGCTTTTGGTGAATGGCCTCTTTTTTTTCAGTGAAATGTAAGGTGAAGTTCTCAGCTGAGAGGATGGAGGAAGGGAAACTATGGGAGGTTTGAGGAAGGATGAAAAGGTTTGGATTAAGTGAATCTCAATGGAAGAAAGCTTACTGAGTAATGATGGTAGAGGGAAAGCTTGGAAGTGGCAATGGGGAGCAAAGAATATTCCAACTCCCCCACTTCAACCAAGGAGTTGAGGGAATGAGTGAAAATGCATCCAGTGCTGGAAAGAATGGCCAGGGAGTGCATGGAATCAGGAGAGGGTCTGGTCTCAGTGACAGTCAGAATATGAAAAGAGTAGGAAATAAAAATAATAAAAAATGACAATGTTTCTTACCTACAGAGCAGGCACTCCAGAGAGCCCAGTGAAAGGGGTGGGCAGCTTTAGAGCAAGACGATAACGGAGGTGGGGTCAGGGACATAGGAGAAGGTAGCAGGGAATGGAGAATAGGGTTTGAAAAATGATAACCAGAAGTTCCTATGGGAATTGTTAGTCATGAAGGAATAAGTCCAGGTAAGTTGTCAACATCTTTCCAGATGGAGTCCTCTCAGGGCATCAGGTAAGTCAGTTGAAGTGACAGTAGAATGGTGTGTGTGTGTGTGTGTGTGTGTGTGTGTGTGTGTGTGTGTGTGTGTGTGTGTGCGTGTGAGTGACTCCTTGGAGGCAGGAAATTATGGAAATGTCCATGACCTATGACCCAGAGATTCCTCCCATAGGTATACACTACAAGGAGGTTACTAAGAAAAAAAAAACCCCAAATATCTATAGCAGCTTTTTTTTGGTATTAAAGAACTAGAAACAAAGTAGATACACATAAATTGGGATATAGCTAAACAAAATGAATATGATGACTGTGTCAAAATATTATTTTGCTCTAAGAAACTATGAGCATGATGAGTATAGTGAAACTCTAGAAGACTCATGTGAACTGATGCAAAGGAAAATAAGCAGAAGGAGTCAAATGATAGATCCAGTGACTACAATATAAGTGGAAAGAACATGAACAAAACAATTGAAACTGAATGTTGAAAAATCGTATTGTATATTACTTAACCCTAAAAATGAGATATGAGAGAAAATATCTCTTATTCCACTTCTTCATGTGGGTGTGGAATCCTGCATATAGCGTCAGACTTTTTGGATATGGTTTTGAAGAACTTTTTTTTGTCTTCCTCTTTAAAATGTGTTTTGTTGCCTATGATAAGGGAGAGATACAGTGGAGAATATCAGTAATGTGAATATAAATGTCAATTTAAAAACTTTAAAAAATCAGTATAACACAGAAGACAACTAGGAGGCATAGGGTGGCCGTGAGCCGGCTGCAACACACACCCATGAAAAGACTGGTACTGAAGTATACCAGTGGGGACTGCATCATAAAAAGACAATATGGGCTGGTCACGAGGCAAGGGCAAGGATTAACAAGTAGACAGTCCCAGGGTACCACCAGTAACCTCACGGTATGAGGAGAACTCCTGTGGCAAACTCACGAGAGGGCATAAACCATAGTCTCCCAGGATGGGCATGCATAAATGTGCTGCAATATGCATCACTGGAAGGAACACAGAAATTGATACGATTGCCACCATTTGAGTATTTGAATATACAGAAGATGGAAGTAAGGGCAGGCAGCGGAGGAAAAATACAAACGAGTACCATTAATTCACAAATAGTGACAGGAGTATTCAAACTCAGAATGAGCTGAGGCTATGAATGAATGCTAAAGCAAACAAAAAGACTTTTGCTTCTGTTACGTAGAAGGCAAAAGAAAAAACAACCTGTGGGTCAAACTATTGCTTGGGGTGGGTAAAATTATGCTAAATGATGGAAGGTCAGTCTCTCATGCTAAACCTGTGGACAAGATGGTGATACATAGGCACTAGTCTCTTACTTGTCAATAAAAGCAGCTTTTCCTCAGTCATTGTCCTCAAATGTTCTGCAGCCTTTGCTCTCTTCTCCCAAATGTTCTCTTCTTTCTGGTTTTTGTGACTAGGCTCTATCTCCTTCTCTGAGTCAGACCTTCTCAGCCTTCTGTGAGGATTATTCTCTGTATCAATCCAACACTATCCTGGGGTTTCTTCACTCTTCTCTTGGTGACCCCAACAATGCATATGGATTTAATTAGCATCTCTGTACAGATGACTCCAGACCTAGCAATTCTCTTGATCTCTAGATTTGTGTCACCAGCTGCCTTTTGGGCATTTCAAACTGGATTTCCTCTAGGCATCTCAAACTCAGTGTTTCCAAAACTCGTTATCTTTCCCCACCCCAATCCCATCCTTCTGTTCCTATCAAGGGCACCACCATCATTGCAGCCGCCCAGGTTCCCAAACTCAGTGCTTCTCCGACACCTCAATCTCACACACCATGAATAGCTGATCAGTTGCCAGACTTTGTCACTGCTTCCACCATATTTCTCAGCTCTGTTCCCTTCTCTTTACCCTCATAGCTACTACGCTGGTTCAGGCCCCTATCACCTCTCACCTGGACTGCTGCAGTCACTTTCTAATGGGTATCTTCCTTCCAGTCTCTCAACTCCAATATCTCTGTGACATAGCTACCAAAGTAAGCTTTCTTCAGCCTAGTTCTGACTATGTTGATTTCCTACTCTATAAATTCCAACGGCTCCCTATTACTTCTGAGATCAAATGCAAATGCCTGGCGTTTGAAGTCCTTCAGAACCTGAACTTAATCTACCTTTCCCACCTTATCATAGATTATTATACATTATTTCCCTTCACACATTCTTTGGGGACATTCAACATGTTCAAAATAGAATTCATTATTTTCCATACTAACACCCTTCCGCACCCCCCTTGCTCTCTCCCTCTCCCCCTTCCCTTCCCTATTATTGTAGAGGGTAACATCATCCTTAGGCCCACAACCTAGGAATCATCCAGGATTCCTTACCATCTCTCACCCCTCCATGTAGATCTCTCTCTCTCATCTATCTATCTCTATCATCTGTCTGTCTATCTGTCTATTTGTCTATCTATCTCTATCATCTATCTGTCTGTCTGTCTGTCTACCTATCTATCTGTATCTTTTGATCCAACAACCCTATGAAAAAGATGCTATTATTGTCTCCATTTTACAGATGGGGGAACTGAGGCCCAGAGAGGTTAAATGACTGACCTAGGGTTATGCAGCTAGTAGGTGTCTGAAGCAAGATTTGAACTCAGATCTTCTTGCCCCCAAGTTTAGCACTGTATCCATTGTGTTATCTAACTAGCTCCCCATCTAAAGAATGATAGCAAAGGAACCTTAGAAAAAGACATGCTCCCCTATACAAGGGAACAAAAAGAGGGCCAGAACCTCGTGCTGGTGCTTTGAGGGTGGAAAGGGGAGAGGGTAGCTCCAGGCCCAGGCTCTTCCCTAACCAAAGCCGCTGCACCAATGATGGTTCCAAATGTTGATCCTTTAAAGACATCCCGAGAGTGGTGCTTGTGAGTTGGATTTAAGCGAGACAGAGCTTCCCAAAGGGGACCAAAAGTTCTCACTCCATGCCATCCTTCTCCAGCATCTAGCACAGGGCTGAGAGTGTGGCACGCCAGTGCAATACTGATATGAATTACAATGGGAAGAATAGGACCTCCCCTCCCTGTCCCACCTTCCCCCCCATGAAGGTTTATAGAAGAACAAAAGGGGTTAAGGCTAAATTCTGCAGTGGGGGCAGCTTGAGGGGGCTGTGGAGCCTCTAGAGAGAAGTGGGCACCTGCTCTAAGTCTTCTCCCTTCTCTCTCCCCCACTTCCTCCACTGCTCTCAAGCGTCCTGAGTTTTTCAAGTTCCTTTTCCCTGACATTCCTAAATGAAGTGTGAGGGGATTACACAGGTCTGAGTGTGTTTAAGAAATGGCAGGAGGAAATGAGCTTCCACAGTTCTTAAAGGGAGGGGCAGACTTCCCAGGAGAGGCAGAAAGGCTACTCCTCAGGACTTGTTGACATAACAGGTCCTCATCCAGGAAATCGGGCTGTTCTGTAAATTAGTCACCGAGGAGGGGCGGGGAGGGAGAGATAAGAGAGAGAGAGAGAAAGAGAGAGAGGATATGCCCTCTTTAGGGTTCTCCCCTAGCCCTGGCCAGGGAGAAGTCTCACTGGTAGCCAGCGCTGTTCTCACCCTGAATTGAAGCCAATTTCCTGTTTCCCCCAGTAAAACGAAGAAAGAGGGGGCCAGGGGGGAAATCACCTTTGGTGCCAAACACCTGTTCTGCCTCAGAGGAAAATCAGAGGATCCTGAGCCAGTAGGAACTCTATAAGGGGGCAACAGTTATAATGGGAGGAACTGTTTTAAAAACGCTTCAAGTATTTTATAGCATTTGATCCAAAGGTGTGAATCTCTAATGGCGGAATTCCAGGCATCAGCAATGGGCAAGTCAGATGTAAGACTCGGGATATGCCATGGAGAATCCCCCACATTATACATGCATGCATACATGCATGCATACACACACACATACACATATGTGTACATTTATGTGGAAATAGATACATCTGAGT
This sequence comes from Pseudochirops cupreus, assembly GCA_028627135.1. Classification (NCBI taxonomy): domain Eukaryota; kingdom Metazoa; phylum Chordata; class Mammalia; order Diprotodontia; family Pseudocheiridae; genus Pseudochirops; species Pseudochirops cupreus. The sequence goes on along the minus strand of CM053581.1, from coordinate 119,230,849 downwards.
ACATAAGTATTTATATATGTGTATGTGTATATATACCCATAGGCATGCATGCACACATACATATATACACTGGCCTTTCCTTCCACTCCTACCCCAGGTAGTACACTTGCCCCAGCCAACACATGGACCTTTTTGGAGAGGAGAAACTTGAGGCCAAGAAGTGACTCCAGTGGTGGAAATTTCAGGCTTGGGAAGCCTTTGGTGCCTTTCAAGTCATTCCATGTGGGCAGCCACCTTCTTCACCTACACATAGGATCTAGCTAAAGACACACTTCATAACAAGGTCCTTGGAGAAAAAAAACCACTAGTATAACAGGAAATATTGTTGTTTTAACTGCTTTCAGCTTCCCCCCTTTGTCTTCAGTCTTATAAACAAGACAATTCCCCAAAGCCACATCCAATCACTGAGCTGCGGGGTCGTGGGTCAAGCAATCAGAAATGCCTCTTGGTTGAGATTAGGTCACTCAGGAGCTAGGATTTGGCATTTGCTGTTGGATGGCTCCCACTAAATTACTCTAACTCTGATGAAACAACAGGTGCCCAGATGCACCATGGGAAAGCTGCCAACACCCTTTGGAGTGGGGATTGTCCTTTCCATATTATAGAGAGATGGAAGTAAGCTAGGAGAGGTTGCCTAAAATACCCAATGAGACAGTTCTGATGCCCAAAATAAACCCCAGGACCCTGAGACTTAGCAGTCTGCTCATCTATAAGTTCTCACAACCCATCGTCAACATCATACAAATTTATATTGCTATCATTTTGCAAGCATTTTCCTAGATTTGAGAGTCTATGCACTTGGATGGGGAAAAAAATTACATCTCTCTTTTTAATATTATTGATTCCTTTGTAACCCCATGTATTTTATTTTATACATTTTAAAACATTATTCTAACAATCAATCAATTGATAAACATTTATTAAGTACCTACTGTGTGCCAGGTGATGGGTTATAGGCTCTGGGAACCTTGAATCTTCCCACTTGATTTAGTGTTCGCCTAAGGCCATAAGCCTTCCTTTATTGCTATGTCCAAATCTCAGTTACCCTTAATTTAGCCTAGCCCTCCATTGTCTGTCATCTTCAGGTAGCCTTCAGCTACTTCTCACCCTTAAGCCCTTTCTCTAGGTTCCAGATGTCGGACCTCTAGTCACCCCAGTCCCATCAAGATCCTCCTTAGGCTCCTCCTCAAGACCACTCGTAGATCCTTCCCAGTCTTTCTGTATATAGGATCCATCTTTCCTCCATGAAGGTGCTCAGATTCAATCTAGTTCAGATTCAGTCTGACCCGTTTGTCAATACAAGGGTCACAAATTCAGATTCCTTGAGTCTAGCCGATGGTGAGATTTCTTAAGAGTCTGGCCAATATGGTGGATCTTTAATAAACTTTGTTTTTCTTTGGCTAAAAGAAGGCAAGAATAGAATTCATATGGGCAAGACCTGGCGAGTCTGTATTTTGGGGTCCTGAGCACCCCTAAACCTCAACACCAGGTGCTGTGCTAATCATGAGGGACACAAAAAGAGACAAAAGACAGTCCCTGCCTTCAAGAAGCTTAAAAGGCCATGGGCTTTATTAACCTGACTGCCAATGGGATCCATGATTCACAAAAAAAAAAGGTTTAGAACCTCTATATTACAGAAAATCCACAATGGGGCAGTATGTTACATAAAGGAGAAACCATTGGATTTTTGTAGTTAGAAGGCCCCACTCTTGCAATTTCCTAGCTATGTAATCATGGGTACAAGTCATCTTTGATAAGTTTTATCCAAAAACTTTATCTACCTCACCAGAACCTATATTTAGAACTACAAGGACTCTGAAAAGTCATGTAGTCTTATCCCCTAATTTAACAGATGAGGAAACTGAGACCCAGATATAGTGACTTGCCAACCTCACATAGGTAGGAAATAGTAAGATTCAAACATAAGTCCTTTGACCCCAAATCCAGCACTAGGAGGTGAAGTAGGACCTGGAATCGGGAAGACCTGAATCCAAATCAGGCCTCAAAGATACTTACTAGCTGTAGGACCCTGTGCAAGTCACCTAATAAACCTCTATCTGCCTCAGTCTCCTTATCTATGCTATTAAAATAGGGATTATAATAACAACTAACTTCCAGGGTTGTTGCAAGGATAAAACGAGACAATACTTGTAAAGTGTGTTGCCATTCTTAAGGCAATGGATAAATGTTATTTAATAATGACAAATGTTATTTATTATATTTAATACAATTTAATTAATTTAAATTTTAAAATTAATTAATATTTGGTTATTAATATTATTGAGATCAAATGAAATTAAGCTACTCTGATTTAGCTATTCTCCTTACTCAAAGAGAGGGAAGTGAAATCCTTCAGTGCATCATTTTATGCTTTAGAATAAGACAATCAGTGTGTTTACTGAGCACTTGACATGTATAAGACCATTACTTCCCATCCCCTGCTGCCATAAAAGAGATGTTGGTCACATCAATCAGCCCTTGTCTCCGAGAGCATAGTATGCTTCCTAATACTCAGTTAAAAATACAGAGTGATATTTACAAGGACAGAAAGAGAGGGAAGGAATGAGGAAAAAAGAAGGTAAAGTAGACCAACTTCAAAAGTCATTCAAGGATTCTAGAGGGGTTTTCCAATACTCAGCATCCTTCTGAGAAGCAACCATTCCTTGGGGATGACTTATCGCAACCTTCAAGGATACTACTATCTGCTGAGATATGACTAATGTGCATATTGTAGCTAAAGACAAGAGCAAACATGCTTAAGGTTCACGACAGGAAAAAACAATGAGAAAACCCATGAATTGCAGCTTTGCTTATATTTCCATTGTCAGGATTAATCCTTATTAGTTTAAGCAATGGCTTATGTTGGCCACAGGTGTGAACACATGAACATTTTAGTTAACTTTGTCTCCCTGGAGTGAACTACAAAGTGTGTGAAATGAAAACAGACTGGCAGGAATTCAAACACATTTTCATTTATTCATGGTCACTTCTGACCCGCATCAAAACATAATTCCTTAAAACAATTAACTAACCTTGAAAATAAAAGTACAAGTAGAACCAAAATGCCTCCTAGGGCAGGAACTATATCTCACCATCTAAACTTTGTATCTTGCCCAGTGACTAGCACAGTTATATAAACATTAGACATTTCATCAATGTTTTTCCTCAGGATTTTGCAGCTATTATTAGGTTATATCCATATTTCACCAGAGTTGTGAAAGCACCTTTTGGGGTGTTCCTAAGTCATCAATAACACTAGGACTGACAGTGACCTGAAACTGACAAACTTTTTTAGAAATAAGTAAATGGGACATGGCCTTTGTCACTGTTTATTGTGACTTTTGTTGTTGTTCAGTTGTTGTCAGCCATATCCAATTCTTCATGACTTCATTTGGGGTTTTCCTAGCAAACCACCATAAGTGGTTTGCCATTTCCTTCTCCAGCTCATTTTACAGATGAGTAAACTGAGGCAAACTGGGTCAAGTGACTTGCCCAAGATTATGACTACTTCGCATCAATACCAGCAATTAAATTTGCTTGATAACTACTTGTACTTTAGTTATTCAGTTTTAATGTACAAAGTCTTAATCAATGTTAAATCAAATCTGCTGAACTTAAGAATTTTCTAATTCTTCTTCTTGCTGCCAACCTTAACAGCTATTCAGGACAGCTCCATGTGCAAAATGAAGCAGAGAATTAAAGCACTTATCCCAATAATTCTTTACAAAATCAAATACTTTTTCCCTTTAATTATCTTAATTATCTTTTATTCCCTTAATTATGTGACCAAATCAACTACAGAATCATCATAGAGTAATAATGACAGTCAGTCAATAGAGTGATTAGACTGGCCTCTAGAGTCAAAGGAAATAAGTTCAAATCCTATCTCTGATACTTAACTACCTATGAGGCCTTAGGCAAGCTACTTAAGCTCCCAGGGCCTCAATTTCCTTATCTGTAAGATGAGAGAATTAGATCAGATGGGTCCTGATATCCCTTCCCTTCCTAAAATCTGTGATTCTATTATTTTAACCTAGTTAGTCAGCTGAGCCAAAACACCAAACCGATTTCCTACAGTTCAGTGGTGAATGACTCTAGCCTTCAGATGATATCTAGATATTCACTAAGTACTAATTTTTTTGCCGTTTGCAATAGTATACTGGTAAGAACATTGGCTCTGTAGTTAGAAGACTTGAATTCAAATTCCACCTCTGACACTGTCTTGGTGACCTTGAATACGTCACTTAACCTCCATGGGCTTCAGTTTGCCCATCTCTAAAATGCCCTATCTAGTTCCATGACCTAACGTACATTGATCCATTAGTCTGGGCTCAGAAAGGACAATCTTTCTGTAATTTCTGGTGACAATGGCCTGTTTCTGAAATACTATCATTTATTTCTATAATTAAATCTACATGATTCAACCACATGACCAGTGAATTTTTTTGTGGACATATTGTTGGTTGACTTAACATATGTATTGCCCATGTAGGTCTTTTTAAATTCCTCCCTTCGATCTTAGCCATTTCCCATCTAGCAGTGGCAAATACTTCCAGTCAGTCTCTACTATTACTCAATGAAATGATGTTTATTTGTTCTGAAAGCATTTCTGTAAGTTTTTAATCGTTTATTTTGTGTTCTGAGAACAGCTATCAAGCCTCTTCTATCTTTCTGATGAGGAAATTATATTATAAAATTATATAATTTTATTTTTATAATATAATTTTTATAATTATATAATATATTATATAATATATAAAATATAATATAATTATAATAATTATAATTCTAAAATAATATAATATAATATATAGGAAATTATATAATAAAAATATGTTTTTATTACTATGATTATTATTCATCAACCTGCTATGCCCTTGCTGCATTGTTTTGCTAAATATACTTCCCCTGCTATGGTGAAGGAAATCTTTTCTTAACTGTTGGATGGATTTTATTCTATCATCAATCTAAAGCTCTCAGGGGACCAGCCTGAGTCAGACAGGCCACAATGCTGGAGGTCTATCATATTTAATTATTCTAAAAGTCTGTTCAGGAATTCAAGTAGATGTTGTGACAAAGTCTTAGGTTTTGTTGTTTTGTTTTTTAAGACTTTGCCTGAAACTAAATTTTGGGAAGGCAATAGCCAAAATCTTATTCTTAGGACCTTCCTTGCATCTTAAGCTAGTCTCTATTCTGGACCCACCAACCATCTCCCACTCACTACTGGCTACTGTCTTTGGCCCATATTCTTCCCCACATCCTGAGCTAGCCTCCATTCTGGAGCCCCCAACCATCTCCCAGCCACCACTGGCCACTGTCTCTGGTCTAGGGCCTTCCCAGCATCCTATGCATGCATTGGATCCCAGACACCACTGTCTTACTAGTCACTTAGGCTCGTAACTTCAGTGTCATCCTCCACTCCTCACTCGTCTCATCTTACATGTTAAATTTGCTGTCAGCTCTCTGGTTTTTACCTTCAGATGTCTCGCATATATATGTCCCCTTCTTTCTACTGACAGAGCAACCACCCTGGTACAGGTTCTCATCACCTCACACCTGGGCTATTGCAACAGCCTTCTGGTTGGTCTCCATGCTTCATGTCTCTTTCCATTCCAGTCAATCTTTCTTAAGTGAAGATCTGACCATGACCTCTCCTACCTGCCCCCAAATTCAGTAAACTCCAGGAGTTCCCTATTACTTCCAGGATCAAATAATCATTTAAGGTACTTAACAATTTACTTACACCCTCTTCACCTCCACTCATTCTACAATCTACCTACATTGACATTCTTTGCTGTTCTTCATACATTATTTCGTTTCACAACTCTGTTCCATGTTGTCCCCCATGCCTACAATGCTTTTCCTCCTCACTTCCACCTCCTAACTTTCCTGGTTTCCTTTCAGAACTCAGCTCAATCAACCAATAAACATTTATTAAGCCCCTATTGTGTGTCAGGAACTTGCTAAATCCTGGGGATGCAAAGAGGTCAAAAGACAGTCCCTCCCTCAAGAAGCTTATAATCTAATGGGAGAAATGACAGGCAAAGAAATAAACACAAAACCATCTACATACAGGATAAAGAGGAGATAACAGAGGGAAGGGTCTGGAATTTGGAGGGGCTGGGAAAGGCTTCCCGTCAAAGGTGGGATTTTAGCTGGAATTTAAAGGAAACGAGGGAGTTCTATAGTCTGGGCTATGGAGGGAGAGTATTCCAGGCCTGGGGAGAAGCCAGAGAAAATGCCTGGAGCCAGGAGATGGAGGGTCTTATTCATGGGATAGATTGAAGGTCAGGGTCAATGGAAAGACTAGAGAGGTAGGAGGGGGTTAAGTTATGAAGGGCTCTGAATGACAGAGCATTTTGCATTTCCTTCTGGAGACAATGGGGGGCCACTGGTATTGAGTAGGGGAGGTGAAGTGACACAGTCAGACCTGCATTTTAGGAAAATCATTTTAGTGGCTGAACGGAGGCTGGACTGGAGTCGGGGGAGACCCGAGGCAGGCAGACCCACCAGCAACTGCTATTGCAATTCCATTTTCTGCAGAAGACCTCCCCCGTTTCCCTCTTCCACCCACATGATTTATATCTTATAGATGTTTACAGGTTATCTTCCCCATTAGGATGTGAGCTCCATGAGACCAAGAACTGTGTGTTTCCCTGTCTTTGTATCCCCAGCACTTAACACAGTTCCTGGCACATAGTAAGAACTAACATTTGCTAGCTGTGTGACAGTGGCCAAGTCACTTAACCCCTCTGAACCTTGGTTTTTCCATCTGTAAAACAGGAATAATAATACCTACGGTGCCTAACTCACAGGATTGTTGTAAGGATCCAATGAGAAAGTGCACATAAAGTGCTTTACCAACCTTAAAGTGTTTAACCCAGTGCCTGGCAGAAAGTAAGCACTGAAAATGCTTGTTCCCTTTCTAGACAAATGTTGGTTATTATTATTATCATTATTATCATGTATTGATTAACATAAGGTAATATTCCAAATTATAGAAACTTGTTCCTTTAAAAAGCAAACTTAAAAAAAAACCAGTATGGCAGCTAGGTGGCACAGTGGACAGAATGCCAATCCTAGCGTCAGGAGGACCTGAGACCAAATCTCATCTCAGATACTTAATATCTATGTGACCCTGGGAAAGTCGCTCAACCCTGTTTGCCTCAGTTTCCTTATCTGTGAAATGAGCCGAAGGAGGAAATGACAATCCAGTCCAGGATCTTTGCCAAGAAGACCCCAAATGGAGTCATGAAGAGTTGGATATGACTGACCAACAAAAAAAAGAATAAAGAAAAAGAAAAAGGAAATCTTTCTAAAGCTTGTTTCATACTTTTCAGCCTTTTCAAACAGACTGTATTGAACATACGGTAAGCATTTCTACAGGATTTGGGATTCCCATGGTGATTGTACATTGTTCTCTTGTTGTACACTGATACTCTCAGACGGCTCTTGTGATTATATGTTTCTTTGACATCACACTCAGTGGCCCCGTCTTCTGTGATTTTGAGCTTCTGTATCTGCTTTTAACAAGTTTACTTTTATTTAAATTATGTTGGACTTTTTTTTTTTGGTATCTGAGCAGCCAAAATAGAATCAAAGAATGTGAAAGCTGGAAAGGCTCTCTGTGGCCATCTAGTGTGAGCTATACACTAAATTGAATCCCCACTATACCATACCAGACAACTGGTCACCTAGCCTGTGTTTGTCCTCCAAGGCAGGAGAATAGTCATCACAAAGAAGGGACTTTGGAGACCATTGAGTCCCACTTTTTCATTTGTTACAGTCAAAGAAATTGAAGCCTGAAGAGAATGGATGATGTAACCATAGTCAATCAGCTAGATTGTGACTAGGGCAGAATTAGATGATCTCTGAAGTGTCTCTCTGCACCAACATTTTGTGATTCTAGTCCATATTTTGGAAAGGGCAACTAGTTGTTAAAAATAATAATAATAATAAAGTGACTGAATTTAGAGTACTGAAAAATGTCCATTCCAAAAGTTCCCCTAGATTAGTCATTCAATGCCTACCATGGTAAGAATGAAAGAAACTGGGTGCCTTTAAGTGGCAAAGATAGCAGTAGGAAATCCTACCTGGAGAAATTATGATGGTAGAAAGATAATTTGCCTGAGCAATATATTTCTAACAGAAGAACAAAGGAGATGGAAGAATTAACAGCAAACATTTATCATGCAAGTAGCTCACAGGGGTTGGGGGTAGGGAATAGGGAGGTTGATGGCAAGACACCAACAGAAAGCTAGAACAAAACATAACAGCTCACAAACGCATTAGAGTTATAAAGCAATGCATGCAAGGTCTGAAGAAGAAATTCATTAGCCACAGGGGAGACTTCATGAAGGACAAGGAAACTTCAGTTAAGCTTTAAATGACAAGTAGAAATTCAATAGGCCAAAAAGGGGAGAAAAGACGTTTCAGGTTTAGGAACAATCTGAGAAAAGGTAAGAAAGTATGAGAACCAGATGTGGAGCCTGAGAGCTAAAGGACAATGGAATAACAGATCTAAAGTGAAAGAGCCCTCAGAGGCCATCTAGTTCAACCTTCACGTTTTATATTTTACCAGGCAGGAGAAATAACTTGCTTGAGACTGCACAGGGAATCAGCATGAGTGGTGGAATTTGAACCCAAAACCTCCAACTCCATTGCCTTTCTAGTTCAGCTGAATGTTAGAATTCATGGATGAGGAGTAATATGAGATATAGCTGGGAATATAGAATAATGCTTGGGGGAGGGGAAAACAAATATCTAGGGAGTTTTCATTAAATCTGTTATTTTTTCTTGTTGGGCTAGAGATACAAGGCTTGGAAATACAAAATCTACTGGTGGGCTGGGTCCCTGCCCTCAAGAAACTTACATGCTACCTAACAAGTCAACAGATGAAAGTGATTTCTCCTTCCCCAAATGTCTTACAATATTTTGTTTTCATCACCGTTTGCACTTATCACACTTTCTTTAATCAAAGGTGAATGTGCAGGGTGTGCCAGGTGTACCTGAGCACACCCTAACATCTTCAAAAAATTGCTATTTTGTGTCTTACTTCGTAAGTTTCTATTCTAAAGTTTAGTTGTTAAATTTTCCTAAATTAGATTTGGTTATATTTAAATTTCTTTAGTTTGCCTAATGAATAAAATCTCCTTTATGATTGAGTGTCTGATAAATTTTCACCTTAAAAAAATTTAAAAAAAAATTCCCTGACATACAGGGTCTCCCTAAAATCTGGACACATAGGAAATCTCATTAACTATGCACATTTTCAAGAAATGAAATGAATGAAGTTTTCAACATTTTATTTAATTAGCATAAATGAGATTTCATAGGAAGACATGGAAGACACATAGGAAATCTCATTAATTAATTGAATTAAATTAATCCTATTTATACGGAAAATAGTCCCCAATAGCTAATGAAAGCTTTTATTCCATATGAAATTATCATGGCTGAAATTTATGCTAATTAAACATTAAATATACCCTAATGAAATGTGCTGTGTATTCCTATAGTTCTTTGTATCCGTCTCTATCTCTCATATAAGTGTATACTTTCCTTGAGAGAAACTACCTTTGTGCTGTAGCTCCCTTTGATTCCCCAACATCTAACACCATGTTGTGAACACTTTAAGGGTTTAATAATTTTATAAACTGAATTAAACTGAGTTCCTAAAGAAAGGAAAAGGTACAATGAATGAAAGCTGGATATGGCCTCAGAATACCTGAGTTCAAATTCTAGCTCTTCTGCTTACTCCCTATGTGACTTTAAGCAAGTCACTTAACCTCTCTTGGCCTCAGTTTCCTCATCTGTAAAATGAAGCAGTTGGTGGGTAAATTATCTAATGTCCCTTCTAACTCTGAATCTATCATCATCTGTTAAACCCAAGAAAGGTACTTCCTAAGGAGACTCTTCTTTTCCAGTAGTCCTACCTTTCTTCTCTGGGAAAAATATGGGGTGTCCCTCCTTTCTCCAGTGGCTGCTGGCTGCCCCTCACCTGATCGTCAAGGGTGTACACGTTAAACAACTTATTATAAGAACATGTTGACAGATCAGAGGAAGCTTAGAGAGCAGCTGCAACAGAAATGTCTTAAGGGGCTATGATGGACTGATTTATGAGATTCAAGTAATAAAACAGTACAGAATGTTATGACTTGGGCAAACATGTTGAAGGTTGGGTGGGAAGGAGGTGGGAGGTGAGTGGGAAGAGAAGAAAACTCTTCCAGTTTATGTAGACATGGGTGTCGCCTCTTAATTACTCTAGACGGTGAAGAGGGCACAGAGCTGGGGGAAGGGAAAGGATTTGGGGGCTTTAGAAATATTCAGCCCACTCTTCCCCTCAGTGTCCTGAATAATGTTTAAGGGAGAATATTCTTCCTTTGCTCATTCTGACACATTTTCTTCCCAGTTCCAGAAGCTAAGGATTGGTTGAAGTAAAATGTTTAGCCTTGAAAAAAGAAGACTTATGAGGGACATGGTAGATAGAAGTCTTCAAGTATTTAAAATATCCTCTTATGGAAAAAGGGTTAGGCTGGTTTTGTTTGGTCTCAAAGGGCAGAACTGGACCCAATGGATGAAGATTACAGAGTTTTCAGTTCAATATAAAGACAATCAATATAAGTCCTAACAATCAGAACTCTTCAAAGATAGATTGAGCTAGTGATGAAGCGTGTTCTTTATTACTAGAGGTCTTCAAGCAAAGGCTGGTTAGTGACTTTTTAGAAATCTTTCATGCTTTATCTGAAGGAATGAACTATGCTGCCTGATTCCTAGACGCTCTCAACACTTATAGCCTTTCTCCTCCCTTAAATAGTCACTCTAGTGCATTGTTGGTGGAGCTGTGAATTGGTCCAACCATTCTAGAAAACAATTTGGAACTATGCCCTGAAATCACTAAACTGTGTACAGTCTTTGACCCAACTCTACCACTACTATACCTATAATCCAAAGAGATCAAAAAAAGGGAATGATATGTTCAAAAATATTTATGGTTCTTGCCATGGAAGGGGGCATCAGTTGGTGAATGTATAGAAAAAATTATGGTACATGAATTTAATTGAATATTATTGCACCTTTAAAAATGACAGAAGGAACAGTTTCAGAGAAAACTGGAAAAATGTATATGAGTGAAGTGCGCAGAACCCAGAAAACAACTTGTACAACAATGATGCAAAGAAAAACAAGCAGGACTTGAAAGACTTAAGAATTCTCATCACTGTTATGGCCATCCATGATTTCAAAGGAGTGATGATGAAGCATGTTACCCATTTTCTACAGAGAGGTGCTACCCACCTCCTTGAGATGTAGAAGAAGACGTACATTTTGGGAGTTGGAAACTTGTTTTGCCTGACATTTTTAGGGATTATAGGGGTTGAAAGGGAGAAAAAAAGCTAAATTGAGTTTCTTTTTTTTAAATGAGAGAACAAAGCAAAGTTCAGGAGGAATCACAGAAAAACAAGACATTTTTGAAGGTTACTTGTTGAATTTATTGTGTGCTTAGACAAATGAGCAAGTTTTACAAGGTAAAGATTCCCAGTTTCATGTATAAGCCCCACCTTCAGATCTGCAGTGTGTATGGAAATGATCCTCATTAATTTATTTATTTTGCTGTTTGTCAAGTTCAGGATAAAAAGAAATTTAAAAAGAAAAAAAGAATTAATCTGTTTAAGAAACATCAAGATTAAATCATCTAAACGAGGGTTAAACTCTGCCTGGCATTCAAGGCCCTTCTTCAATATAATGCCAGCCCCATCTCTTTCCAGCTAGATTTCACATAAAGGTTTATATACCTTTTTGAAAACCTTAAAGTTCTATAGAAATATCATAGAAATATAGAAATAGAAATTTTCTGTGTTCCAACCAAACTGGAGTAATCCCTATTATCTCAACATCCCATGGCCTTTCCTGCCTTTCTGCACATCTCCTGTCTCCAGGCCTCTGTTCATACCATCCCCCATGTCTAAGATGGCCTCTTCCCTCTCTTTGCCCATGGAATTCCTACCTATCCTTTAAGCTCCAACTCAAGTACCACAGCCTCCCTGATCCCCTGTTGTCAGGAATGACCTTCCCTGTGATGCTCACGTAGCCATTTGTCTTATTCTTCTTAAATCTCAGTGGGCCCATGGATGTCTTTGATGTGGCCACCCCACAGCCATGCCTTCTTTTCCTATGTGATTCCTATCCCTGTTTCCCACAAGTGTTCCAGAGGTGATCTACCCAATACATTGAAGGTTTTCTTCCTTTGGTTCTTTTAATATTGGGAGGATGCCAATGTGGTACTCAACTATCCATTTATTATCTCTTACTGTTGATACATGACTAGCCCATGTCTTTTTTTCAGTCATACATGTCAATTAGTCAGTCAATAAGCATTTATTAAGTGTCAGCTTAATGTGTCAACTGAGTGATGCAGTGGATAGAGTTCTGGGCCTGGAGTTAAGAGGAATCATCTTCCTGAGTTCAAATCTAGCCTCAGACACTTACTAGCTGTGTGACCCTAGGCAAGTCGCTTAACTCTATTCGCATCAGTTTTGTCATCTGTCAAATGAACTGGAGAAGGAAATGGTAAACCACTGTGGTATCTTTGCCAGGAAAACCAGAAATGGAGTCACAAAGACCTGGCTTCAACCGAAACAACTGAACAACAGTCATGTGTGAGGGGCTGTGCTAAGGGTTAGGGATACAAGGAAAGGTAAGACCGTCCTCATCCTCAAGAAACTAGCAAACTGATGGGGTAGAAAACCCGCAAACAACTATGTGTAAACAAGGTTCAAGATAAATTGGAGTTAATCAACAGAGGGAAGGCACTAGAATTAAGGAGAATTAGGAAAGGCTTCTTTCAGAAGGTGGGCTTGAAGCAGAAACTTAAAGAGATCCAGGAAGCAGAGATGGGGAGGTGGGGTATTCCAGGCAAGGGGAACAACCAGCGAAAACGCCTGAAGCCAAGAGAGTTGGAGTGCCTCGTACAAGGAACAGTAAGGAAGCCGGTATCACTGTATTAAGGAAAGTGGTGGTGGAGAGGCTTATAAGGTGTAAGGAAATGGTATGAAGAGCTTTGAATGCCAAAAAGAGGATTTTATTTTTAATTCCGGAAATCCTTGATGAAGTCTTTTTATTTTTTAGTCACTTTACATGTAAAAGTCAATGCTGGTAAGATGCTCAAACATACTTCCATCCTTTATGCATTTTTCCCATTTGGGTCACTTATAAGGGAATTTACATCCTTTCAGGATCTAGAGCCTCAGTTTACTCCACATGGAGGATATCTTCTGGATTTGCTTTATCCCCCTCTATCTTGGATGAGGCTACTTATGGAGCTTAACACTGAGCATGAGTTCGGTTTAGCTCTTTCAGTGCCCAATTACCAAAATCATTTGCTTCTGCTAATGTCTCTGAACCATCAGTAGTCATGAATTTCAAGAAGCCAGCAGCACTAGAGCACCTGGATTGAAAGAGACTCACATCCACCTGAGACTCCAAGCCTCAGGGCTCTGAAGATGCTAGAATCTCAACAACTTCCAGGAAATCAGACTGAGGAAGTGGAGTCAAGTGTTAGCTCCATATCCCCTTTATGCCACTCCCCCTCTGTCTTGAAACAAGGCTACAGAAATGACACCAAATGTGAGTTAAGTTCAGGTCAAGGGTCCTAATCAACAGATATTTGCTAACCTAGATAGATGCCTGTCTATAACTCTCTGCTGCCTATACCCACTGCATTCACTCCTAGCTCCTTGATATCAAGAGTGATGATGCATGAAAGATGAGGTCTCTTCTTCTCTACCAGGGATGTGCTTGGTTACCATAGTATTCTGGAGAATGGAGTTTCCTAGCAACCAGTTCTTTCCATATTCTACCTCTTACTCTCTTATGTTTAGGTGATTCAAAATCACTTTCTTCTGAAACAAAACTTCTCTGCTTTTCTACCTCTCTCTGCCATATGATCCTCTGCCCTTATATTCCTTTGTGCTTTCTGGAACTTCAACTTACTTGCCGAATTGAACTGGATTGAATTGGTCATGAGAGTTAAAGATGTTTCTGAACTACTAGACCTTTATTCTGGATCTCTTCATCTCACACTCTATCTTTAGCAGAACCCAAATTATACGTGCTGACTACAACTACATAAACTCAACAGAAGTTTTTGCCCAAACAAAATCAATGCAACTAGAATAAAAAGGAAGTTATGGTAAGGGGGAAAATCTTTTTTCATCATGGACAAAAATTCTCGTATCCAGGTTTTGATAAGGAACTGAACACAAATTTATAAGACTAAGATTCAAATTGGATAATTACAAAGCACTTAACACAGTGCATGGCACATAGTAGGTATTTAATAAACACGTATTCCCTTTCTTTCCCTCACTCCCCAATTAAAAAAAAAAGTTAAGAATACGAAACAAATTTTTCTAAATTAATTACAAATTATCAACAATCATTTGAAAAATTCTTCAAGCTGAAAAATTTCAAGAAAAATGCAAATCAAAATGACACTGAGCTATCGTCACCTTATTTCTATCAAATTGGACAAAATAACAGCTAGAAATAGCCAATATTGAAGGGGCCATGGGAAAATAGACACACTAATAACCTGTTGGTAAAGCTTTGGATTAGTCTAATCATCCTGGAAAACTATTTGGAATTTTGCAAGAAAAGTGACAAAATTGTTCATGGCCTTTGATTCAGCAATCCAGCTGCTGGATTTATACAATTAGGGGAGTCGATGATGGAAAGAAAAGACCCATTATGTGCCATAATGTTCCTTATAGCATTATTTGTAGTAGCCAAAAGCTGGGGATGTACTGGAATGTTATGCACTGAAGGAATGACAGATAGAAGAATTCGAAGAAACCAAGGAAGACTCGAGTAACAGAAGGGTGTCATAAACAGAGTGTGACCTTGAGTAAGTCACATAAGTCTCTAAGGCTTAACTTTCTTATCTGTAAAAGGGAGCTAATTATACATGTGCTATCTACCTCATAGGGTTGTTGTGAGATTTATATAAGAATATGTGTGTAAAGCACTTCATAAGCCTTTGAATGCTACATAACTGGGACAGGTAGGAGGCATGGTGGATAGAGCATTGGCCCTGGTATCAGGAGGACCTGAGTTCAAATCTAGTCTCAGACATTTCCCAGCTGGGTGACCCTGGGCAAGTCACTTAACACTAACTGCTTCCAAAAAAAAGAATGCTACATATCTGTCAGTTATCAAGACTTTTATGAACTCAAGCAGAGAGAAAAAAAAAACATAATGAAAAGAACAATGAGAATAAAAAACATTAAATAAGAATAAAATTCAAACAGAATAAAAATGCTGAATAATAATTTGCCACTCATTATAAAAGTTCCTAGGGAGCCCTGATCAATTCAAGTGCTCTGGCCCTGATGTACAGGTTATGGTTGCCAAGCTACTGTCAGTGATCCCTGAAACATCTTAAAGAATAGGAGAGGTATCACACAGATGGAGAAAGACAAGTGTCTTGATTCCTCACTCCCAAACCCCCCAAAAGGAGCCTGTGAAATTATTGGCCAGGGAACCTGATTAGGGATTTTGGAAAAATTCTAGAACATATTGAAGAGATGACTAGTGAACATCTAGAAAGGCAAGTGATGATCACAATGAGGCCAGTTAGTTTCAGCAAGAATAGATCATGGCACAGTTTAACTAGATTTTAGCAAAGAATTTGTTAAAATATCTTGTGATATTCTTTTGGAAAAGTGGAGAAACATAGGTTAGATGATAATAATTAAATTTAGGATACATTGAATCGCAAAATCAAGAGTAATTGTTAATAGTTTGATATCAACTTGGAAGAAGATATCCATTGGTGTGTGTGTGTGTGTGTGTGTGTGTGTGTGTGTGTCTGTGTGTCTGTGTGTCTGTGTGTCTGTGTGTGTGTGTGTGTGTGTGTCCTAGAGATACTTACCATTTTTATCAATGACTTGGAAAAAGACATAGACAAGAGAGATATATCTGCAGACACCTCAAAGCTTCTAGGGATAGCAAACACACTGAGTGACAGAATCTAAAAAGATCTTGACAGGTTACAGCATTGGGATGAATCTAACAAGTAATAATTAATAGAGATAAGTTCTAAGTTTCCTCTTTGGGTTCCAAAGTTATTTTCACAAACATAAGATGGTGGAAAGATGTGCTCTCAGCTGTCCTGAAAAAAGATCTGGAGGTTTAAGGGGCTGCAAGCCTATTATAAGCTTATTGTGAGGTGTGACAGCTAAAGAGAGAATGAGATCTTAGACTGCATTAAAAAAGTCATTAACTCCCGAGAATAAGGAGCTGAAGGTCCTATCCTAGTTAAACCTCATCTGGAATATTGCATCAATTTTAAACACTACATTTTAGGAAGAACAATCATAAGCTGGGAAGCATCCAGATGAGGCCAACCAAAATCATAAAGGCTTCAAGATCACGCTGTATCAAAATGAATGGAAGAACACGATTCTGTTTGCTCACAAAAACACTCATAGGGTCACTTAATATCTGTCTCCATGTAGCTGAAGGCCATCATGAGAAAAAGGAATTAGACCTTCCACTTGGTTCAGGGCACAAAGAAGGAGCTGGTAGTAGTGAAGAAGCAAATTTGGGCTTGCCATCAGGAAAAGTTTCCTAATAATTACAGCTGTCCACAAATAAAAACAGGCAAATAGGCTGCCTCTGAAGATAAGGGGCTCCCTCTCATTGGGGATCTTCAATCAATCAACAACATCTATTAAGTATACATTTATACAAAGAATGAAACCATCCCTACTCTACAGGGGATTACATTCTAATGGAGGAGATAAGTACACAATTGGTATAAGAGAATAAATATAAAGAATAAATACAAAATCGTTAGGGAGAGTGGGTATTAGCAGTTACCTGGATCAGGAAAATATACATTTCTTATATGTATATATGTATATATACACACGCATATATAGAAATGCCTATATAATATATTGATTAAATATATGTGCCATGTGTATATGTAATATATAGATGCAATACACACAGAGTGTGTATATATACACACACAAATTCATAAGGAGCTGAAGGTCCTGCCCTAGTTAAACCTAACTTGGAATATTGCATCAGTTCTAAGCACTACATTTTAGGAAAAATAATCATAAACTGGGAAGCACCCAGGAAATCGTATCTATATACATATCTATATACACATACACATATCTATATACATATACTCTATATATACATATAACATAATATACATATAGAAAATACATACAGAATAGAAAAAAGGTCACAAAAGCTCCAGGGTCTAGGAGCACCAGGAAAGACCTCTTTCAGAAAGGCGGTATTTACCTGGTGATCTCTACAGAAGCAAAGAATGTTGAGAGGTAGAGGTGAGAAGATTGTTTGTAAAGTACTTTAGCATAGTATGTTTTGACACATAGTAGGTCCTCAATAAACAATCACTGCAGAGGCAGTTGAGTAGCCCAGTAGATGGAGCATTAGACCCAGAGTCAGAAAGATCTGAATCCAGTTCCAGCCTCAGACACTTACTTGTTGTGTGACCTTGGGCAAGTCACTTAACTGTTGTCTGCTTCAGTTTCCTCAACTGTAAAATGGGGATAATAATAGCATTGTGTAGGATGAAGTGTGGTCTCTCATTTGCTAAAGTATATAGAACCTTTGGCCTTAGTGCCATAAGGAAAATAAATAAATAAGAGAACTGGCTCTAAGCTGTGATTAATGAGACTTGTTGTTTGAGGTAAAAGGCATTTGGGACCATAACTAAATTTTGTTTGGAGTTTGAATTTGGGTATGGTTGCCTACATAAGTCAGTGCCTGCATCAAGTGCCACAAGCTACTCAGAGGTAGTGTGATCCTATACTGTTAACAGGTGGAAGTCTACATCTGGTAAAGGCTGAAGGAGCAATTTTAGCCTCAGCTAGGATGGGACCCCTTCTGGCTCAGCTTACCCATGAAATTCCTTTGAAAAGTAATGTTTCCCCACCTATTCCTGAGTCTAGCTGTGAGGTGGTACCAATACTGCATGGATAGATATCTGTGACTTTACCTGAATTTAAACAGAACCAAAGATGTTTTATCCTGTCATATTTGGAATGTCATATGTCCCTGCTTATCCCTTCTATAGCAAGTTTCTATGATCAGAGCAAGTAGTCAGTAAAAGATATGAACCATCTTGTTTTGTGGTTAACAAATG
>CM053581.1:119192714-119212162 GCA_028627135.1 Pseudochirops cupreus | reverse complement strand
GCTCTCCAATTCTTCTTTGGGCATAAAGTCGGAAGGTGTGACTTCTGATAAGTTTCCCATCCAAGGAGATCAAGCGTAGGCTAGATGCCCATTTATCAGGAATATTGTATAGAGGACTGCTGCTCAGGATAAGTTGGACCAGAGAATCTCTGAGATCCTTTTCCTTCAGATCCTTTCCTTAGACTCTGTAATGTTTCTGAACAGTGTAGTGTCAAAGTCAAATCTGTATATTGGAAAGCTGATTAATCATTTGTCTGTCATCTGAGAACCAGATGTCCCTCTCTAGATTGGCCATAAAATGATTAACTTTCAGCCATAGCACTTCTGGAAGACAAAGTTGTCTACTAAGGATTAAGGTGAAGTGAGTACTTGCACTAACCCTGGGATGAGGAAATAACTTAGTATTACTAGAGAAGCAGATAAATCACTCCAACTGCAGGTCCATCTGCCCTCAGGGACCTATACTGTCCCACTGACTTATAAAACTATCCTCAGTTTTATTCACTCATTCGTTTGTTTGATCTAGCTCTGCCAGCACTACCCTGCAAAGGGGAAGCCCTCAGGGCTGATAAGAACTAATTTACCTCCCCTGGACCTGCTGCACAGCCCCCAAATTCAAAGTACTAGTGGAGAAAAAAGTCTGGATTTACTCTTCCACATCGTGGTTTTGCCTTTGGATACAGTTTCTTGCTCTAACAACTCCTCTACTTGGCCCATGGAATGGTCCAGGGAAAATAGGATCATAGCTTAAGAGCTGAAAGTGACCTTGGAAGCCATCAAGTCCAACCCTTTCATTTTACAGATAGGGAAACTGAGGCACATAGACTTTAAGTAACAGTTGACTAGTGTCTGAGGCATGATTTGAATTCAGTTCTTCCTGACTCCAAGTCTACTGCTTTATTTACTATGTCAGCTAGTTGAGTCCTTTACTTGAAGCTGAGCCAATCCCATTCCTAGTCTTCTCCATCCAGCTATTGGTTCCTCAACATACATGGTTCCCTGACACAAGTTTCTCTAAAGCACAAGTCTTCCCGGAGAGGTTGTATAGCTACACAAGCTTCTCTCCAGAGAGCAAGTGCAACCACTTTCTGCCAGTCCAATATCCCACCCTCTGATTGGAAGACAGAGGGCTTGCTCCCAGAATCTCTGTTTAAGGAGGGCACCCAAGCCAGCCATATCTTCATTTCCCACAAGACTGCACTCCTAGGGACTCCTCCATCATGCCCCAGAGAGCTCTTCATCCTAGATCACTTCAACTGTAACTCACGCTTCCAAAGTACCCTCCACCCTGGGGGCCTTCCCTCTGATTGGAGGGTGAAGGCTCCGCCCAGAATCTCCATTTAAGGAGGATGCTCAGGGCAGTCATCTCTCCATTTCCCTCTATCTCTAGACTTGTCTATTGTTCCCACCCTCCCCCCTTTTCAGCTTTCTTTTTTATGTCTTCTTCCTTATTAGAATGTAAGCTCCTTCAGGGCGGGGACAATCTTTCTTTTTGCTTGTGTTTGTACTCCCCGTGCTTAGCATAATGCCTGGCACATAGAAGGCACTTAACGAATGCTTGTTGACTGATTTCCAAAGCCAAGGCTAAGAATGTAGCATAGGTATAGGAGCTGGTCATGAATCATCAGTCATCAGCTGAGTATATTCTATGTGGTATCAGTAGAGTAACATGTACTTAGGCAAAGAATCTAGACCAAATCCAAGTGTCATCAATGCTGTAGCATCGTCCTCATCAGAAGGGTGACAGGGTGGGGGTGCGGAGGACATTTGCAACAAACCAAAAAGCATTAGCTTCCTTTCATCTCCACTGTGTGATACTCTGTGAACTTCTCCTATCTCACTAATCCCGAAGGATGACATAATTGTGTTGGAAAAGGTCCAGAGAATGATAACTAAAAGCATCCAAGAGATGGAAGGGTTTTCATATGAAGATAAATGTAACTTTTAAAAAACTTAGAAATCTTCTGTCTAAAATGGTAAGGATGGTTGAGAAGGAAACTGATCAAAATCTCCATTGTCATGAAATGGGCAAAGGTAACCATAGGCTCTTTTACCAAGTCCCAAGAAACTAGAAGTAAACAAGGAGCTTTCCTCCATGCTTGTAAGAGGTGGTTTCAGGCAAATACAAGTCAGTATTATATGGAAATGTGTAAATTGATGGAATAGTGTATACTAATGACATTCAGTGTTCCCCTGTCATAGATTCATTTACTCAACTCTCTCTTTTTACAGATAAAGTAGCTTAGGTCCAAAGATTACATACCTACTAAGAATCAGAGCCAATATTTGAACAAATGTCCTTTGATTCCAGAGACTCTTCAGGGTCCTAGCTAAAAACACAAGTCTCTCTAAAACAAAGAGACAGAGAGGCATAGATAGAGAGGGAAAGAGAGAGAGACAGAGAAAGAGAGAGAGACAGGGAGAAAGAGAGACAGAGACAGAGAGATAGAGAGACAGAGATAGATGAAGAGAGATAGAGAGACAGAGACAGACAGGGAGAGACAGAGACAGAGAGAAAGAGAGACAGAGACAGAAAGCCAGAGACAGAGAGACAGAGACAGAGAAAGAGCCAGAGAGATATGTATGTAGATAGATAGACAGATAGATAGATAGATAGATAGATAGATAGATAGAGATTTAGCTATACAGATGTAGATAGAAAACTGCATTTGAATATAATCATTTTATTTGTAATTCTATATGTTTTGTTCTATGTATTAAATGACATGAAAAAGGGTCCATAAGTTTCATCAGACTGCCAAAGGGTTATATGACACGCAAAAAGTTAAGAGCCTCTGATCTGGTGCACACTTCTTCCCATTCTCTTCCCATACTCTTGTTATTGGCAGAGTTGGTACTAGAAGTTCTGGTTCTTAGTTCATAGCCTTTTCATGACTCCCGTCTGACTTTTTATAACCATCTCTAAGCTTAAGAGAGACATGCTGAGGAGAGCAAGCAGTCATTCTCTCTCTTTATTGCAATCAGAAAAGAGGAGAAAACCCAAAGGATTGTGGTGGATGGAAGAATTTCCTGATAATGTTTGTTAGTGAATAGAGTGAACTATCTGCACTAGCCTATTCACTAGAAATAGTGAAAAGAGTTCAAAATCTTCACAGTAGAAGCAAAAAGACCCAGATCACTTCAATTTGTGACCATCATCAGGCAAAATCTCTGAACTTCAGTCTCCTAAAACAAAAGCAATGTTGACACCGCTCATTTCACAGACCAGCATACACATACATGTGGTTTCTCTCATAGAATATAAGCTTGTTTAGGGCTGGGTCAGTTTTGTGTTTGAATCCCCCATCCCTAGCCAATACTGTCCACTTAATAAATAAAAAATGTCCAGTGACTGAAAAATGCTTGGGGAATTTCAAAGTCGAGTGAATACAAACTTCTTGAAGGAACAGACTGTCCAGAAATCCACAGTTCCTAACACAGTCTCTCACAGCTAATTGAAATTGAATTGAATGTAAACTGCTATTACTATTGCATTTCTGGAACAGATCAATTGTGCTTCTGTGATATTGCCCAGCCATCTACCTTGGGCATCTTGCCATCTCCCATAGCTGGAACAGCACCGTACGGATGGGACATCCAGAGACCATTCCCTCCCCTGATTCCCAAAGGAGTTAATCGCCTCAGCTTTGGCACTCTGACCTGGAGCTGAGCTGTGCCGATTGGTGAGCACAAACTCACTTGACCTGCTAGGATGTATAGGTAGTCAGCCCCAGATCATGTTTCTCATCCTATCTCGCTAACCCACTCCTACCATCTTGTCATCTCTGCTGCCCCCATGTTGTTTCCCTTATCTCTTGCTTTGTGAGCAGTGTTAAAATCATTGCTTCTGGAAAGGGCTTGACAATTGATTGTCTTATGGCTTCACTTAAAATCCCTGGGACTCCCCAGACCAAAATTTCCTTTCCCAGCATATGTTGACTCACCCTATTAGAAAGGAAATCCCTTGAGGGCAGGGACTATATCACTTTTGTATCTGGATCTATGGGGGCAGCTAGATGGCACAGTGAATAGAGCACTGGGCTTGGAATCTGGAAGATTCATCTTCCTGAGTTCAAATCAGGTCAGACACTTCTTAGCTGTGTGACCCTGGGCAAGTCACTTAGCCCTCTTTGCCTCAGTTCCCCCACCTATAAAATGATTTGGAGAAGGAAATGGCCAACTACTCCAGTATCTCTGCCAAGAAAAACCCAGATAGGGTCACAGAGTTGGACACGACTGGAACACTGAATAACAACAATTTGTTTATCTGTTTCTAACACGGCGCCTGGCACACTGCAGATATTTAACAAATATTTCTTCTATTTTACTCATTAAATGCGAGCCCATCTGGAAATTAGTTAAAGACACTGTGGTGCAACAGACAGAATAAGAACTGACGTGTCAAAGATCTAGGTCTAAATCCCAGTGTTGCCACATCCGTTGGAAGACTCAGAGGACCTAGGTTCAAATGTCATCTCTGATACTGTCCTTGTATACTGCCTCTCTGGGGCTCTGCCTCTGAAAAAAGAACAGGACTGGACTAGACGGCCTCTGAGGTCTTTTGCAGTTTTAGATCTCTGGTCTTATGACCTCTGGGGCAGCTATGTGGTACAATGGATAGAGCACTGGATGTGGAGTCAGGAAGATGCATCTTTCTCAGTTCAAATCTGGCTTCAGACACTTACTAGCTGTGTGACCCTGGGCAAGTCCATTAACCCTGTTTGCCTTAGTTCCTTGTCTGTAAAATGAGCTGGAGAAGGAAATGACAAACCACTCCAGTATCTTTGCCAAGAAAACCCCAAATGCGGTCACAAAGAGTTGGACACGACTGAAAAAGAACGAAAAATAACAACAGCCTATGACCTCTATGGGCCTGAGTTTCTTCCTCTGCAAATGGAAAAGTTGGAGGAGAATGTCTGTAAAGTGTCTTCCACATTTGAATCCTCTGATCCATCCCAAGCTAGTGATTCTGTATCCTATAATAAATACTCCAAGCATGCAGTCCAGTGGCCCAATTCTTTGCCCGTCAGACAGAGAGCAAGCCCTTATAATCCAGTTCAAGAGCTTAGGCACAGGGAAGGAGGATGTTTTCTCCTTGCTTAGGATGGGGTTATAGGAAGGGAGTTGTCCGGTGATGAGGTGTGACCTCGTGTGGGAAGGGCAGGGGAGAGACAGGAAGGTGCAGGGCCAGAGAGACCCCAACCACGGGCATTTTACTTGACTGTACCTAGATCAGGCTGCCCCTCCACCGTTGATTATTTCTGCATACTTCCTTTCAGGGCACACACACACACACACACACACACACACACACACTCCTCCTCTGGCAATGCCTTCACATAGCCAAGAATGTATATAGGCATTTCAGAGTGGCCACAACTCCTCCTTCCTTCTAGAGTTTGAGAAGGGAGCAGAGGGAGAGTTTTCTCTAGTGGTTGGCTCCAAGGACTGTATTATTTGCCCCTACAGACCCAGAAAGGAAGAATCAGGCAAGCTCTGTCACTAATATCCTATAAATCAGCATGCAAGAACATGATAAGTTTAAACAGAGCCCTGCCACTTTTAAACATGACCCTGTAACAGTACCACTCTATATGCCACAGGAGAAAAGAGATTATCTTGTATCATTTCAAACATCCTGCAAAATTCATCCCTCTTTGTATCTCAAGCTCCTTCCCTGTCACCTAAGATTTCTCCAAACTGGAAAATATTCAGTCCCTTCCAAGGGCAGGACCTAGACACTACAGGTTGGCAGCCAACTTACCGTCTTCCGGGCAGTCTTAGAAGCATTGCTTTTGTCAAGCCAACATTCCAGCTCAAACTTCTCTTCAGACGGGATGAAATCCAGGCCAATCTCAGCTCTGTCCTTGTGTCAAGACACTGCTTTACATATCCAAGGGTGTGATTTAGGCCAACCCACCCCTAGTTATTCAGTGAGCAGCTCATTGTTTCTGAAAGCCCAGTTCCTAAAGGCCCATATAGCAGGCTGTAGTCTTCTTCCATCCAAGGGGTCTTTCACCGAACCACAGGACCCTCCATAGGACATCCAGCCCGGGTTGCCTAAGCCAGCCAATATTAGCTCAGAACTAGATTAGGAAAAACACAAAGAGGATTAGGGTTGCATGCCATCTGCAAGGGGAATAATTAGCTTAACGAGGTTATGTAGATTGTTTTGGCTGCTCTGTCCAAGGATACAATTGCTGAGGCTATGAAATTGCAGGCCCCTGGGCTTGAGAAGAGCATCTGCCCATGAGGGGTGGGGTGGATCACCTGTCCTTCTATTCCTGTTATAAATTTGGGCTCAGGGCAGCAATTTCTGATTTTTTGGGTCAAGAGGGGGCCCACTGAGCCTTTCAACAGGATGTTAAAATTACACGAGGAGGTAAATAAAGAGACTGACATACAAGATTTAAACCACTGTTTGGAAATTGAATGTATTAGTCAGACAACCAACTATTTTGTCTCCCTGAGGCCTAACGAAGCATTTCCCTAATTGTGGGACTGAGCCAACTCATTTCTGGACTAAACAGATTATTTTGACATCTTGTAGACACCACCTGTGAGAGTCAGTAAACACTGGCTTTATCAGGAGAGGGGTGGTACGAAGGAAAAAACATTGCCTGGGGAGTCAAAGGACCTGGCTTCAAATATTACCTCTGCCAATCATTACCTATATAACCCTTAACAATTCATTTCTTCTCCTTGGGCCTCAGTTTCCTCTAGAGAGGGTGGGACCCTCTCTAGAACCCTGTGGTTCTTGCCAGATCTAGATCTAAGATATATTTTTGAGTAGGAGGTTTCAAGACAAGTCTTCCAGGAGACAGATAGAAAAGCTACTTGATCTTTAGAGGATGGGTTCTTCACCAGGGTTCTATGACAGATTTTATGGAGTCTGTGAACTTGGATGAGAAAAAAAATACATCTTTAAGCTTCACTAACAGAAATTTAGTATCTCCTTCAATTATTTAAAAATGTTATTCTGAAGAGGGATCCATAGGCTTCACCAAATTGCCAGAGGGCTCTATGCCACCCCCCAAAGTGCTAAAAGCTCTCTGTAGAAAGTGAATTAAGTTCGCAGTGTTTCAGAGGACAACTGATATTATTCTCATGCTGTTGTTCATTAGTTTCAATCGTGACCCCATTTGGGGTTTTCTTGGCAGAGATACAGGAGTGGTTTGCCATTTCCTTCTACAGTTCATATTACAGATGAGGAAACTGAGGTAAACAGGGTTAAGTGACTTGCCCAGGGTCACACAGCTAGGAAGTGTCTGAGGCCAGACACTATTCTCATACCAATAGGTAAGGCCTTAGACTTTTGTCTACAAAATACCTAAATGGTCAGTGAATTCATAGAAAACAAGTCCAAATAGTTCTTTGGGTTGAATTAAATACAGTTCAGGTATTAGGGCTTTAGTCAGGGAAACCGAATTTGAATATTAATTTTGCTGTTTATTAACTAAATCCCCTCATGAAAGTGCTTCAGTTCTCAGGGTCTGCTCACCTTGGAGGCAGCTAGGGAGCACAGTGGAAAGAGTATTGGGTTTGAAATCTAGAAGAACAGAGTTTGAATTCTGCCTCAGATACTTACTAGCCATGTGACTCTGGGCAAACCACTTAAAATCCTATCTGCCTCAGTTTCCTTACCTATGAAATGGGAAGAAGAATAGCAATTACCTCCCAGGGAAATGGTGAGGACCAAATAAAATTTGTAAAGAGCTTTGAGAACCTTAAAATGCAAGCTATGGTCAGTGACTCACCAGATTGTGATGAAAGAAGGCGCTTTGTAAAGTGTAAACTGCTCTGTAGATGTGAGCAATAATTTTTAATAATGACCATGAGGGAGCCAGTGTGGTACGTAGTGGAAAGAATAAGGCATTGGAAGTCACTGGAATTTGAATCCTAGCTCTGCCATTTACTAGTGTTATTGGGCGAGGAAACACTAGGTGGCGCCATGGTGCATAGAGTGCCAAGCCTGGAGTGTAGGAAAACTTATCTTGAGTTCGAATGTGACCTCAGACATTTACCAGGATCCTGGGCAAGTCACTTAACCCTGTTTGCCTCAGTTTCCTCATCTGTAAAATGAGCTGAAAGAGGAAATGGTGATTCATTACAGTGTCTCTCAGGAAAACTCCAAATGGGGTCACAAAGAGTCAGACATGACTGAAAAATGACTCAACAACAAGCTTGGGGAAACAGCACATAGGTGGCGTTTATATGGCACTCCAAGATTTGCTAAACACTTTATAAGTATTATGTTATTTTTCCCCTCACAACAATCCTGGGAAGTAGATGCTATCATGATGCCCATTTTGAGGATGAGAAAGTCGAGGCAGATAGAGGGCTGGGAATGCAAATCAAAGCAGAAAGAAAGATAGCCTTCCCTCAAGGAGCTTACATTCTAATGAGGGAAGACAACACACAGAAGGAATCTGGAGAAGAGGCTGGAGTGAAGAAGAAGGTACCCAGTAGGCAGACATAATAGCTCCCTCCTGGCGGAGAGGTTGTGATGGCCAGATGGGATCATACTTATAGAGTACATAGCACGGTGCCCAGCACATGGCAGGAGTGTACAAATGTTAGCTGTTATTACTACCGACTCGAGAAAATCTAGAGTCAGGAGTGCAGCCTGGATTTCTTTGCAGATAATAGACTAGGGGTGGAGAACCTGCAACCTTAGGTCCTCAAGTGTGGCCCTTTGACTGAATCCAAACTTTGCTCCCCACCCCTGTAACAGACCCTCCATTTTTTTTTTTACATTTCTCTCCACCCTCTCCTTCAGTGGTAGGCACCCTGACACCATTAAGGAAGGACAAGCACCTCCATACCCTCTGAGACCATGGATATATTACATGCAGCTCAGTACAATAATTGATGGTTATAATGAGCCAGATGTATTTGAATGGGTCAAATTATGTTGTTTCACCCTGCTTAAAGAAGGGCATGGAAGTACACAATTTCCATCAAAACAAAAGTAGTTTTGGTACTTAAAATCATTTTGTATATAATATTTTATTTCCTTAATGGTTCTGGATAAATAATTTTATTAAGTAAAAAAATGAAGGTCCTTATGCCAAAATGAAAATGAGCATCATGGTTTTTTTTCTTATTCGTTGTTGTTGTTTAATCAGTCAATATTCTGAACACATGGAATAAAAGTAATATTCTTGAGTACTAAAAAAAAAAATACAGCCTGGAGAAGAATAAAGATGTGGCTGGTCCGAGCATTCTTCTTAGAAAGGAGGTTCTGGGAGGAACCAGTCAATCACAGGGAGGGGCAAAAGACGCTTCTAATGCAAGACCAGTCCAGAGGCAGAGTGAACTTCCAGGGCAGAGAGATTTCTGAGGCATCACAGAGAAAGCCCAGGAACAGTCAGGAGTGAAGACTGGTTAGGAATGACTGTATGCTTGTGGAATAATAAATGAAGGAATAATAAATGCTTTTTAATTGATTATTAAATTGAGTTAAAGTTTAGATTTTTGTTTTGTAGACAGCGCAAACACCCTGAAGGTTTTTAAGCAGGGAAGTGAAACTACGTGGACCATAGCAAGCACTAAAATATTTCTCAACTAATAAGCTTGGTTGGTTGATATACAATGAGAGTGGTGTTTGGGGGAGAACAGTCTGGTGACTGTATATAGAAAGGGACAGAGGAAGAAGAGCACGGAAACAGGAAGGGAGCAAAGAGGCTATTTCAGCATTCCAGATTGGGATGATAAGGATGGGGACAATGGGAATGGAAGGAATGGAAAAGAAGGATGCAAGATGCTTGATGAAGGATCACCATGACTTGGTGATTACTTGGATATGAGGAATGAAGGAAAGAGAGGCTCTAAAAATAAATCAAAACCTCCTCAAATAGAAAGCTTCCATAACTAGCCCATGAATAAAAAGGGGAGAGGTTTCTGTGGGACATAAAGAGCTCAATCTTTGACATGTTGAGGTGAAGGTGAGGGCAGGATATTCAAATGCAAATATGTCACCCACAATTCATACATACTAGATGCTCAATGGCTGCTGAACAACTGGACTAAATGCCCAGCAAGACATGGGAAATAGGGGACTGGCACCAGGAGAATGTCCCTGATCTTCTTAGATATGTCCCCCTTCTTTTTTCCATAGATAGCCCTTGGTTTGCATCTCTCTCTCTATTGTTTTTACTGTTATTTAGATGTATGTGGTCCCCCTCTAGAATTCAAATTAATCCATTTTTTAAAAAATCTCCCTTAAGTGTTCCACATACCATGTTTTAGGGTCTCCTCTGATTTTATTAGTGTAAGGAACGTCCAGGGAAGAACCTACTAGTGCCAATGCAGAATAGCATCTGTTCTGCAACTTGTTATCTTAGAGCTGGGGTCATGAAATTACAGTCAAAAGGCAAATCCAGCCACCTGTTTTTGTACAGCCAGCAAGCTAAGAATGGTTTGAATAAAGTATTTTAAAATTCTTTGTGAATCTTTATGCTTCAGATGTACCTCCTTTTTAGATTTTATTTTTCGGTTTGTTTTCTGCTATTTTTTTAAACTTACTGTGTCATTTAGATTTCCTACATGATAACTTTTCATTTGTGCAAAATTAAATTAAATTAAATTAAAATTAATTGCAATTAAAATAAAATTATAATATATACATGTTGCAAAATTTGTTTAAAAAAAATTAAATAGTTTGCTGTCCTCTATCTAAAAGAGTCATATGGGTCACTAAGAGACCGAATTACTTACTCAGGGTCACACAGATGATGTCTACCAGAGGTAGGACCAGAATCTGGGTCTTCCTGCCTCTGAGATCTATTCTTTTTCAACTATACCATGATTGACCTTCCCACTACATCTAGTAGAAACTTCCGCTACAGCTGGAATGATAGAGATCATTTAGTCCAATCCTCTCATTTTATCTATGAGAAAAGTAAGGAATAGGGAAGGAATGCCACAGGACCAAAGTCAAGTGGGTGATCAGTCAGTCAGTCAGTAAGTAGCAGAGGTGAAATTTGAACCCAGGTCCTCGGACTACAGATCCAGTCCTCTTTGGACTAAATGATCTCAGATCCCACCCAATAATAACTTTCTGTAACTCTGACACAGACCCAAGTTTCTCAAACTGTGTTCTATAGGACCCTAGTGTTTTATACCACAGGTAGATGTTTGGTGGGATAATTTCAAGTCTGAGGATATATTTTGTCCTCTGAAATAGTCAATGTGAAATAATATATGTATCAAATAATACTTTCTACATGCTGCACTTTTACATGTAATTTTAAATTTAATTTCCTCTATTTTTGCTTCAAATTCTTCCTGAGCACCCGTCCCCCCCACCTTTTCCCAGGAATAGTCCATGCTCCCAGAATTCTTATACTTGTGGGTTCCATTAATATGCTCAGAGCTTCCCTGGACCTAACTAACTTGAAAAACACTTAGACAAAGGAAAGCTAATCCAGCACATGTACAACTTTGTAAAGTTGTAGCAGGGTTCCCCAAATTTCCCCTTTAAATTCCATCTTCTTCATTAGGATATCAGAAGTTTGAAACAGGGGCAGTGGCAAAGGAAGATTCCACCATTCTCCTCGGTGGGGGGAGGAGGGGAATAATTGATTACAAGTTCACAAGAGGATGCAGGGAGGCCCAGAAGCAGAAGCATCATCCTATGGGACCATACAGCTGGAATGGATCTTAGGGACCCCCCACTCTCCTTTCTCTGTTCCTCCTACCTTTCTCTCCCCTTCCTCCCCCCATATATAGAACCATATCTGGGGACACAAAATCTGATCTTAGGGACTCTGTCCAAAGAAATAAGTGATTCAGACAACAGAGTCAGCTCTGTCCTGGTAATTATGTGTGTGTGTGTGTGTGTGTGTACATATATACATACACATATAAAAATTATATAATTATGTTATGTGATATTATATAACATATATCATAATATATAATTATGTAATTATGTATATAATACATATATAAATGCACGCATACACACATACATATAGCTATGATAAAAATGTGTATGTCTATGAATGTCTATGATAGGATATATACTTATAAAGATATGTGTGTATACATGTATATCATACATTTATACATGCATGTATGCATATATATAAACTGGGAATCCAGAAGGTGAAGTGATTTGATAGACATAAATAGAGCCAGGATTTGAACTCAGGCTCTCTGATTCCAAAATCAATGTGCTCTTGTGTGGCAAAAGGTGGTAGATATGAAGGTCAGCTCCTTGGATCAGAAAGTGTTAGCAATGGTGAGAGACAAGTGTTGGGCTGTGACTTGGCATGGGTGGCCTGGGTGGAGATGGGCATGGGAAGGAGTGGGAAAGACTGAGAGATAGTGTGACCTACTTCCAGCATTTCCTTGGTTTTCCTTCTGCTGTATCACTATGGAAGGAGGGAGGAGGGATAGGAAAGGGAAAGGATCATGGGAGGGGGCAGCTTAGGTGTGTTGATGGTCGTTTGTCTTGGTGGAGGTCATGGATTCATTGCTCTAAGACCCCCATGTAATATATACTAATGTGGAGCACATGACAAGGCTGGTGGAACATAAGATTCACATTAGTGTTGCTTATCTGAATCTTGTCACAGCTGAGCTTGCTGCTGATTTCTGTCCCCCAAAGGAGAGCGCCTCAGATAAGTGTACCAGGGAACCTTGGGTATGGCATCCATCTGGAGCCATATGCTGTCCTCTATTGTGACCTTTTCAGTGACTTGGGAGGCTCAGAGGATTAGGGAGCTTGTAGCACATGGGGTGAGTGTCCTTAGCACATAATTGGAACCTCCTTTGGGAAGCACAGATCTGGATTTCAGGATTTGGGGAAGGCGCAGCCTGAGTACATGGAATCACAATTTTTAAAAATTTAATTTTTAAAAATGTATTTTATTTTTAATTCAGGAAACAAAATAAGCATTTCCATAACAGTACAATAAAAAAAATGATTGCTCATGAAACTGCAAATCTATCATGTACAATTTGCTATTCCCTCCAAATATACAACAAAGTTAACAAGGAAATTTCTTTTTTTCCTTTTTTTCTTTCCTCTCCCCACTGTCCTAGAGATGACAACAATTAGACACAAATAGGCATATATATATATATATATATATATATATATATATATATATATATATGTATGTATGTATATATGTGTATATATATACATACATACATATATATGATATATTTGTGTGTACTGTAAAATTATTCTATACACACAGTTCTTTCTCCAGATGAAGACAGTGTCTCTCTTTATATGTCCTTTATTTTTAATTTGTGTATTTATAACAGTCAAAATGATTTAGTTGCTCAAAGTCGTTAATAAAACAATAAAGCTATTACTGTATACAATCTTCTCCTGGTTCTGCCCATTTCACTCTTATTATTTCATGCAAGTCTTTCGATGCCATCATAAGATCACTGAGCTCATCATTTCTTATACTACGTATCCCATTGCAACCATAAACCACAGCTTGTTCAGCTATTCTCCAGTTGATGGGGATCGCTGCAATTTCCAGGTCTTTGCCACCACAGGGGGAGCTGCTATAAACATCCCATTCGCATTCAAAGATATAATTACTATTTGTGAATTTCCCTCCATGTTATTTTTACTTATTATTTTCTTTCTCAGCTTCTGTTTTTACCCTATCCCTGTTACTTTATCTTCTCCCCCTACCTATCCAAACCCCACTTCACCCCCCTCTCCAAGAGTTCCCCAACCGCCTAACCCTACCCCCCAATCTCAAACCATATACCCCTCTGAAAGTCCCCCATCCCCTCCTCTCCTAAATCCCAATCCACACACTCTTTTAAAAGTCTCTCCCCCACCCTGTCCCCCAGTTTTCTCACCTCAATCACATTTTAAGATAATCACTGACAAACTGAAGAGCATCCAGAGAGGGAGAAACTAATATGGGGAAGGGTCTCAAGTTCATGCCACATGAAAATCGGTTGGAGAAATTTGCAATGTTTAGCCAAGAGGAGAGAAGACTTAGGGGATTACAATAACATCCTACAAGGAAGAGGAATTAGATTTGTTCTGCTGTGCCCCAGAGGACAACACTAGGAGCAATGGATAGAAGATGCAAAAATTGAAGCTTTATGAAAGGGAGAATTTCTCAACAATGAGAACGATGATCCCCAAATGGAATGCCTGCCGTGGAAGGTTGTTCCATGAATTTGCTCCTCACTATAGTCTTTAAGCATGGATGGATGAATATTTGCAGGTCTATGCTGGAAGCAGGAATCTTGATAAGATATGACGTGGACCAGATGGCCTCTGGGGTCCTGTTCAACTCTGAGTTTCTGTAATAATGTCATTTCCTTTCTCTTTCTCATGTGCTCTCTGTAACATTTGTATCAGAATTCAGTACACAAGGTACTCAGAAATACTGTTGAGTAACAGAAATGTCACCGGAGAAGAGATCTTAATCTCTGTTGATTTTTCACAGAACTACTGTTCTTGGGGACATGAAGTTCTGCTCTTAAGAGACCCCCTGTCCAACACACTAATTCAGACAACAGAGTCAGCTCTGCTCTGGTAAGGACAAGGAAAGGTTTGCATTCTGAGAACCCTGATCACACTACCATTTTTGCTGGCATGAGATGAAGCAACAATTATAGATGGCCCTAAAGGGGATTGATCCCTGAACCTCTCCCTTTTTGGATTGTTCCTGCTTGTCTCTCGCTCAGTTATGCATATACATGTGCACGCATGAGCACACACGCATGCACACACACGCATGCACACACACACAGTCCCAACTCATCATCTTTCAAAATTTCAATCAGCCTGCCTGTAGTCTAAGACTTACAGAAAGTTAGATTTGGAAGGGACCTTGGAGACTGTTTAATCTAACTCAATTGTTTTTAATGATAAGGAAATGGAAGTTGTTTGACTTTATTATACTGCCTTTTGTGGCTAGTAGCAAAATTAGTATTATTTCTAAACTAGTCACTATGATAGAAAACCATATGTATTTGTGTGATACACATATATATACATATAAACACATATGCTTTATATTTATATATATATATGTGTGTGTGTGTGTGTGTGTGTGTGTGCATATATATAATGTGATGTAGTGGAAAGAACATTGGATATGAAGTAGTCAGGAGGGCCTATCTTGCCTCCACTTTCAGTAGCCTTGGCTCCCTCACCTGTAAAACAAGGAGTATAATTCTTACGCTAGCTAGCCTGTAGAGTTACCAGGAGGAAAGCACTTTATCATCATGAAAACACTACAGAAATGTGGGCTGCTCCTGCTACGACTTCTGGCCACGGTAAATCACGGCCCCTTCCTGTTCTCTCTTTACTCACATACTGCGGGAAAAATCAACACTGCCCTTGAAGATAAGGGTCAGGCTGACTTGGGCAGGAAAACCACAATGCATCCTGTGGAGTCTAAGAAGGCTGCCATGGGATTAAGGAGCTTTGAAATCAAACCCTGTGGTGCTTCTAATTCCTGGGCCAGCCTCCTTCCTTCCTGTCGCCTCCCACTTTAAAGTAGAGAAAGATTCCTCAATATTTCTTGGGTGCTTTGCCTAAGCAGGGTTCTCCACTGATAATCTCTTATCTTTTCCTCCCTGTCATCTCTAACATCAATCTCTCCATATCTATTGGTTCCTTCCCTCCTATTTACAAACATACCCAAGTCTCCTCCATCCTCAAAACCCCCTCATTTAATTCAATCATTTCCAATAGCTAGCATCATATTTCTCTGCTACCCTTCTTAGCTAAATGAGAAAGCCTCTCCTCTCCTCTCCTCTCCTCTCCTCTCCTCTTCTCTCCTCTCCTCTCTTCTCCTCTCTTCTTTTTCTTCCTAATCCTAGACAATCAGGTTTCTGCCCTTATAATTGAACTGAAACTACTCTCTCCAAAGCTATCAAAGACCTCTTAATGGCCAATTCCAGTGATCTTTGCTCAGTCCGCATCCTTCTTGACTTCCCAGCACCATTTGACGCTGTTGTTTACCTTCTCCTGAAAGTTCTCTCTAGGTTTTTGTGATAGTGATACTTCCTGCTTCTCCTACAATCTATCAGAGACCACTCCCTCTCAATCTTCTTAGTTCTTCACTGGTATCATGCTTACTAAAAATGAGTGTCCCCAAGGCTCTGTCCTGGGTCCTCTTCTCTTTTCATTCTAAAACAATGTTTCTTAGCTTTAGGTCCACAGAACTGTCATAGAAACCATGAATAGATTTCTAGAGTTCCATAAACTTTGATAGGAAAATCAATTACATTTTATTTTTACTAACCTCTAACTAAAATTTGACATTTCCTTCAATTATGAATTAAAAAGCATTATTCTGAGAATGAATCCATAGGCTTCACCAGACTGTAAGAGGGGTCCAAGATGCAAAAAAGATTAAGAATCCCTGCCCATCATTTAATAATTTCATTGGCTTCCATGGGTTCAATTATTTTTATTCAGATGATTCTCAGATCTATATATCCTACCCCTAGTATTCCCAGATCTATATATTCTACCCCTAGTCTCTTTCTTAGGCTCCAGTGACACATCACCATTGAAAACCTTGAACCAGATATCCTATAGGCATCTCAAACTCAGCATATCCAAAATTGAACTTGTTATCTTTTACCCCCAGATCCTCTCCTCTTCTAAACTTAACAAATGATTGTCAAAGGTACCACCATCTTGCCAGTCACCCAGGCCCACAACCTCAATGTTATTCTCAACTCCTCTCTCTCACTCACTCACGCAGCCATTCCACTAACAAATTTTTTCATCTCTACCTTCAAAATATTTTTTCCATACATCCCTTCCTCTCCATTCACACAGCCCTCACTCTAGCTCAGGCCCTCATCATCTCTTGCTTCCATGATTGCAATATCTTCTGAGTTATCTCCTTGCCTCAAGTCATTTCCCCCTCCAATCTATCCACTGCTAAGACTGATTTTCTGATCATGCCACTCCCTCCCCCTCCCACACTCAGTGGGTTCCAATGACTCCCTCTTACTTTTAGAATCAAATTTAAACTCTGTTTGATATTTAATGCTCTTGATGACTTGGCCCCTTCCTACCTTTATAGTCTTCTTACACTTAACTCCCTTCTGTGTGGTTTACAATCCAGCTACACTGCCTTCCTGGATGTCCCACAAACACAACACTCCTTTTTCTACCACTGGACCTTTGCATTGGTTGGACCTCATGCTTGGAATGCCCCGCCTCCTGACCTCCACCTTTTAGTTTTCCTGCCTTCCTTCCAGATTCAGGTCAAATCTCACCTTCTGTCAGAGGCCTTTGCCAGATCTCCCCAGCTGCTAGTGCCTTCCTCTGTGAGATTACCATTCACCTACTCTTTCATATTCAAAACCCCTCATACCTTTCCAGTCTTCTTACACTTTACTCCTTGATACATACTCTTCCATTCTGAGACACTGACCTCCTAGCTATTCTATAATAACTAGATGCTCCCCCTGTAGGCTATGGGCATATTCTCTGAAATGCTCATCCTCTGCTCTGACTACTGAAGCCCCTAGCTTCCTTTAAATTCCAATTAAAATCCCACCTTCTACAGGAAGCTTTTCCCAACTCTTCTCAATCCCAGTGCTTTCCCTCTTTTAACTATTTCCTATGCATCCTATATGTAGCTTGCTTTGTATATTTTTGCTCACAGGTTGTCTCCTCCATTAGATTGTAAGTTCCTTGAGGGCAGGCACTGTCTTTTGCTCCTTTTTGTATCCCTGGCACTTAGCACAGTGCCTGGTACGTAGTAGACTTTTAATAAATGTCTATTGAATGAAGATATCTAGTCATTTACATGTTGTCTCTTCCATTAGAATGTAAATTCCTTAAGGGCAGGGGTCATTTTGGCCATTCTTTGTACCTCCTGCATTTAGTGCAACTCCTGGCCCATGAAAACCAATTAATAAATGCTTGTTCGTGGATGTATCTCTCAGCATGACAATGTCCATTATCAAAACATGCTGCATTGGAGTGAACAAATAGTCTTTGTCATGACTACCATGGTAATAATAGTTCATATTTATTTATCATTTCAAAGTTTGCAGAGTCCCTAATATACTATATGGTACAATGGAAAGGATACTACATGGGCCTGTGTTCAAATCCCAGATTTGTAACTTACTGACATGTGTGACTTTGGGCAAATCATTTAACCCCTGTAGGCCGATCTTCTCCCTGGAAAATTTGGGAGTTGAACTAGATGACTTCTAGTTCTAGATTTTTATATTATCCCTGTGAGGTAGGTTAATTAGTTATAGTTAGTTAGTATAGTTAGTATATTATAGCATATTAGTTAGTATAATTATATTCATTTTACAGATAAAGAAATTGAGTCTTGGAGAGGTTAAATATCCTTGCCCAAGGTCACATATCTAAGTAAGTATCTAAGACAGAACTTGAACTTGGGTCTTCCAGACTCCAAGTCTAATCATTGCATCAGGGAAAGGACAATGACTAGCAATCTATCCATTATGCCACACTCCAAGAAGGGTCACTATGAGTGTAAATATTCAATAGTATCCCTATCCAATAGGAAAGAACTCAATTTGGAGTCAGAAAACCTGGGTTCAAATCCTAGCTTTGACCTTTAAGACCTTGGACAATATACTTGACGTCTCTGGACCTCAGTTTCCTCATCTGAAAAGTGAGAAGGTTTGCGTAGCAGAACTCTGGGGTCACTTCCAACACTATACCTATGATCCATAGAAGAAATTCCCTTATGATACTTTAGGAGTATCTAACTGGTCCTTACTGACAGTCAGGTCGGTTCTAGACAAAAGTGAATTTATCGCCTTCCTTTAAGAGGGACTTTCCGTCATATATTTAAAATTTACTTCTCAGAGAGGTTGTCATGCGGTTTCCTGGTCAAGTAAAGGTTGGACTAGATGAGATTCTATAGTCCTATTTCTGTAGTTCTGTATTCCACCTCTGAGATTCCATAATTCTAGGGAAGGATGCCCATATGTTGTCAAGAACTCAGCACTGGCTTCTCCCAGATGTGAGAGAAATGTCACTGGAGTCCTTCTGATTTCAGCTTCTTTGTCATCCTGATATGTCCCATATCATTTGCCAATCACCTAAGTTCCCTACCATACTTCCCTAGCAACTTCATTTACCTATAAATACAACCCAGGCAGAATTGTGAAGTCCACAAAAAGTGTCTTTACCGTCACTGTCCTCTCCTTTCTGCTCTTTCCCCACTCAGTGGCTCCCATCTAATCCCTGTTCCCCTTTTCAGAGTGCTGAGTACTGTCCCCCCACCTGCTTTCTAACCTCTTCCCTTATCAAAACAAGAATTTGAAAGAGCTTAAAAATGTTTGCATTTTACCCCTCGTATCTCTGTCTGGTTAATACCTTGATTTTATTTGTTAGTGATTTTCCAATTGTGTCCAACTCTTCATGATCCCATTTGGGGTTTTTTCAGCAAAGATATTGAAGTAGCTTGCCATTTCCTTCTCCAGTC
>CM053581.1:119171411-119192614 GCA_028627135.1 Pseudochirops cupreus | reverse complement strand
TAATAATAATAATAATAATAATAATAATACAGACTAATAAGTATTGTCAGAATGACCTTGACAGGTGCTATAGTCTTGGGGTAGGAAGGGATCAGAAACAACTAGCATTTATTGTTGTTCCTCATCCTTCATTTTCAAAGAGAACAAATGACATCATAGGGTGATGTCTTGACTTGAGCATGAACTTCCAGCAGCCAGGTGGCATGGAGGATCGAGTGCTGCGCCTGGAGTCAGGAAGACCTGAGTTCAAATCCAGCCTCAGAGGTTTACTAGTCATGTGATCCTATGGTAAGTCACTTAACACGTTTGCCTCAGTTTCCTCATCTGTAAAATGAGCTGGAGAAGAAAATGTCAAAATGCTCCAGTATCTTTGCCAAGAAAACCCCAAACGTTGCCCCAAAGAGTCAGACAGGACTCAATAATAACAAATATAACACTTTAAGATTTGCAAAGCACTTTATAAATATCTCATTTAATCCTCACATTATTCCCATTTAACAGATAACGAAACAGAAGCAAACAGGTTAAATGGCTTGACCAGGGCTACACAGCTAATAAATGCCTGGAGTCAAATTTGAACTCAGACAGATGAGTTTTCCTGACTCCAGGCTCTATCCACTTTGCCTCCTAGAAGTTTGGAATAAAGGAGGAAAAAAAACACCCAAAAAACCTATTTCCCTTTTGACCAGAAAATTTGCGAGAGTATAAGTGGTTATGTTTCAGTGAAAACTATTAACTCAACATACAAACCAAAAAAGATTATCACAGGGATAGGTACTGGACCTGTGATTCCATTGAGACAGGAAGCTCCCAGGGAGGAGCTTCCTCAACCAATGCAGGTCAGTATCTTCTCTGAAATTTATAGTATTAGAGAGCTTCCTAAAGCACTGGACCCAGAATTAGGAAGACCTGAGTTCAAATTTGACCTTAGACACTTACCAGTTTTGTTACCCTGGGCAAGTCACTTAACTGGGCTGTTTCCTCAATTGTAAAATGGGGGTAATACTAGCACCTACCTCTCAGGGTCTTTGTGAAAATCAAATGAGACAACATTTGTAAAGTGCTTTGCAATCTTTAAAGTGTGATAGAAATGCTAACCAGAATTATCTCTCTTACTCACAAATTTATCACCAAGCCCTTGCTTCCACATTTTTTCTTTACTTTCCCTCTTGTCTTGGAGTAAAGGATGGTTCTCTTCTTTTTGTAAGGTTTTTTTCTGAGGTCCACACATGATCTTCATCCCATTGTCTCCCACTTTTGCCAGACTCTAGCTTGATTAATTATTTCTCTCTCTGATCTCTAACCTCTCCCTGCCAGATGCCTAGGAACAAACTCAGAATCCGAAGTA
The DNA here is from genome assembly GCA_028627135.1 of Pseudochirops cupreus. Taxonomy (NCBI): domain Eukaryota; kingdom Metazoa; phylum Chordata; class Mammalia; order Diprotodontia; family Pseudocheiridae; genus Pseudochirops; species Pseudochirops cupreus. Next base: position 119,191,266 of record CM053581.1, on the reverse strand, counting down.
TGGTGACCCTGTCTTGAACAGCAATTATGGGGCTGGAGAAGCGGTATCACAAAGGAATCAGACTAATGATACATGAAACAATAGGCCTTTGTTCAGTGTACTTTAACTCAGTAGGGCCCTAGGAAGGCTTCCATCACTTTGGAGGATTTCCAAGAGGACATGTAAAGACAATAGTCACACAGGACAGAAGGGTATGGATAGGTTGAAATCTAAGTCATTGGAGGGAATGCTCACATTACTGAGCTCAGATATACCAAAGCTTCAACATAAGCAGGTGTTCAAAGCCTAAAACAAACTACCAAGGGGACAGGAGAGTGAAGAAATGAAGGAAGAAAAGTGGTCACCTGAAACTCAAGGGTTATGATGTTTGGACCATAAGAGGGGAAAGAGGAAGGTGACTGGTCATTATCCTTCAGAATAGTCCTCATTTGAACTCAGCACATCCAGTTCCACCAAGTTCTCTACCCTCCTCCACGTCTGAGTGGGACAGCTGAGTCCCAAGTATTTTCACACCAGATCAGCTCCTAAGGTAGCCCAGGATCATAGATAGTCTTAGGGAAGGAGCAGGTTTCCCCTCAGGAGCTGACGTCACCACAAGGACATGAAAGATATTGATTAAGAGGAGGGACCCTGTTGAAATACATCAGAAGTATACGCATGGCTTTCCGAAGTTTCCAGGAAATGGCAAGAGTGAGGATTGAGAATAAAAAAGTGGGAATGTCTAGCATCCAGAATATAGCCAGCAAGCTGCTGGGGAACCTCAGAGATGTAAGAGATGGCAACAGATTTTAGGTCTTTGGAATTATCACACGTGATGTGAAGGAAAGGAATACTCTCTCGAGAATCATAGGATTCACGTGCAAATGCAGGTGCCTTGGGTTCAAATGCCCTGAATAGGTCACTTCTGCTCTCTAGGCATCAGTTTATCTGTAAAATGAAGGGATTTGACCTCCCAGGTCCCTTCTAGCTCTCATTCTTATGGTCTTTTGAACAGGCTAAATGAAAGCAAAGAGTCAATCTCCCTCCTGCTAGAGAGTCTGCTCCTGTGTATCCTGACAAGGGGCAAGGTCTGTTACTCAATACTTTGGTGCATCCTTCCTCAGGGTGACTAAGGTCCTGTGTTCCACCCTGAATGATGGTGAGGTTTCCTTGTCTGAGGTGCTGGCTGACACCCAACACATACTAAATCTTTAATAAATGCTCATTTCATTATGCCAAGGGTTCTGATCACTGAGAACTTTTAAAAATTCATTTTATTTATTTTAAGTAGGTTTGCCTGGTGTACCTAATATAGGAATTTGTCCTTATCTTTCTTCCAGTCCTGGAAATGGCCAGTGCAGCTGGCCACATGTCCTAAAGTCAAGGGCTGAAGCAGGAAGATGGTTGGGGCCATCTCCAGGTTTTGGTAAAAATCCCTTTGATTCTATGAGTAAGGGTTGCTCTCTAGTCCCCTTCCTCCCAAAGTGCAAGATTGATTCCCAGTTTTTGTTGTGTTTTGTTTTTTTTTTATCCCCATAGAAGGAAATTCTCTGGCTTCATATGAGAGAACAGTAACCCGGAAACTCAGAAGGGGGAGTCTATCCAGGAGGAGTGGTCAACTATTTCAAAGAGGTTGAGAAAGATGAGGATTAAGGAAAGGGATACAGGAATGAAGGCCAAGGACTAAAAGGTGTTAATGAGTAGAGGAAGATTTGTACAAGTCCTAAGCTTCTCTTTGCCCCACCCCCAATCCTTCATACTCTCTCAGTATAAGGAGAGAAGCCTAGAGCAAAGACCCCACACTCTGGCATAGTTACCATCATACAGCCATGTTAAGTGACCCAATAAAGCTGACCTGTGCCCTGGAAAGATTCTAGGAACTTTACATTATTCCTGGTAGGGTTTCTTAGCAACCAGATGCTGGGACCATGGCGGATTTTACAGCCCAAGGAGTGAAGGAAATCTTCCAACTTGAGGTGAAGATATAAAGTAATTTTTAAAAATAAGCCAAAACCAAAAAGTTCTAGATATCTAGATCTGATTGATTTTAAAGTGTGGGTGTGAAGCTTTAGAAACAATCCATACCATTCTGACATTTTAAATGCGGAACCTTGGATAATCCATATTTCCTAGGATCCTGCTTATAAATATTGATACTTATTTTAACTCTGTGAGCACTGTCCAGGTACTAGGTCAGTTACTTTTCAAACTCTGGAGGGGGTTATGGCATTTTTTCTTGAAGTAGCAGACACACATTAAAGGTGCCACCTAACCCACATTCTCTGGGGAGTAGCCCTCATAAAGGTCATCTTGAGCCCTGCGGTTTACAATTTGATAAGCAGTGGCCTGGAACACAGAATTGGATAGAGACCTTACTTAAGGAGCAAAGCCTAAACCAGGAAGGCTACTAGACCTGGGGAAAAACAGGGTGACCTGCCTGCAAAAAAACAGGGTGTCTTAGGTCAAGAAGGTATATGCAAATCCACTCCCTCTTCATGCCCCCAAATCTTGCTAAATGTTCCATTGTGTTGTGTGTCATTCAAAAGCCAACTCCTCAGCAAAGGGGACCTGTATGTTTTTGTATAAGAGATTAGATAAAACTAGCAATTAAAAAAAAAAGAACTCTCAGTGTGGGGATGAGAGAAGAAAGGGATGTTACCATCCAGGGACCTCTGGGGGGTAACATAAGCTTATGTTAAAAATAATATTTTATTTTTCCCCAGTCACATGTAAGATAATTTTTAACATTCATTTTTTTAAAAATTGAGTTCCCAATTTTCTCTCTCCCTCACTCACCTCACCCCTCTCCCTGAGACAGAAAATAATTTGATATAGATTATATATGCTCAACTATAGAAAGCATATTACCATGTTAGTCATGTTGTAAACGAAGACACAGACCCAAAGGAAAACACACACACACACACACACACACACACACACACACACACACACACACACAATACAGAAATTTAAAAAAAATAGTTTGCTTTGTCCTGAATTCAGAATCCATTAGTTCTTTCTCTGGAGGTGGATAGCATTTTTCATCATGAGCCCGTTAGAATGTCTTGAATCACTATATTGCTAAGAATAGCAAAGTCATACATAGTTGATCATCATACAGTATTGTGTTACTGTGTATAGTGTTCTGGTTCTGCTCAATTCATTTTGCATCAATTCATATAAGTCTTTCCAGGTTTTACCTGATATCCACGTGTTCATCATTTCTTTTTTCTCTTTTCTTTAAATTAAATTTTATGTTTATTTTTAGTTTACATCATTGATTTCCACAAATTTTGAGTTACAAATTTTCTCGCCATCTTTCCCCTACCCCCACCCCAAAACAGTGATCCCACTGTATACCCCCTCCCTCAATCTACTCTTTCCTATATCCTCCCCCACTCCTCCTCCCACTTTCCAGTAGGGCAAGATGGATCTCCATACCCCAGTGCCTGTATATCTTATTTCCCAGTTGCATGTAAAAATAATAATAATAATAACTTCTTTAAACACTTGATTTTTCAACTTTGAATTCCAGATTCTTTCCCTTCCTTTCTTGTCACCCACCCTTAGTAGGAAGATAAGCAATTCAATATAGGTTGTGCATGTGTAGTTACGCAAAACATTTCCATTGTGGATATATTGTGAAAGACTGACTATATTTCCCTCCATCCTATCCTACCCCCCATTTGTTCTATTCTCTACTTTGACAACAATGAGAACATACCAAAATTTGTGGGATGCAGCCACAGCAGTACTTGGGGGTTAATGTATATATCTAAATGCATACATCAAAAGAGAGAAAGGGTAGATCAATTAATTGGACATGCAACTAAAATAACTAGAAAAAGAAAAATTAAAAATCCTCAATTAAATGCTAAAATGGAAATCCTGAATACAAAGGAGAGATTAATAAAATTGAAAGTAAAAAAAAAATTTTGAACTATGAAAAAAAAGCTAGATATATATATGTGTGTGTGTATATATATATATATATATATATATATATATACACACACACACACACACACACACACACATGCAACTGGGGTAGGGAGATCCATCTTGCTCTACCAGAGTCAGAGGGGTGATGGGGGAGGATATAGGAGAGAGCAGATTGGGGGGGTGGGTAGGGGAAAGACAGGGAGAAAATTTGTAACTCAAAATCTTGTGGAAATCAATGATGTAAACTAAAAATAAACAAAAGTTAATTACCAAAAAAAAAAAAGCTGGGAGCTGGTTTTGTAGGGGGGAAAGAACAATAAAATAGACAATCGCTGGTTAATTTGATCTAGAAAATCAAATTACCAGTATCAAAATGAGAAGGGTGAGTACACCACCAATGAAGATGAAACTAGAGTGATTATAGGGAGTTATTTTGCCCAATAGCATACCAGTAAAACTGACAATCCAAGTGAAATGAATGTTTACAAAAATATGAAAAATGTAAAATATTTGTAAAAACATTCTTTTTATTGTCCCAAACCATTAGTTTTATTGATTTATGTTTTAGTTTTCAACATTCACTTCCCCAAGATTTTGAGTTCCAAATTTTCTCCCCATCTCTCCCCTCCCCCACCCCAAGACATTGTGCATTTTGATTACCCCTTTCCCCAATCTGCCCTCCCTTCTAACATCCCACCCCCCAAATATTTTTAATAGAAGAATAAGTAGAATACTTAAGTAACTCTATCTTAGAAAATGAAATTGAACAAACCATAAATGAGCTCTTTAAGAAAAAGCCCCAGGACCAGACAGATTTACAAGTGAATTCTACCAAACATTTAAAGAACAATTAATCCCAATACTATATAAAGTACTTGAAAAAATCAGAAAAGCAGAGGTCCTACCAAGTTCCTTTTATGACACAAATATGGTTTTTCTATCTCAACCAGTGAAAGCAAAAACAGAGATAGAAAACTATAGGTCAATTTCCCTAAAGAATATTGACGCAAAACGTAATTGTTTTAAATACTAACTAGCTAGGAGATTACAGCCAAACAGCATAAAGGTCCTACACCATGACTGGGTGAGATTTACACCAAGAATGGGGCGTGTTGGTGTTTGAGGAGGACTAGCACCTCTGGTGTGAGGCGTCGCTGAGCCCTTTTTACGGCTGCTCATCCATCTTTGCTCATCCTGCCACTCAACCCTCACCTGTGGCTCCAAGAAGCTGCAGCATGTGCAGCGAGCCACATCCAGTAAAACCATAGAGGCAGACAAGTTAAACCAGGTTGAGGGGGACCAATAGGCCTCAAACCCATTCGTGAGTTAGCGGGATGTCTACCCTTTACACAAGAATGTGAAAAGACTTTCCCCAGTGGAATGGGTGGATGGGAACAATTAGTTCCCACAGCCGAAGGCTGCTGAAGCAAGGGCTGTGGAGCGCTTAGAGCCTGGTCAGACATTCAATACACCAAAGCTATCCACTGTACCCTGGGCCATTACCAGTCGTCCTAACTTTCGACTTGTCGCTGGATTTCAGTGACAAGGGACTGACGACTTTGTGCAACTCTGCTTCACTTAAATCCAATTCACGCATGAGTAAAGACATTATCCTGCGATGTCATTGGTCCTCTTCAAAAATGAAAGACAAATAACAGCAACAAAACCAAGAGTAAAAGGCTGGTTCATTCAACGTTAGGAAAATTATAAGCAGAATTTACCATATCAATAACACAAACAACCATAATAATATGATTGTATCAAGAGATGCAGAAAAAGTTAAAAATAAAAATCCAACACCCGTTCCTCCTAAAAACACCAGAAAACACAGGAATCAATGGAGACTGTCTTAAAATAAGTAGTATTTATTTAAAACTAAGAGCAAGCATTGTATTTAATGTGAATAAGCTAGGAGCTTTCCCAATAAGACCAGGGAGTGAAGCTAAAATTTCCGTTATCACTACTATTATTCAATATTACATTAGAAATGCTGGCTATATCAAAAAGACAAGAAAAGAAATTAAAGTAATAAAAATCGACAAAGAGGAAGCAAAATTATCACTCTTTGCCGATGATATGATAGATTAGAGAGCACAAGACAATCAACTAAAAAACTAGTTGAAAACAATTTGCAACTTTAACAAAATTGCAGGACATATAATGTTGTTGTCATTTCATTTGTGTCCAGCTCTTCATGACCCCATTTGGGATTTTCTTGGCAAAGACACTGGAGTAGTTTGCCATTTCTTTCTCCAGATTACTTTATAGAATAGATGGTGAACTAAGGCCATCAGGGTTAAGTGACTTGCCTAGAATCACACAGCTAGTAAGTGTCTGAGGCCAAATTTGAACTCAAATCCTCCTGCCTCCAGGGCTGGTACGCTGTCCTCTGTACTACTTAGTTGCCCAGGAAATCAAATAAACACATATAAGTCATTAGTATTTCTATATATTACCAACAAAACCCAGAAGGAAGAGACAGAAAGAGAAATTTAATTTAAAATAACTGTAGACAATATGAAATACTTGGGAGTCTACCTGCCAAGACAAACTGAAGGACTACATGGACATAATTACAAAGCACTTTTCACACAAATAAAAACAGATATAAACAATCAGAAAAATATTAATTGCTCATAGGTAGGTCGAGCCAATATAATAAAAAAAAGACAACCGTACTTATTTATTCAGTGTCATAACAATCAAACTACCAAAGAATTAATTTATAGAATTAAAAAAAAATTAACAAAATTCATCTGGAAGAACAAAAAGGCAAGAATATCAAAGGAAGCAGTAAAAAAATTGTGAAGGAAAGTGGTCTGGTAGTACAAAATTTCAAACTTTATTACGAGTTGGTAATCATAAAAATGATCTAATGCTGGCTAAGAAATAGAGCAGTAGATCAATGGAATAGATTAGGTACACAATACACAGTAGTAAATTACCACAGTAATCTAGTGTTTAATAAACTCAAAGATTCAAGTTCTGGTGGCAAGAACTCACTATTTGACAAAAATTGCTGGGAAAGCTAAAGAGTAGATTGGAAGAAACTAGGCATACAGCAATATTTTACACATATACCAAGATAAGGTCAAAATGGGTACATGATTTAGATTAAAAGGGTGATATCATAAGCAAAGTAGGGACCAGGGAAAATTTTACTTGTCAGATCTAAGGATAAGGAAAGAATTTATACCCAAAAGAGACAGAGAGGATCACAGCAAATAAATGGATTATTTTGATTACACGAAATTTAAAAGGTTTTTCACACACAAAAAAAACCAACCCCACAACAATGCAGCCAAAATTAGAAGGAAAGCAGGAAATTGAGGTGGACTGGGGGATAAAGTTCTCATTTTTCAAATGTACAGAGAGCTGAATCAAAATTATAAAAATAAGAGTCATTCTCCAATTGATAAATGGTGAAAGGATATAAATGGGCATTTTCATAAGAAATTGAAGGTACAGTCACATGAAAAAATATTTGAAATCACTATTTATTAGAGAAATGCAAATTAAACCAATTCTTAGATACTATTTCACAACTCTGATTGGTTAACATAACAGAAAAGGAAAATTTTAAATCTTGGAGAGGATATGGAAAAATAGGTACATTAATAAATTATTGGTGGGGTTGTGAACTAGTCCAACCATGCTAGAGAACAATTTAGAACTATATTCAAAGAGTTATTTAAATGTGCATACCCTTTGACCCAGCTGCTAGGTCTATATCCCAAAATAACCAAAGGAAAAGGAAAAGGACCTAGATGTACAAAAAATGTTTATAGTTTCTCTTTTTGTGGTGGCAAGGAATTGGAAATTGAAGGGATACCTATCAATTGGGGAATGACTGAACAAGTTTTGGTATATGATTGTGATGGTAATAGTGCTATAACGTATGAGCAGGATGCTTTCAGAAAAACCCAGGAAAACTTACATGAACTGATGCAAAGTGGAGTGAACCGAGCCAGGAGAACATTGTACACAGTAACATCAATATTGTTAAAAATTAGCTGCTTTAATAAATACAATGATACAAGACAATTCAACAGACCCATCAAGATAAATACTATTTACCTCCAGAGGGAGAACTCATGAACTTCGAGAGCAGATTGAAATATACTTTTCCCCCTTTCTTTATGCTTCTTTATACTTTTTTTATTTTTTGGCAACATGGCTAATATGGAAAAGTTTTGCATGACTTCACATATATAATTAATATCATATTTATTGCCTTCTCAATGGATGGCAAAGGAGTGGGAGGGAGGGAATGAACTTAGAACTCAATTTTTTAAGATGAATATTAAAAATAAAAACAGAAAACAAAGCATGTAAACTCAAAGTTAAATAATCTTTTTTGTGTATATTCAACATGCCCTAATATTGGTTACTTGTGTTGATGTCATTCATTTTGCCTAGCACATCATATTGTCAGTTTCTAATCGACACCAAAACTTTTTAAAAATTGAAATACATATATGAAAATTATAAAATATCTTATAAGTAAATATGTGCATGTTACATGATTTATTGTATATCTGAGGTTTGAGTACTATACAAATTATACTATTTTATGACAAAATAATAATTTCATTTTAATAAAGTACTAAAACTTTAGTACTAAGAATATAATTTCTATAAATTAATTTTCTGAAAAGTGTGGGAGTGTACAATTTTTTTTTAAAAGGAAGACATTGCTATATAAAATTTGGAAACTATTTCCTTAGTTGAATGATGATAATGACAACAAACATTTATATAATTCTTTACAATTTGCTTTATATACATTTTCTCATTGAAAGCAAATGGTTGCCTAATTGTTCTAGCACCTGAATTTTCACCATTTGAGAAACGTTCCTTTTATTAAATCATCCCCCCCCCAACTACTTCTATACTATTTTTTGCTGTTAAAACCTCAGTATGAATTAATTTGTTGTGTTCCTCTCTTGCATAGAAATCTGCTGACAGGCCGCTGAGGAAAGGAGAATTTTGATAGGGAAGAAAAGAGACACAATTTCAGAATATGAGAATGACCTGGTTAGGGGCACCATAGTGGTTCTGGTGAGGTTACCAAGCACTGTGTGAGGGAGGAGAGCCAAGAAAGAGAACAGGCAGCAGGAGGCCATGGAAAGAATCCTAGATTTGGAATCCTAGAACCTGGATTTAAATCTCAATTCTGCCACTTGGTAAGGTCTAGGTGACCTTGAGCACTTAATTTCTCTAAACCTCAGTTTCCCCAATCTGCCAAAGAAGGGGAGTTGGATTAGATGATCTTGAAGGTCTCCTCCATGTCTAAATTTATGACTCTAGGAAAGGGGCCCAAGGAATTGAGAGGAAGACAGACCAACAATAAATGTACAATTATACCTAGGGTTGGCCCTGATTACCAAAAAGGTCCCCCATGAAAGGTCAGCATGGACAGGACATACCACAATGGCACTGCAATGTGGATAGGGTCCTAACCTGCCTGTGCTTTTTGTTCCCTCAGAAGAAGGAAGGTCGAGAACTCCTGAGAAGACTGACAAAATGGAAAGGTTTTGAAGAAATGAAAGAGTCCCGGAAAAACATCTTGCTTGATGTTCTCTATGATGGCATCGTGTTTGCAGTAGAGAAAGGCTTCCCCTGGACAACCGTGGTAGAAGTTGCCAGATTCACAGAAGAGCTGTTAGAGGAAACCAAAGGTATGGCTTGGCCCTGATGGAGCTGACAGCAGGTGGGCTATGCTCCAGCATCAACGGGGTGTCCCAAAAGTCTTAGTGCAAGTTTATGCTATTAAGGCTTAAAATTGTTGCAGCTTAAAAGTGCACTAAGACTTTTGAGACATCCTGCATAATCAATCAGTTTCAGAGGATAGCAATACTACACAAATTACTATGCAAAGAAGGGCATGAGTTAAAATCTGTTTTCCTCACCAACCAACCACATCACTCCCCCACAAAAAACTTGAGTCCGAGTCTCCAGGATTATCCTTCTTTTCATCAAATACCACATCATTGCTGGGCCAGTCACTTCACTGGTGCCCACTTAGGAAACTCTTTCCTTTCCAAATTCTCTCCCTCTTTCCCTCTCTTTCCTCACCCCTTGGGAATACAAGCAATATGATATTGGTTATAAATGTGAAGTCACGCAAAACATATTTCCATATTAGCCATATTGCGAAAGAACACACACACACACACACACACACACCAAGAAAAACAAAGTAAAAAAATACGCTTCAATCTGTATTCAGAGTTTATTAGTTTTCTCTCTGGAGGGACATAATAGCATTTTTTATCGTGGATCCTTTGGAATTTTGGACACATAAATTCAATCTACATTGCTAACATCTCCATCACTTTCTTAAGTCTAGACAATCAGCAAAATAATAAATTGAGCCCTGATTTAAGGTGTTTTCAGATTTCTGAGTTGTAAAGACATATATTGAATAGTTAAGAGCCAGTTCAAAATGACTCCAGCACACTCCTACCTGCACCACCCACTCCTTGGAAAGTAACTTGGGAACTAATTTCCATCATATTTAGCAACAAAACCAGCCTGGTAGAAAAAATGTTAATAGACAATGGTCAATTAAGTTTCTCTCAGAGCTGAAATATCTCAGGGTTCTTGAATGTTAAGCTCCTGGATTGCAAGAGGTGACCTGCCTTAAACTTCCGCTGCTCAACTCCCTTCCCTTCCCACCATTAAGGCCCACCCAAACCCACTTCTTCGTATCCTTGAAAGGAAAAAAAAAAGTCTTTCATTTTAAAAAAAATGTTATGAACTTGGGCTTTGGATGATCTCTCTTCTTTGCAGTTTAAGTTGTCACAGGCACAGAGGGTGGAGACTGTTATTGAATGTGTCAGATATATAACTCCCTCTGGCTATGGTCTACACCTGCTGCCAAGCACAATCATGGCCAAAGCGCCAAGGTTCTATTTATTTAAGAGCTTATTGAGTTAGTTCAAGTCATTGAGGTGTGTCCTAGGAGCTAACCTAACAAAGCTGGCTTTTCCAGACCTCTCAGCAGTCAGGAGAAAGGTAGAAAGCTCAGCTGAGATAAGAAACAAGAACATCAATCAGTCGGCAGTTACTGATGTTGTCTTTTTGGCCTTTTGTGGTCAATCAACAAGCATCTGTTAAGGGCCTATGATGTCACAGGTACTGTGCTAGGCTCTTAGGGATAGAAATTCAAAGAAGGAAACAATCCCTACTCTTAAAGAGCTTACAATCTAATGGGGGAGAAAAAAAAGTACATGTAAAAATATATATATCACGTATCTATAAAATGAATAAGTATAAAGATAGATAGATAGATAGATAGATAGATGATTAGTAGAGATAGGAATATAGGTAGATAGTAATTAAGTACAAGGTGATTTGGGAGAGATAAAAGTATTTTTAGCTCCTTGAGAGCAGGGATATGGTCAGAACTTAGCACAATGCCTGGTAAACAATAGGAGCTTAATAAATGTAGACTGAAGAGTTTTTCTATTCTTCTGGAATCTCCCCCTCTCTAAGATATATAGAGAATGGATCCCTGACTGTCTTTAAAATAATAATAGCTAGCATTTTAAAAATGGCAAACTACTTCATTATCTTTGCCAAGCATACCCCAAATGGGGTCTCTAGAATCTGATATGACTGAAATGACTGAATGACATAGGCACAGTTTTACAAATATTATCTCAGTTTATCTTCCCAACAATCCTGAGAGGTGGGGGGGGGTGGTGTCTATTATAATCCACATTCTACAGATACAGAAACAGAGGCAGACAGGGTTATATAACTTGCCCAGGGTCACACAGCTAGTAAATGTCAAGGGTAGGATTTGAACTCAGATCTTCCTGTCTTCAACTCCACTGCTCTGGTCACTGTACTACCTAGCTATCACTTCCAACAACACTTCTTTTTTCTGTTGGAAGAAAGATCCAGCGATTCTTCCCAATCTCATTTTCTTGTCATTTTTCTATCTAGAACATCAGTGAAAAGTAATGTAAATGTGAGTTATTGCTGAATGGAAGTGGATTCATTCACTCAACAGTCAGTAATTTAAAATGCTCCTTATGTGCTAGGCCCTGGGGATATAGAGAAGAATTTTTAAAAATTTTAAGAAGAAACTCCACTTGCCCTCAAGAAACTTACAGTCTATTTGGGGGAAACAATTTATATACAGAAAAGTAAATACAAAACAGGTACCAAAGAAATACATTATAATTGGAGGGTGGTGAGGATCAAGACGAATCTCATAGAGCAGGCAGATCTGAGCTTGAACCTTAAACCTTGAACCTTGAAAGAGGCTGGGGATTTTAAGAGAAGTGAGGGAATTCCCAACATGGGGAAAGTCTGTGCAAAGAGAGATAAGAGATTGAATGATAGCTTTGCAATCACAAAAGGGTGTGGGGTCCTCTTGAGACATTTTTGCTTGGAGACCCAGAATTCAAAATTCAGACCACAGTATTTGCTACCTTACCCTCTTCCCCTCTACGTAAAAGGAGAGACTTCATTATAGTGTAGATATTTGTAAAAGTCTTTGTAAATCTTAAAATGCCATAAATGTTAGCTATTATTATAGCTATTTCTCATCACACCCACTTACTCAGAGTAGGATAAAGAGAAGCTGAGCTAAGTGAATGAGAGAAAGGGCCAGGGAGAAAGGAAGCACCAGCAGGAAGGTCTAGGGGAGAATTTTAAAGATCCCTCCTCCTAGAAGTGAGTGAGCCTATAGAATGAGATCTCCTGCTATCAGTCTGTAAGCACGTATAAAATACTATGCGTCAGGCACTGGAAATAGAAGTACAAAGAATGAAACAATCTTTATTCTTAAAGGAGTTTATATTCTATTGAGGGAGATAACATCTATGTGTGTGTGTGTATGTATTTATGTACATATATACACACACACAAAACAATTTGAGATCATCAGCTTTCTATAGGAGGAGGTTATAGATGAACAAAAAGCTGGATTTTTACCTCTCTGCAAGAAAAATGGAATTCCCAGCTGACAATGTCTTCAAGAAATTACCTACTTGACCTCATTACCCACAGGCTACCCTGGATAGACAAGAGATTGTTCAAGGAAAGCTGACCTATAGCTTTTTCCCCAGTAACCTATTCCAACATCTTTCAAGGATTAGTCAAGTTCAGTCACATCTTACCTCAAGTTATATTCTCCCCTGTTTCAACTTAAGTCCTGGTTCCTTTGTTGAATATTCAAATTGGAATTCTCAGATTCTCAAAAAGGAAAGTAGCCAATCACCATTCTCTGGTAAGCAACTCTATTTCATCCACCTGAATTCACTCTTCAACCTATTTTTCCCTAGGAGGATCATCCCAGTAACTTTAGCTTTTCCTTGTAGAAAAAGTTTCACACAATGATCCATTCTAGGCTTCCACTCTAAAAACTGTTTAAATTATTCATGTGACCTAAGATAAGACCATGTAAGATTCCACAATAAATTTCTGAAACCTGCATAGTAGATTTGGCTAAGTAGATTTGACTAAGTAAGATACTATTAAGTAGTAGCCTTGGAGTCTGGAAGATCTGGGTTCAAGTTCTGCTTTTGACACATACCAGTTGTGCAATAAACCACTTAATTTCTCAATAATTCCAGGGAAATTTAGTTCCATAAGTCACAAAAGATTGTTGGTGGAGGGAATTTCCTCACTGGAAGTTCTTGCATTGATGAAATGAAGGGTTGAGAACCTCAAAAAAAAATTTTCTTCTCAGATGGATGAAATTTCCAGAATTCCAATGCAAACATGCTATTTCAAGAAATAAACAACGACATTTTCAACTAAAAGCCAGCAAGCTATTTCCCAGAACTTTAAAACTAGAGTTGTAATTGCCAATCCAAGAACAGTAACTTGCTGGAGGACTAATCAGAATTCTAAAATACAGCAATGGCAGGTGATTTTCTACAATGTCCAAATTGTAACCTCATGGGTAATTTACCTTCAACTTAACACACTCATCTCAGAGACTGATGAAACAAGGACAAATTGTTTTCAGGTCAACCTGGGCTGCTAAGCTGACCTGGTCACTGTAAAATGGACAAGAATCACTGAATTACATTTGCCAGGGTCTGCTGCCAATGCCAGCCTGGAGGAGGGCATTATGTGGGGAGCTCAATTCAATTCATTTCAATGGGCATTCATTAAAGTACCTACTCTGTGTTAGGCACTGTGCTTTTTGGGAAGACAGATTAAAAATAAAACCATTCTTGTGTGAAGAGTAGAAATGTGCATAAAAGATTATTGATATACATATATATTATAATTTCCAGGAAAAGGGTACATGTCTAATGTGAATTATATGAAAAAAATTATATATCTTTAGAATGGAGAAACAGAACAATGAAGAAATAGACCCAATAATCCCTACTAACCTATTAATAGGAGACCCATAGAGAATATCCCATCTTTACCAGGCTGCCAGAATTTTACCAGTTGAATTCTGAAGATAGTTCATCTACTTGACAAAATCCAGCCAGAGGTCACAGTCTGACTGTGAAAAATTAAAGCAGGTGCATGAAAGAGGTATTGTTATGTATTTCACCACTAAGAGAGCCAACTGTCCCTGTTAAACCAAGCAGTCCTTCCTGCCATCTTCTCTGATTTCCTTCCCCTCCCCTTTCCCCATCCCCTGCCACAGTAGCACCGGCAGTAGCTTCATTTGGCCTGCTCTGTGATCTGTAGCCCTTTCTCCCTTCTTTCTCAGTCACCAGGAAGGCCCTGCCCAATAGATGTTTTGTAGGATAGCTTCTATAGAAACCATCAGCAGCAAGGAGCAGCTAGATGGCACAGTGAATAGAGTATTGGGCCTGGAGTCAGGAAGACCTGAGTACAAATCTCACTTCAAAGAGCTTACTAGCTGGGTAACCCTAGGCAAGTCACTTAACTTCTGTTTACCTCGGTTTTTATCAATAGTAAAATGGTGATCTAGCTCCCTGGGTTATAGTGTGGATAAAATGAGATGAAACTAAACATTTCATTAAAAAAAATGAGGGGTGGCTAGGTGGTGCAGTAAATAGAGTACCAGCCCTGGAGTCAGGAGGACCTGAGTTCAAATCTCGACCTCAGGCACTTACTTAATATAACACACTAGCCATGTGACCTTGGGCAAGTCACTTAACCCCAACTGTCCCACATTCCCCCCTCCAAAAAAGCAAAAAAATAAAAAAAATTTAGAAAATGAAATAGTCCCTGCCCTCAAGAAGCTTACATTTTAGTTGGGCGAAATATTATGAACATAGGTAAGTAAATACAAAATATATAACATTGGGGAGGGGTGCATTAGCAGCAGTGGGATCAATAGTAATTTTATGCAGAAGATGCCAATTGATTTGAGCCTTGAAGGAAGCAAAGGCTATTAAGGGACAGGGGTGAAGAGGGAGAACCTTTCAGACACGGGGAACAGCCCTGTACAAAGTCACAGAGATGGAGCATGAAATGTTATATATTGGCAACAAGTATGACCTGGACTGGAATGCAGAAGTGAGTGAAGAGCTTAATGCAATAAACCTGTCAAGGTAAATTGGATTTTGAAGGGCTCTAAATCCCAAATAGAGGGCTTTCCTATTTCATCCAAGAAGCAAACTGGGACTTCTTAAGTAGGGAAGTAAATTGGCCAGACCTGTGCCTTAGGAGTATGAATTTTCAGCTATGTGGGAGAGAAATTGAATAATGGAGATACTGGTTAAAGGAAGACCAATTACAAGGCTATTTTGGTGCCGGGATGAACTAAACAGCTATAGAAGCAGAAAGAAGGTGATGGATGTGAAAGATGTTGTAGAGGTAGAACCAATACAACTTGGCAACTAATTGTATAAGGGAGGGTATGAGGGAAAGGTAGAGTTGAGGATGGCTTGAGGTCTCAGGATCTGGTTGACAAAAAGGTTGATGGAATCCTCATCTGAAATAGGAGAGTTAAGAAGTGTCAAAGGTTTGGCAAGAAAAAAGATAATGAGTTCTGTTTTGGACATGTTGAGTTTAACATGCCTACGGCCAAGCAGCTGGAAATACTGGGAGCTGACACTTTGATACTGAAGCCCAGGAGAGAGGCTGGATATAGAGATGTGGATGTCACTTGCATAGAGTTGGTAATAGAATCCACAGAAGTTGATGTCACCAAGAGAAAGATGTCATAAAGAGAAGACAAGAGAGGAGAAGACAAGAGAGAAGAGAAGACAAAAAGAAGAGAAGACAAGAGAGGAGAAGACAAGAGAGAAGAGAAGACAAGCGAGGAGAAGAGAAGAGAGCTCACTACAGTGTCTTGGGGTATGTCTTGTCACACATAGGGACAGGATGTGAATGATGATCCCGCAAAGTAGACTGATAAGGAGCAGCCAGACAAGTAGAAGGAAAAATGAGAGAAAGTATTGTCAGGAAAGCCCAGATAGAAGAAAGTATCCAGCAAGAGGGAGGGATGAACCATGTCAAATATCAGAGAGAGGTCAATAAGGATAGGGACAAAGATGATATTATCAGATTTGGTTATTAAAAGGTCACCAGTAACTTTGGAGAGAGTAGTTTCGGTTCAGATTGCAAAGGGTTGAGGGGTGAGAGGAGGGGAAGAAGAGATAAGAAGTAATTAAGTTAAATTTTCTTTAAGAATGAAAATCTATTTTATCTCTTTCCTACTCACTGAAAAAGAAAGAAAAACAAAGCCTTTAAAACAAATATACACAGCCAAGCAAAACAAATTCCAGCATTGATCATGTTCAGAAAATATGTCTCAATCTTCACTCTTGAGTTGATCATTTTTTCAGGAGATAGACAGCACCTTTCATTCTGGGTCTTCTGGAGTTTTGATCGGTCATTATATTGATCAGAGTTCTTAAATCTTTCAGAGTTGTTTGTCTATAAAGACACTATAAAGTGTTGTTATTGTATAAAACTGTTCTCCTCGATCTGCTCACTTAACTCTCTACAGTTCATCCAAATTTTCCAAGGTATCTCTGAAATTGTTCCTTTCCTCATTTCTTATGACATGATAGTACCCCACTGCATTCATACACTATAGTTTCTTCAGTCATTTCCCAATTGATTGGAACCCCCTTACTTTCCAGTTTTTTGCAAGCTTCTATAAATATTTTTGTATATATGAGTCCCTTTCCCCTTTCTCAACAGTTTTTTAAAGAGTTTGGCTATAAAACAAAGGATAGATACAAGAAATTCAATCAAAAGGATGACACAGTCAAGTAGAAGTTTTGAGTTGTTTTTTTTTAAATAGGAGAGACTAGAACATATTTGTGGGGAGAAGAGAAACAGATAATGATGATTCAAGCATCTAAAGCTCTGGACCATGGGATAGAAAGAAGATGGCCAAGGGCTAGAGCCTGGGCACCCAAGGAGAGGAAAGTACCAAGGACTGGTTTTTCAGAGTGCAAGTTGGCTATGCTCATTGGACCACACACACACACACACACACACACACACACACACACACACACACTCCTTTCCATTGCCTCTGTCTGACCTGGGTGGTAGAAGATAAGGAGATGAGTAAGCTTTGATTCTAGGTGTGACTCAAATGAGTTCTGGTTTGGGAGGGTGGAAGGTGGTATGTAATAGCAAAATCATAGTGCGTAGATTCAGACCTAAAATGTGTTTTAGAGCGCATCTAGCACAATTCCATTGTTTGACTGGTGAGAGAGCTGAGTGCCTGAGACACTTACTCAGAATAACATGGGCAGTAAATGGCAGAGCTGGGACTTGAACCCAGGATATTGTGGCTCCAGATACAGAACTTATTTCACTCAGCCTTCCTGGCTCCCTCTGGGCTAAATCTTGGGGGACATCTGTTTTCTGTCGTTACATCTTTTTGTGAATACGGGCAAATCATTTCATGTCTCTGGAGCCCTGTTCCTTCTAGAAACAGTTGTAGAGCGTCCAGTAGCTGGGGGATAGGAGGGAAAACCCTGAATTTTGGAGTGGGAAGGGAAGGGAACATTAGTATTAAGTGCCTACAGTATATCAGGCACTGGACTAAGTAAGCACTTTACAAATATCTCATCAGATCTTCACCATGACCTTGGGAGGTCAGTGCCAATTATTATCCCCATTTTACAGCTGAAACGGAGGCAGACAGCAGTTAAGTGATTTGCCCAGGGTTACACAATTAGTAAGTATCTGAGGCTGGATTTGAACTCAGGTTTTCCTGACTCTAAACCCTAGATTCAAAACCTAATTACATGACCTTAGAAAAGTGACTACATTTCTCCATAACTAATAGTCATTATCACAAAATAAGAATGATAAAATAAGAATTCTTCATATGGAGCTGTGAGGAAAGTGCTTTGTAAACCTAAAAGTACTATATAAACATCAGCTATTATTAGCTATAAAAAGGGCTGGGTTAAAGTTATAAAGTTCCTTCCCATTTTAAGAATTTTATGAATCATACCACACACATTTGTAAACTTAGAGCTATTTTCTACTCCTCCTCCTTCATATCCAGTCAGTTACCAAGTTCTCCTAATTCTTTCTGTGCATCATCTCCCAGATCTGACTCTTCCTCTCCATTCCCAGCAGCCTCATGTTAGCCCAGACAGCTAGATTAATAAGGCAGCTACCCATCCGTTTGTCCTGCCCAAAGGCCTTCCCTGAGTCAATCCACTCTGCTTCTGGGATGAGCTTTCTCAAATATTACTTCTTTTGTTAAAAAATTATTTATTTTCAACATTTTTTTCTTCTCTCCCCCAAATTCTCTCCCCCCCACTCCTCCCCACCCACTGAGAAGGCAAGCAAAATATTAATTTTATACATGTGAAACCACACAAAACATATTTGGTGATATAGCCATATAACCAAAAGAAAAATAGTAAAGAAAGTGAGAAAAATATATTCCAACTTGCACTTAGAGTTTATCAGTTCTCAGGAGGTGGATGGCATTTTTTCATCATGAGTCATTTGGAATTGTCTTGGATGGTTGTATTGATCAGAGCAGCTGATTGGGTCTTCATCATTACAACAGTGCTGTTACTACATACAGTGATCTCCCAGTGCTCATTTCACTTTGCATCAGTTCATATAGATCAGACTTGCATAACTTGGCAGTGGTAAGGAGCCAAAATTAAAACAGGCTAAACTTCTTTGGGCTTCAGATAGGTTTTTAGTAGTTCACTTTCCAAGTAAAGGTAACTAGGCATGAACTGATGATGGTTGGTTGCTGTGGGTCATGTGACAAATCAGAGCGAGTGCACAGTGGCAACCAACCTGCCAAATTACATGATGGGCACCATAGTGACTAGTGGAAGGTGGGTTAAGCAGGGCACGGACAAAGCTCTTGTTACATATTTACTTTCTTTTATATCCTCTACATTTTTCATGGGTTGCCCAGTGTAGGTCTTGTATAGATTTTGACCGTTTCCCCCCCCCCCCTCAAACCACCCCTTCGTCATTTCTAATAGTGCAATAGTACTAGACACAGCATCTTCTTCATTCTCATTTGATCTTCATAAAGGTTTTGTGAGGTCCGTAATAAAGATATTATTATCCCTATTTTTCTGATGAGGATGGTGACGCTGCTTAAAACTGCGGTCTCTAAAAGGGGGGACCTAGACTCCTGGTCAGATCATGACATGAACCCAAGGGGTATGAGGGTAGGAAAATGGCTCATATCTCACTGTCTGTACAATATGCAACTGTGGGGATTCTCTGCAAGACAACCATACCTACCCTCATCCTCCAATACTTCCCCACTCTCTTCCTTTTAAAGCTTCCAAGTTTCCCTCTTCTGAGCCTAGTTAGGCAGTTATAACCTAACCCTGAGAAGGTATCCACAGCAAAGCCGACACTAGTGAATTAAGAAAATGCTCCTCACTGCTCCCTCAGCATACCCACGTCAGTCTCCAGATCACCTCAAGGCTGTGATCGATACCCTTCAGAGGGTGGGCTCCTTTTTCAGGGGCAGTGACTGGTGAGTAAGAGCCTCACCTCTCCCCTTTTC
>CM053581.1:119051314-119170911 GCA_028627135.1 Pseudochirops cupreus | reverse complement strand
ACTGGAACTTGAAATACACAGGCACTGCAGTTGGGAGATCCATCCTGCCCTACCAAAAAGTGACATAGGAGAGAATAGACTGGGGGAGGGGGAAAACACTGGGATGGCTGTCTTGGGGTGGTGGGCGGGGGAAAGACGGGGAGAAAATATGTAACTCAAAAAAAATTTAATAAAATAAATTTATTATTAATAAAAAAAATAAAAAAAAATAAAAGTCAGGGAGAATGACACTCAGGGTATAAAAGCTCAACCCGCAAAGGGTTGAGCGGCCTCCTTTGCTGACCTGCTTTGGGAAAGGACGCCCCCATTCCCGGGGATTGGTAATAAAATATTCCTGTTCACCGCAAAAAAAAAAAAAAAAGAACAAACATGTCTCCAAATAAGAAATTTAAGAAGAAATCTCTCCTGACTTCTTTGGAGGGGGCAGTCAATAGATGAAGAACATTGCCTTAATTGTCAGATTTTTTTTCAATGTGTTGAGTGATTTTGCTCATTGATTTTTCTCTTCTTCTTTTTTTAAAAAAGAATTTTGTTATATGGAAAAGCTCTAAGAGAGAGAAAAGAGAGATTGGGGGAAAATCTAGATATTAAAAATGAGATCTCAATGATATTTATTTGAAACAAAAAAAGAAAAGCAACAATCAATAAATATGATGGAGTCATGATGACTGAGTTTGGTCCCAAAGATGTGACCCCAGAATTCACCTTCCGTGCCTCTTTGTAGAGGTGGGGGACTATGGGTACGGGTATGGAACACTGCATATCATATTGGACTTGGCTGATGTTAGTTTTCCTAAAAAGGTTTTTTCTCCTTTTTATTCTTTGATATAAGAGATGTCTTTTGGGGAAAAGAAGGGGATAGGGATGTATAGGAAGGGGTAGTGATATGAAAACAAAATACATTGATAAAAATTTTAAGTGAACAAACCAACAAAGATGAATCTTAAGGTCTGGTAGAGTCTTTTATCACCTCCACCCAAGAGTATGGACTCCCTGAGGATCAAGGCTTCATACTTTGTTCTTCATCTGTCTAGCACTATGTGCTGGGCAGGCTCTGCCAACATGTAGCACATAGTAGGCCCTTGAATTATTTGACTCTAACAGGGAGGTGGGCAGAGCATTTTACATAGGAGAAACTGAGACTCAAGGAGGCTGGTGACTTGCCCCAGCTATATACAGAGTCAGGTTTCAAATCCTAGAGTCATTGTTGGGCCTCCCTGCCTCTTGGTAGTATAAGAAGCTGTCGCTAATAAACTTCACTGAATTGAAGCTGTTGGTTCCTTTGTATTTAGCATAGCTCATTCTTGCAGTTTCAGATCCCTTCCCTGAGAAGTAAGTGATTTGTCCCAGGCCCTAAAAGTCATGGCAGGACCATGGTGAGAACCAAAGTCCGAGTTTTCCCATAGTCCCCAATTTCTGGTCCTGTGTTCTATACATTAGTACCTATTCTTTGCTAATTTATTTTTCTGTATATATTTTCTTTCTGTAACTCAGATATTCTATATCTCCCCCCACCCCCCAATCTCATCTTCCAGAGGGAAGAATATGTTTTCTCCAATGGGAGTTAGTGTGGGAGTCTGCAACCTCAATTCATGCCAAAATTATATTCCCCTGAGCCACGGCAACTTCAAGCCAGCAGTTGTCCCAGCAGGCCACACATGTGTGCCTTCAGCTAGCATATGGCATTAGGAGGCAGGTGGGCCAAGTCACAAGCTCCATGGTGGGGGATTTAGCTGGTACCTGGAAGAACCCATGATTCAGCAGGAAACTAGCACTTTTTGTGACTAGTGCAGGGCAAAGCTGAGAAGCCATCAGTGGTTTCTCACAGACTGAAGAAATCTAGGTAAGAGCTCTCCCATGCTGCCTGGAAAATAGCATTCTCTGCCCCATTTCTGTCCTTCATTGTGAAACCTAGCCCCTTCATAAGGAAGCAAATAGTCAAGTAGAGTGAATTGAGTAATTGCACTGAGTGAGGACACCTGGGCTGTGATCTTTTTTTCTCCCTGTTCCATTTTAGAGTCAGTATGGCATAGTAGATAAAGTGCCGGGCTTGGAACCAGAACGATGGGGTTCGAATCCCATCTCTCATACTTATTTGTCGTATGACTCATGAGTAAGTCACTAAAACTCCATTAGCCTCAGTTTCCTCATCTGTAAGATGAAAATAATAATAGCACCTACCTCACAGGGTTTGGGGGAAGCTCTAAAGGGATGGACAATTTATAATGTAAAGTGTCTTGAAAACTTTAAAGCAGTATATGTCGTCCAGTCGTGACCAATTCTTTGTGACTCCATTTGGGATTTTCTTGGCAAAGATACTGCAGTGGTTTGCCTTTTTTTCCCAGCTCATTTTACAGAAGAGGAAACTGAGGCAAACAGGGTTAAGTGACTTGCCCAAGGTCATACAATTAGTAAGTCTCTGAGCCTGGACTTGAACTCAGCTCTTCCTGGTTCCAGGTCTGACAGTCTCTCCACTGTGCCACCTAGCTGCCCTAAAGCAGTACATAATTTTACTATTTTTACCTTCTTCATTCTCTAAATCAGCCCTCTTTGGGCAAGTCCCTCCTTCAATTTCTGCCCACAGTAATGATTTCATATATTAATGTAGTGTTTAACAGTTTTCAAAATGCTATCATATACATTGCCTCATTTGGACTTTTCAAAAACCCTGTGAAGTGAGCAGGGATAAATAGTATTATTTCTATTTTACAGATGAAGAAAGCAAGATGTTGAGCAGAGTTGAGCGCAGCTAGTAACTGGCAGATATGGGACTGGACTTAAAGTCCTAGGAATTGGGAGGGATGAAGTTAACATAATACATAGTTCCTACCCTCATGACACTTAAAGTCTTTCAGGGAGGTAAGACATGATACCCAGCATTACATAAACAATGCATCAGGGGAGTGCAAAATCAAGTGTTCCATGTGCTCCAAGGGGAGAAGATTGTTACTGACATGGGGACCAGAGAAGAGTCATGGAAGAGATGGCATTTGAGTTAGGCTTTATAAAAGATGGGTAGGATATAGGATGGAAAACTCATCCTATAAAAAATTCTGTGAATTCTGAAGGTCAATGATACCAGAAGATTAATGGCTTTTCCTCTATGATGAGAGTCACCAAATCTTCCCCTGCTTTCTCTCTCTGAACTTGCTCAATTCTGCCCCAGTTCTCCACTGATTCAGTATAGTTGAGAAGCATGACAAGATTCCTAAAATGTACAAGAGCCACAGAGAGAGCATGGTCATATGGGTACAGGCTTGGAATTTGGGAGACCTGGATTATAGTCTGGGCTACACTGTTAACTTGCTGTGTGACACTGAATGACTCACTTCAGCCCATCTCTGGGCCTATTTTTTCATCAGTAAAATGAAGAGATTAGTCAAGATGATAGTTAACCTCTTTTCCTACCCTAACATATTAGTCCATGGGGCTTTTCAAGGGTCCAGGAAAGTGATTCTCAGAACAGCTGGTTATATGAAGCTCTCCTAAAAACCTGAATTGAAGAGTATTTCAAGGTTCTCCCATGAAAGTTACATGTGGATCTTTGCCAACAACCAACAAGCTCCCAACTGGATCCCATTCTGAACCAGACATAAGCCACACTGTGTGGGTAGAATTTTAGCTTGGCAAGACTCATCCCCCAGCCAAACTGCCCCCAGCTACTTCTCAGTGGCTCCCCTGGGTCTTAAAGCCTATAGTGTCTGAGAACTCTCAGAAATCTCAACTTTAGCTTCAGATCTGAATTTAGATGTTAATTGTGGGAATAGAGAGAAATGGTCAAATAGGAGAGATGTTGTGGGGGCATAAACAGCAAGATTTGACATTGAGTTGGACATGTAGAGTAAAAGAGTGAGGAATCAAGAAAAAAGGCAAAATTATGAACCAGGGGGACAGGAAGAGAGTGGTACCTTATCAGAAGTAGGGAAGTTTATTTGAAGGTTAGATTTAGGGAGAAAATATTGAGTTCTACTTTGGACATGTTTTATTTTGAAACGTCTCTGAGACATCCTGTTTGAAATGTCCAATGTTGATGCTGAGGGCCTAGGGGAAAAAAAGATTATGGCTAAATATATAGATCTGTGAGTCATCTTCATAGATACAACACTGAAACTCATGTGATATAATGAGGTTACCACGGAAGAAAGTGTAGAAATGAAGAGTGCCCAGGTCAGAGCCTTGGAGAATCCACACAGTTAGAGAGTTCACAGATGATGAACCACCAATGGAGTTAGAGTGGGAACAAATCAGACAGACAAGAGAACCAGGAGGGATGTCATAAGAAACCATTGAGGTTAGAGCTTCTGGGAGAAGAGGGTTCAGCAGTATCTAATGAAGTAGGGGATGTCAAGAAAAATGAAGCCTAAGAAGAGACCGTCAGCTATGGCAATTAAGAGATCATTGGTAACTTTGGAAAGAATCATTTCAGCTGAACGTTGAGGTCAGTAGCCAGATTGTAAAAAGCTTAAGAGGAAATAAGAGAAGAGGAAGTTGAAGCAACAAATGTCAAGGGTTCTTTTTAGGAGTTTGGGTGAAAGAGAAGAGACATGATAATAACTTGAGAGTATGGAAAGACCTGGTGAAGATGTTTTAAGGCTGAAGGTGACTTGGGAGTGTTTGAAGGAAATAAAAAGGAACAAATAGATTTGAAGAGATTGGAGATCAGAAGGGGAGGTTGGTTGAGGGGACAATATGCTGGAGAAGATAGGAAAGAATGGGCTAAAGGGCATATGTGGAGGAGTTGGACTTGGCAAGAAGGACCACCTCATTATCAGAGACTAGAGGAAAGGAGAAGAGGGTAAAGAATGACATCAAAGCATTTTTAGATGAAGAGAAGTGAAAAAAAAATTCATAGTATGTGACCTTAACCTGCTCAATAACTAATGAATCCAAGTCTTCAGTTGAGAGAATAGAAAGCATGGAAGCATGGAAAGCTTGAGGAAAGAAGAGACAGTTTGATATAGCTTTTGTGGGATATAGGTTAAGGAATAAATTGAGAAAGAATAAAAGATTACCTTGCTGCAGTGTGGTCCCAGGTGAGGTTAGATAATGTAGTTTTATAGTATACCCAGTAAGTTTAGTGGTATGACTATTTCTAGCACCATTTATCACTATATGAGTAAGAGCAAAAAAGGCATCAGATAGTGGCAGCAGTCCAAGCTTGGGGTTTAGCAAGGGTTGAACAGAACTAGGAGAATTGGGCAAACAGTTTGAAAATAGATAAGAGTATGGAGGTGAATTGGTTAATTAGAAGGCTGAGAATGGGAAGAGAGGAAAGTGAAGTCAAAACCTAGGTAAAAGTCTGAGAAAATACTGAGGAATGGAAGGATTAAAGGTTTCTGCAGACAAAGAATAGGTGGGAAAAGTATAGAATAATGGAATGAGAGAAGGTTATAGGTTTTTTTAATCATGGAAGTGGACCATGTTATTAATGGGAAGATCCAACATGGGACCACTCTTATTCAGGACTGAAGTATAATGAAAGAGTAGGACATGAAAAAAATTGAAAAGATTGTGAAAACAACCTCATGAAAGAATGATCCAAATAACTAATAATGAGTGAAATACAAATCAAAACAACTCTCAGGTTTCACCTTTCACCCTGTAAATTGGCGAAAGTGACCCAGAATAGTAATAGTCAATGTTAGAAGGGTTGTGAAATGATGGGTACGCTAATGCATTGTTGGGGGATCTGTGAAATGGTACAACTAATTTGGAAGGGATTAAGAATTACACAAATAAAGTGGTTAAAATGTCCATAGCCTTTGAGCTAGAGGCTAGACTTATACCCCAAGAATACCAGCAATAAGAAGGAAATGCTCATGTGTCAAAATACCAAAATATTTATGGCAG
Source organism: Pseudochirops cupreus (assembly GCA_028627135.1). NCBI lineage: Eukaryota > Metazoa > Chordata > Mammalia > Diprotodontia > Pseudocheiridae > Pseudochirops > Pseudochirops cupreus. Next base: position 119,165,061 of record CM053581.1, on the reverse strand, counting down.
TACTTTCTGTGATAGCAAAGAATCAGAAACAAAGTAGACACTCAATCGGGAAATGTCTAAATAAATTGTTACAAGTGCATGTAAGGTTATGCTATAAGAAATGATGTGTAAAAAACACAGAGAAGAATGGAAAGATCTGTACAAACTTATGTAAAGTGAAGTAAACAGAGCCAAGAAAACAACGAACACAGTATCTACAACAATGTAAATGGAGAACAATGATACTCACACACAAAAAAGTAAGTGTAACAAAACTATAAAGATCAAGCAGGATACTAATGAAGAGGTATGAGAAGATACTCCCATCCCATTCCTTCATGGAGGTAGTAAGTTCACAGGTGTGATACATTGTGCATGTTTTCAGACTTTTTCAATGTATTAATCAGTTGTGGTGATTTTTTTTTCCTCTCTAAAAAATACTATTTGTTATATGGCATAACTTTCTATGATGGCTAGTGAGCAGGGATACTAGGAATAATTATGATGATGTAAGAAATAGAAAATATCAATAAAAACTTATTTAGAAAAAAAGATTGTGAGAAATGAAGAGGTCTTAGTATTTAATAGGCCATTGACACAAATGTTGAATTCTCCTGTATATAAGGGGAGGAGTTGGGGAAGAGCAGAAGATGGTGGGCTCTATGTACTAAACTCCTTGAGACAGGAGGAAGAATGACTTGGGGTTCCATGTCTAACCTCCACCATGATCCGTATCTCATGAAAATTTTTAACAGATTGAACTTCAAAGGAGGAGAGATTTCTGAGAAACGGCAGTAAAAGGAGTATCTGGAACTTGTAACATGGAGCAAGATTATTCCAACTATCTTCTAAGATAAATACTAGAAAGGATGGCAAGTAATGTAGTGCCATCCAGAAGAAGGCAGGTCTCTGTGAGTACAAGTAGGTGGAAAGAGGATGAGCAAAGATCTGTGGTAAAGGGAGGTTTATGAAATGGGAATTGCTAGGGGCATCTTGGAAGGCATAGGCAGAGCTGAAGTGGGACATGGGAAGAGTTAAACAATATGGGGATAAGAGAATGATGGGGTGAGGAGGGAGGTCACTTGCTCCTAGGCAACCCCTAGGCAACCTAGGCAATTAAGAAACACAGAAATAAGGAGAGTAACCAATAATGGGAATAGGCTAGCCATAGAGGTAGCAAAGGGTGAGCAATGAACTACAACAGTCAGTCTCAGGGACAAAATCACCATGTGATTTTGGTGGTTCCACTCAGAAGAATAACCTCAAGGCGGGGAGAGGGGGAAGGTTGGGCAAATGAGTTTGGGAGGAATTGATTTTGAATGCAAGGATATATTTATTGGTGAAGAGGATGAACCATGGTGGCATGTATTTCTATCAGAAACTTGATCAGAATTAGAAATAATATAGGAGATATGTTCCAGAGTATTCATTCCTTTTCTCCACATAGCATTGTCTTTTCTCCTTGTCTTCCCTCAGGACAAAGCCATGGACTCCCAGACTTTCTGGAATGCTTAAGGGACTATTTCATAGCACCTCTCTATGGATGATGACAAAAGATTACATTTCTTTGGAATTTTATGATGTACAAAGTGATGTACATACATGATCTCATTTGAATCTCACTACAACCCAGTAAGGTAAGTATTATTACCACCCTCATTTTACAGATGAGGAAATGGAGGCTTATAGGAGTGAGGTTACTCACCCAGAGTCACAGAACTCGTAAGTATCTGAGGTAGCATCAGCATCCAGGTTTTGAACTATTGAGCCTCTATTGTGCCTCATCTCTAGCAATAATCACTCACCCAGCGATGTGGGGGTTGTATTTGGCTGTGATTTCTAACAACTTTCTCTCATTCCCAGATGATTGGTTGTTCCTCACCTCTGTCAGACCCTGGTCTTTAAGCTCCAGTGAGAGACTTCAACAATCCCATTCCATTCCACAAAAATTGTTTTGAAAACCTACTGTGTGTAAGTTTCTACGCTAGGTGCTGACGATACAAAAACAAAATAGTCTCTGACCTCAAACAACTTACATTCTATTCAGTGATACAATAGGCATACAAGCAAATAAGTATAAAGCATACACAATATGATTTCAAAAGGGTGAGAATATCAATCACCAGGAATAGCATCACCACTGCTGCCTCCTTTTCCACCACCAGAGCAAACCCAAGAAAAACTTCTTCCCAAGTCTCTCTGAACCCAAGTCAACTTTTCAAAAGGGAAGGGAGTAGAGTCTATAACAACTCCAGGCCAGTGAACTCAACTTCAATTCCTGGCAAAATTCTAGAAACATATTATTAAAGGATGTTTAGTGAACAGCTAGAAAAGGAAGTGGTAATTATCAAGAGCCAGCATGGCTTCATCAGGAACAGCTTATTTCGGAATAACCTCATTTCCTTTATGACAGGGTTACTAGACTGGTAGGTCAGGGAAATGCTGTAGATATTTGCCAAGATTCAGCCAAGTATTTCACAAAAAGTCATTAATGCTATCCTTGTGAACAAGATGAAAAGATGTAAGCTAGAGGGTTGTATAATTAGGTAGACTCAGAACTGGTTGAATGGTCAAACCCAAAAAAGTAGTCATTCATTCAGCTTAGGAGGAGGTCTCCAGTGGAGTGCCTTAGGCATCTGTCCTTGGCACTGTGCTGTTCACCTCTTCTGCCCATGACTTGAACTTGAATAAAGATATAGACAGCATGCTAATCTACTTTTAGAATGACACAAAACCAGCAGGGAGAGCAAACACATTTTAAGACAGTGTCAGGATCCTAGGACATCTAAAAGAGCTAGAATGTTTCCCAAATCAAGTAAGAAGAAACAATACAGATAAAAGCAAAGTCCTCAATTGGCTTTTTCCCCCCATAAGTCAACCTGACAGATAAATATTGGGAAGCAGTGGCTCAAAAAGACTTTGAAAAAGAACTGAGATTGCAAGCTTGTTCTGTCTGTGCTTTCATTCAGGTCATAGGTACAAGTGATGACCAATACAGGTCCGAGGAAAGCTCCCTGGTGCACTCCACTGGTTATCTTCCAAGTTCACACCAATCCAATCAAGGGTGTTTGGGGATAAACGTTGCTATCTGACACTAGAGATCCCACTGAGTTACTTGTTACCTATAAATCTCACTCAGCCAGCCAACAGGCATTTATTAAGCATTGACTAGGTGCCCTAGAACTGTGTCGAGCAAAGGCATAAAGCTACAAAGAAAGGTAAAAAAAAAATATGGCTCCCACTCTCAAGGAGCTCACAGTATAATGGAGGAGACAACGTACAGAGAAGTAAGCACATAGTTGGATATAAACATCCCCACTAAGTGTCCTCATCTTCAGGTGAAACATCCCCAGTTCCTTCAACCAATCCTCAAACAATACGGTCTCCAGTCCCCTTACCATCCCTATTATCCTCTATTTGTCAGGCATCAACTTGTCAATATCCTTTCTATAATGTGGTGCCCAGAATTTAAGTTACTACTCGAGGTGTGGTCTGGCTGGGAAAGAGTACAGAGGGACTATCAACAACCTGCTTGTGCATACCATGCTTCTCTTAATGCAGCCTAAGATTACATTAGCTTTTTTTATTTACTCCCATGTGACATCTCTGGCTTAATATCGAGTCCACTTAGCACCCTGCCCCCTGCATCCTAAGTGGTTACTAACCTCAAGTCTGCTCAACCCCCCTCCAAATCATTCTATATACAATTGCCAGACTAATACTCTATAGAAAGAACTTTTATCATCTCTCTCAAAAATCTTCAATGACTCTTTATTTCTTTGACAGAAAAGCCCAGAACAGTAGATCAGAATCTACCACTAGACCATAGTGGGAAAGAGCTTTAGAGATAAGCGAAGTCCAGTCCTCTCTTTTTGGAGATAAGGAAGCAGGAGGCCAGAAAAACTAAGTAACTTACTCAAGGTGATGCATATACAGAGCTGGAGCTTAAACTTGAGTCCTCTGATTCCACGTTTTCTTTCTTCTGCTTCTGTCTTTAAGACCTTACCTTATAGACCTCCAGACTGAGCTCCCCTGAAGGGAGGACTTAGGACATGAAAAGCAGCTTCCTCTACCCTAAAAGGACCCTGTTTTACTACATTCAGCCTCAATTCTGCTCACGTTTCCTATTCCTTCATAATAGGAAAGTAACTTGGTGACACAGGGCTGGGCCTGGAATCAGGAAGAGTGAGTTCAAATCTAGCCTCAGACATGCACCAGCTGTGTGACCCTGGGCAAGTCACTTAACCTCTGACTCCGTTTCCTCATCTATAAAATGGGCATAATAATAGCCTCTAACTCTCAGGGTTATTGTAAGAATTAAATGAGATAATATTTATAAAGCACCTGGCACCTATTGTTTAGTAAATGCTTGTTTCCTTTCTTCCTCTATATGGATCCATGCTGCTTAGCCATTCTTATTATTTCCCATCACTCCCCAGGACGAACCCTACACACTAATCCGGCCAATTGTCTCCCTTTCTCCAGATCAGGTGAGACTTCCCTCTTCTGTCTTTCACTCACCTGTCCTCTTTCTTGGATTGTTCTCTTTAATTTGCCCCTCTGCAAATTCAACCTACTCTTCAAGGCCCAGCTAAGACCCACTCCTACTCCATGATACCTTGACTAGTCCAGCCCTCAGTGATTCCCTTTCTCTAAATTCCAGCATTAGATTCTACAGGGTACAATGCAGTATACCGTGTCCTGTTATTTCCTGTGCATATGAGTTATTTCCTCAATTAGCTTCTTGGAAGCAGGAACTGTATCTTGTATTTCTATATCCCTAAAAGGGCCTGGTAGAGCTGTAAATATGAGGTAAGTATTACCCAATAAATGCTTCTGAGTGAGTAGTTGAGGGGAGGAGACAGATTCTACCATCCACACCAGGAGAAGAGATGTTCTCTGCTTTGAAAGGGAGAAAAGAAGTACAATTGATTTCTTGTCATGAAATAAAATAATTTTATTCCCTGATGAAAAGACCAACCTTAGACCTGGCCTCTAATACATAGACCTGTCTCTAATACATAACAACCGTGTGACCATAGGCAAGCACTTAACCTCTCAGGTTCCCAAGCAATTGACATTAAAGATGAGAAGCTGGTCATCAGCGGAAGGACTTTTACAGAATTTCAGAGTTGGAAGGAAAGCACTAGAAAAACTCAGATTGGGGGAGATCATTTTTATGTAGGCATGGGATTGGAGATGCAGTGAGAGAGTAAAATCAGAAGAGGCTTTAGAGAGGAAGTAGCAGCTCAGTTGGTGCCTGGAGAAAGAAACTCAAAGTACTTTCTAACACTGTCACTTATTCTCACAACAAACCTACCCAAGAAAACGTTATTTCAATTCAGATAGAAAGACTGAGACCTGTGACTTCTGGATCCTTAAGTGAATCACTTCAATCCTCTGGCTTCAGTTTCGTTTTTTATAAGAAGAGCAAATTAGAGGTGACAATTTTTAAAGGTCTATCCCAGCTCTAAAATTGAGCCTATTGAATCGTCATGATTTGTGGTAAAGCCAAGAATAGGACTTACTCTTCTTCCCAGTGACCACCCTGATTCTCTCTACCACCACTCCCATTGCCTGAGTCCCATCCAGGCTTCTTCCACTGGCAGGCTAAATGATTCGATTCCATCATTCTAGACAGGGCTCTTCAGGAAGAGCTTTGCCCAGGGAAACTAGAGATTGACTTTCCTGTTGCATTTCAGATTTCCAGTGGAGTTTAGACCAGCTCTCCTCCCAGTCACCTCCCTGACTTCCCTGGACCTAAAGGGGTGGGGGCATAGAGTGAAAGGACAAACAGAAATTGCCCAGAACCTGTCACATAAACAGGCTTTACGGGTTTCCTTCCTGAGAGCCCCAAATGCTTCTGATGTTTTTGTTAACGTCAAAACCCTCACTGAAAGGCTAAACCGCCAAACCAGGCCCTGGGCCCAGGCCAGCATCTCAGAGGGGAGAGGTGCAAACAGGAGTACAGATCTCCTGTCAGAGACTTGGCCTCTTCTGTACGCAGGCATCTTTACAAGAGCTAGTTCTCTGTACTGAAAGATCGCAAGAGGTACATGGTAGGACGGCCAATGCAGTACAGTTTACTTCTGGAAGGGGTGGCCAGAAAGAACTAAGAGAAAAATCACTTTCTCTCTGGGCCTCAGTTTCCTCATGTGTTGAAAAAGGGTTGAACTAGATGATCTCTAAAAGTTCCTTTTAATTCTAAGGTTCTTTTATCCAACTCAGCAAGCTTTAATAAATAATAATAACATAAAATAATAAATATAATATAATAATAATATAAAATAAAAATAATATAAGAATAAAAAATAATATTTTTAATAAAAAAGTACTATGTTGCCAGGCACTGTGCTAAACATAAGCAGGAAAAACAGAGAGGTAAAAATATTCCCCGATTTCAAGAAAAAGAGACAGCCGTAGGGATGGAGGAAGGACCCATTTGCTTTAGAAATGATAACATTGCAGTGCTGGAAGGGGTGATGAAAATCACTTACTAGGGGCAGCTAGGTGGCACAGTGAATAGAGCACCAACCCTGCAGTCAGGAGGACCTGCGTTCAAATTCGATCTCAGACACTTGACACACTTACTAGCTGTGTGACCTTGGGCAAATTACTTAACCCCAATTGCCTTGCCTCCCCCCCCCCAAAAAAGAAAATCACCTGCTACCCATGTTGCTGATGAGATTGTAGGAGAGAACTTTTTAGAGACCCAAGAGGGTTTATCACTCACCAATCTGGGTTCTTGAGGTCAAGATTACATAATAGCGTTAAGAAGTCAGTTAAGAGCAATGCAAACAGCTGTTTATTCCAACTGGCCAGGGCAGATTATAAGATTTTTGCCCAAGGCCACAGACCTAATTAGGCACAGAGTTGGGATTAGAATGGAGGTCTCTTGCTTCCCAGTCTAGGGTCTTTCTACTATAACAGGTTCTTTCTCTCCAGAGCAATACAAGCAGTGTTGGGTATTTGGGCAGGAATCCAGGGGATCAGAGGAATAATGCCATGGAGGGTCCTGAAGCTATTTACTCAGAATTTGCTGTTGTTCCTTCTTGTCCTGAGCAAGAATCCTTAAACCCCTCCTGGAGTTGGAGACTCCTGATGAATCAGGGAAAGCTGGGGAGATCTACTCAGGTCATCCACTCTCTCTGAGTTTCTAGAATTCTGTTTTTCTCATATTAATATTTCAGAGCAACTTTCCTTAGGAAACTGATATCTTTAGGGTGACTGAAGCAACCTGCCTACCCCATTGGCCATTTTGACTGAATCACTTTGGTCAAATAATTGTTTGGCTTAAACTTCCATGGAATTCAGTGACCCATAGAATATCAGAGCTGGAAGGGACATTGGAGGTTATCTGGTTAATCCATGCCAGTCCAAGAAGCCCCTCTACAACATCCTGAATAAATGCAGTCCAACCTTTGCCTGAGGATCTCTACTGATGGCGAATCCTTATCTCCCACGGCAGGCCATTCCACTTTTGGATAGCCTCAGTGTTCAGAAAATTTCTCCTTACATGAAGTCAAAATCTGTCTCCCTTGGTCTGACTTCTCTAGATCCGTTGACTGGGTTGAGTGTTGATTGAGCACTGTGTGCTGGCTGACTGGGTTGACTAACCTGAATCTCTATTTTGAGACCATGCAGACATTGCCACTGAAAGCCAATGTTAATGTGATTCAATAAACATTTTTTTCAGTGCTTTCAATATACAATAGACCCTACAGACACAAAGAACAAAAATGAAACTACTTCTGCCCTCAGGGAGTTTACTCCACTAGGGAATATGATATGTGTACAAATGAGCACATACAGAGTAATTTGAGATGGAAGAGAATGCCAGCCACAGAGGGAATCAAGAAAAACTTTATAGGGGAGGCGGGACCTGAGCTAAGCCCTGAGGGAAACATCACCAAGTCAGGGGCAGATTCCAGCTCACCAGAAGTTGGAACGGCTTTCTCTCCAGCAAATAACCTAGTGTGCTTTGAGGAAAGTCCTCCCCCTAGTAATTCCACCATTTAGAAGCCCATTCCTTTGGGTTTTCTTAAAAGTGTTTCTGTCTTAGAATTTCAGAGGTAGAAGGGATTCCAGAAATACATAAGCCCAGTTTCTCATTTTCTAGACGGAGGACACTTGAGATCTATAGAGATAAAATGACTTACCAAAGGTCACACAACCGGTTAGCGGGAGAGTAATTACCTGTTTGTTGTCCTTCCTGGTACACCTTGTTGCTTCTGCTAAGATAACCTTGGCAAGTCTTGTCTTTTGTTCCTTCACAACAGCTTTTGTTAATGACTCCTTCTCTTCTCTGACACCGCCCTTACTATGGTACAGGCCCTCATCCCCTCATGCTTGGACTATTGCAATAACCTTCTGGTGGTCTGCTTGCCTCAAGTCTCTCCCCACTCCAGTCCAGCTTTCACTCAGCTGCCAAGGTGAATTTCCTATAAATGCAGGTTTGATCACATCAGCCACCCCTCAAGAAACCCCAGTGACTCCCTCTTACCTCTAGGATCAAAAATATAAAATCCTCTGTTTGACTATTAAAGTCTTTCACAACTTGGTTCCTAACTACCTCTCCAGTCTCCTTACGCTACTCTACTCCCCTCCCCATTCTGAGTGACACTGGATTTCTTGTTGTTCCTCGCACCCAACGCTCCCTCTCTCATCTTTATGTCTTTGCATTGGCTGTCCCCTCTTCTCATCTCTGCTTCCTGGCTTCCTTCTCTCCACCTCCTCCACTACTAGTGCCTTCCTTCTGAAACTATCTCCCATTTACATTGAAATATCTTGAATGTACATAGTTGTTTTCATGTTGTCTCCTCCATTAATATACGAGGTCCCTGAGGACAGGAACCACATTTTTTCTGACTGTATCTCCAAGGGCTTATTTATCGTGATATCTGACACACAGTAAGTACTTAATAAATACGTTTGGACTGATAATTCCAGAGACCTCGATGAAAACAAACATGTCCCCTGAAAGCATGATGGCTTCAGCTGTTACGAGCTAATGATCTGTGTAGGAGTCACTGACTGCTATCTGCACTGGCTCAATGAATGTGTAACCTGATCCCAGAGAGGTTGAAGTAACTTACCTAATGATTGCACTGCTACTAAGCAGCAACCAGGATTCCACCCCAGATTTAACAGCTTCAAATCCAGTATTCTTGCCACTGCCTCAATATTCGCTATCCCAGAATATTTCTTGCTCACACAACAGTTATTAGACATCTCCTGGGAAGCTAGATTGATGCAGTGAATAGAACGCTGGGTCTGGAGTCGGGAAGGTCTGAGTTCAGATCTGGTCTCCGGCATTTCCTAGATGTGTGGCTCTGGGTGAGTTGTCTGCCTCGGTTTCCTCAACTGTAAAATAGGCTAATAATAACACGTCCTTCCCAGGCTTGTTGCTAGGATTAAACGAGATCACATTCATAAAGTGCTTGCTTAGTATGGCACCTAACACATAGCAGGTGCTTAATAAATGTTTCTTTCTTATTTCTACGATATATATCATATATATGTATATATGTACATATATACATACACACATATATACATATATATGTATATGTGTGTGTGTATATATATATATATATATATATATATATGTATATATAGTGCTGTGCTAGTATGGGGTGGGACACACCAAGAAATGGAATTCATTCATTCATTTATTCATTCAAGAAATATTTATTGAGTCCTTAATGTGCACATTTTTTACCACAGTAACTTGATGACTATTGATTAAGTAGCAGAAGTGTTTTATCTGCAATGGTGGAGGGATGACCCACACTGACAAAGTCATGGAACCCGGAAACTTAATGGTGTATGTACAAAAGGCATTGTACTGGGTTCCTGGAGGGATACAAGAGAAATGTGACACACTCTGCTCTCAGAGAGCTTACAATTTAATTGGATAGACCACATTCACACCCATACACACACGTGAAACAGTTACATAATAGCACGAGACAAAACAATGTTAAACGCCAAAATTAATGACACAGACCATAGTGTCACAGGAGTGCAGAGAACCATGAGATCAGCACGGGCTGAAGTGGTCAGACTTGATAGAGGAGGTGGCCCTTGAGTCAAGATGAAAGATGAGTTGGCATTATAAGAGAAGTAGAGAAAGGATCTTCTCTATTTCTGCATGAGTAAAATCATAGTCAGAAAGGAACATGACCTATTGTGGGGAGGGAGGCAGTGAGAATTGGACTTACTGAAACTGCATGTTATTTTGGGGAGAAGACATAGGAAAGAAAGGAATTAGGTAGGTAGAACTGTTCCAGGTTATGGAAGGCACTGAACACTCACCTTAAGATCTTGGACTTAATCCTGTGGGCAATGGGGAGCCATTGAAAGTTCTTGAGCAGGAGTGATGTGGTTAAAGGAAGATGTGGTTTTAAGAAGATGAATCCAACAGAAACATATAGGGTTCATTTTTGGTTGAGAGCTGAGAAAAGGATAATAAATTACTAATGTACCATCCCGCCCTCTAAGAACTCCCAGTTGGAAAAATAAGCCATACACACATTCAAAACTTAGGGACCACTAAAATCCTACCCTTAAACAGTTCTCAACCCAGTGAGTGCAGATGACTACGCCTGGCACAGGCCCTTTCCTATACATGAGAATAAGAATAAACAAGATTGAACGTGTTTAAGGAAAACATGCAATGGGTCCCCAGGCTTCTTAAATGCTGCTGTCAGCAACTCTGAATTCTGACTCTAGCTAAGCTTATGATTCATTGTGTGAGAAGTCAAGAAGTCACTTCCTTCCCTGGGTCTCAGTTTGCAGGGTCTAGAAGATGGGGTCACTATGAAGCCCACTTGAAAGGAATTTGTTCCACTATCTTCAAACAATCATTATTGAAATTAAATGCTTTCCCTTGACCCAACAATACTGCTACTACGTCTGTTCCCCAAAAGGAACAAAGAAAAAAGAAAAGAATTCATATGGGCAAAATTATAGTAGTTCCTTTTTTGTGGTAGTTTTGAAGACTGAGGGGATGCCCATCAATAGGGTGGAACAAGTTAAGATATATGATTGTGATGGAATATTATTGTACTGTAAGAAATGATGATGGGCCTGGTTTAAGAAAACTCTAGGACGGTGGTTCTCAACCCATGGGTCGCGACCCCTTTGGGGGTCGAACGACCCTTTCACAGCGGTCACAGGGGTCGCCTAAGATCATCAGAAAACACATATTTCTGATGATCTTAGGAACCGAGACACCACTCTTCTGTCTCCAGGCGGGTCCACCCACATACAGATACGCCCACATACAAGTATTAAAGGGTTGTGGCATTAGGAAGGCTGAGAACCACTGCTCTAGGGAGACATATTCACTGATATGAAGTGAATATAAGCAGAACAGGAGAATAAGGCACACAGTAGCAGCAAAATATTGTAACAATAATTCACTGTGAAAGACTTAGCAACTCTGATCAATGGAAGGATCCACAACAACTTCTAAGGACTCAATGAAAAATACTATCTACCTCGAGATAGAAAAGTGTTGGAGTCTGAGTACAGAATGAAGCATATTTTTTCTCTTTTCTTTCTTTTTCTTGCCTTCCATTCCCCAACATGGCTAAGGTAGACATATATTTTCCATGACTCCATATGTCAAACGGGTATCATATTTTTTGCCTTCTTCATGACTCTAGGAGGAGACGGAAGGAGGGAGAGAATTTGGAACTGAAAACAAAAATTTTAAAATAAAAAAATAAAGAAATGAAATGCTTTAGGAAGCCATTTTCCATCATGGTGATTATTAGCTAGAATTGTGCCTTTCAGGACAGGTTCAAATCCTAGCACTGCCATATCTTACTCAGCCGTGTGACCTTTTTTGTTGCTGTTATTTTTCAATTGTATTCAGTACTTTCTTCAGTCATGTCTGATTCTCCATGGCCCCATTTGGGGTCTTCTTGGCAAAGATACTGGAGTGGTTTGCCATTTCCTTCTCCAGCTCATTTTACAGATGAGGAAACTGAGGCAATCAGGGTTAAGTGGCTTGATCAGGGTCACACAGCTATTAAGTATCTGAAGTCAGATTTGAATGCAGGAAGATGAGGCTTCTTAACTCCAGGTCCAGCGCTCTATCCTCTGTGTCACCTAGCTAGGCAAGTCTTTTAACCTTCAGTATCACTAGGCAATTCTCTAAGGTTATATAAATTGCAGAGAAGGCAATGATCTGCATTTGCAGAGAAAATTTCTCACCTTGAGCACCATATGCTGATGAAAACATAGATCTGGTGCAAAACATTATCATCATTATTATTAATAATGGACACACATAGAGCTCTTTAAAGCTTACAAAGTGTTTCCATAAGTTATCTTACAAAAGTTCATAGGGTCATAAATTTATAGAAAGCTATGATTTCTCTGGAAGATATCCTAGAGGTCACTGGGCTCAACTCCCCTCCCCATTTTATAGGTGAGGAAACTAAAACCAAGAAGAAGGAAACAACTTACTCAAGGTCACCCATGTAAGGCTGCAAAGCTGGGATTCAAACCCAAGTCATCTGATTCCAAATTCAATGTTTTCTTCACCATACCATGAAGCATTTGTACTTTTAAGCTCCTGGGCTATTCCTTGGGAAATAAAGAGTATCAAAGGGGTGATGGCAAGAAAGAAGCAGTATTCTCTACCAAAATACCACATTTACTTCCAAAGAAAAGAGAACTGACTATTTTCTTACCATTATTTTGAGATTTCTGTAGACAGTTCATACTCAACGTGTACAGGTCAAAGCTTTTTCTCCTCAAAACTACCCCTCTTCCTGACTCCTTTATTTTTGTAGCATGTGCCAACAACTCCTTTTCAACCAGACTCAAAAACATGGAGTCATTCCTCAGCCCAAATCTGTCCATATCAAATCATTTGCCCAATCTCATAAGATTCTTCTTCCATACCATCTCTAGCACCCATTCTCTTCTTTGCTCACATAGCCACCACCCTAGAAGAGGGTCACCTTTTGCCTAGACCTTTTCAATAGCTTCTTAACTGGTTGTCCTGCCTTGCACTTGTGAGTTCCTTTTATGACCTTTCTTAATTATACTTTAGTAAAACTGGTATCATAATGAATAAGAATGTGGTTTCATGTGGTATAGTGGAAAGAATATTGGACCCATGATCAGGAGACCAGGGTTTGAATCATGCCTTCAACGTTGTTAAAGTAAAGATCTTGGACAAGTCACTTCAGTTTCTTCATCTATAAAATGGGACTAATACTCGTACAAATTATTCCCACAGGGGTGGTGTTATGAGAAATTTACTTGGTAAGCCAAAAAGTACTTGAATAGTGAAATATGAGTTACTATTATTATCTGAATCTGTAAAGGGGGGGGGGCATCCTCGGACTTGAGTGGAGAGTGAAAGAACACTCCATTTGGGATTAAACATGTTCCATGCTCTGTCCAAGTTGACTGTTGTGGATGGGGCACTGGGGACTTGGGGGATCACAATTTTTTATTTTCACAATAGGTTTATTGGTTGTTTTCATTCATTTCTCTACCCAAAAGCCTCCCTCCCTCTCTCATAGATTATATAGATAGATAGATATGGATAGATGAGAGAGAGAGAGAGAGAGAGAGAGAGAGAGAGAGAGAGAGAGAGAGAGAGAGAGAGATCCCCTTTCTCAGAAAGAAAAACTGAAGTTGCACATTGAGTAAATATCAGAACTCCTTAGCATTAAAGTCCTAAGGCTGGGAGTTCCATTTCAGAACTGAGATTCCCTACCCCAGCACCCCTAGCATCCCCACCCCCCCTCCTCATTAAGGAGCCTAGTAGTTGCAGGTGTGTGAAGCTGCAATCTCCAGGAGTGTGGTTCTATCCACTGTGCAGATGGGAGGCTGAGCATGCGGTTACACAAGCCAAAGCCTGAGGAAACAGTTGGCTCTTGCACCACCTCCCTTAAAGCTGAGGGACCACATTTTGCAAGATAGAAACCCAGGTGTAGGGAGCAGGCACTGTGGGCAGGGCCAGCTAGAGCCAAGGTGAGGCCTGGGGAGGAGCCTGAGGGGGCTATAGGTGGGGCCCTAGGGTTTAGGAATGGGGCCAGACTGAGGGACCTAGGAGCCTGCTGACAAAGCAGTGGGGGTGGAGGAGGGCAGAACCGAGTGGAGGCACCCACATAAGAAAGAGCAGGAGCAAAGGTTTAGGGGTTGTGAAGAACAGTCTACAATTCCAAGGCAGTCCGATGAGAGGCCTGAACTATAGACCTAGTGTGAGTAAAGATGCTTCTCTAGGAACACTTCATCCTGCCTGGAGGATCTGCCCAGCAGGACAAAACAAATAAACACCTGGCCTATTTACTGTGACACCTCCATATACATTCCTTCATACTTCTCCCTTTGCTTTGGGGGTGAGGAATTAAAAAGGAATGAGAGAAGAAGGCTGCAACATAGAAATGATAGGATTTAGAGTCTGAAGGGAATTTTAAGACTATTGGTCTGTGAACTTTTTTTAATAACTTGATAACTTTTTCAATGTAATTTGCTTTCTTTGTGATTCTGTGTACTTTATTTTATGCATTTAAAAACATGATTCTGAGAAATCAGACTGCCAAGGTATAAGGGGGGGTGCTGATGGCAGGGTGGAGAAAGTGTTTCATAACACAAAAAATAAGGTTAAGAACCTCTACTCCTGTCGAATCTCTTTTTACAAGTGAGGAAACGAGAACTTGATAGATTTAAGTGTTTTGTCCAAAAACCAGAATTTAAACTCAGGTTCTAAGTCCACATTAACTTTCCAGTTAGGGAAGAGCACTGGACATCAAAATTGGGCATCTGAGATCTCTCCGAGATCTGCCCAGGCTCCCAGCATCTCTGCTACCTTCTTTACTAGGGGCTTCGTTGATTTTATCTGTAAAATGAAGGGATGGATGAAGTCCCTTTCAACCCTCATAAGAGGACCCTTAGAGATCATTTCATCTCACAGCTTCATTTTTCCAGATTAGGAAACTGTCTTACTCAATGCCAGCTAGTGGCAGAACCGGCCCAAGGGAGCTTTTGTCAGCTAAGGTCAGGGAAGTAGGACATTTGGCTCAGAATTCTTGGATTAGTGGCCTTGCTCCCCTGTCTCCATCAAAGCCAGTGAGCTTACTCCTCTCTCTAAGAGATGCTTCTCTAAGTGAGACCCTGGAACCAAATGACCTGTCAAGCCCAAGAAAGGCCACTAGCTGTTTCTGAGTAGTATAGGCCAGATTGCCTGCAAGAGCCTACAGACAGGAATTTCCTTATTCCAGCTGTTGCCATTCACCCTTGAGAGCCAACTGTTGAGAAGGCCAAAGCTGAGTTGTCTGTCTTGTTTCCCAGGTGCCCCACCCATCCAGAAGCCGGTGGAGAAAGGTTGAAGTCTTCAGCAATCCCTGGAAATGAATTGATTTCTTCAGGGAAAATCTCTTGAACAATGATGGGGATAAAAGGATCAGCTATAAGCCTCTAAATACTGGTCCATGGTTGCTCACTCATACAGTAATATGAGATGTCCCGGGGACTTTCGAGACCCATAGTGCTAGTAGCTGTTGGTCAAGAAGTTTCCCAAACTGCATAGGTAGACTGGATCTCTGTCCACACACAACCAGAGATCCTGTGATGTTTCTCATGCTCAGCCATTCAGGACATTAAATAGCTCTACAAACATGTCTGTTTGCCACGAAACAGGGATATGACAGAACGAGTGGAAAGACCGAGAGCTAAGTGAACACAAGACAACCCAACTTTCTGCTGCTTCAGAAAATGGGCTAGGAGAGAGGAACAGGGCAGATGACAACAGTAGTAACAGCTAACAGCTATATACCACTTAAAGCTTTGCGAAGCGCTTCATATGTATTATGTTATTTCATCCTATGAAGTAGATGTTATTCAGAACCAGGAGAATATTGCACACAGTAACAGCAGCACTGTGAGATGATCAGCTCTGATAGACTTTGCTCTTCTTAGCAATACAATGATCCAAGATGACTCCAAAAGACTATCCAGATCCAGAGAAAGAACTGTGGAGTCTGATTGTGGACTGAAGCATACTTTTTTTTACTTTTCTTTTCTTCATGGTTTTTCCTTTCGTTCTGTTTCTGATTTCACACTATGAAGTACATTTAACATGATTGCATGTGTATAACCAAAAAAAAAAAAGATGCTATTATTATTCCCATTTTACAGATGAGGAAACCAGCTGAGAAGTTAAGTGACTTGACCAGGGTAACAAAGCTAGTGTCTGAGGAAGGATTTGAACTCAGGTTTTCCTGATTCCAGGTCCTCCTACTCCCTGATCTGGAACCCTCTGAAGTGACAACCCAGGGGTCACAGCTCTTCAGCTCCAGAAGCCTGCTCAGGGGAGCCATGATGGTGGCAACCTGGCACAAAACTGGCTGCCGTCACTGGACTTACGTTCTCCAACCCAGATTCCCAGTTCACAAGTTTCTGCCCCACCATGTCTTCAAACGCCCCTGGTCAGCTACTTTTCCTCCTAATCCCCACAGGAACTATGGAGAGGTACTCTCTGACTTTGGCCCAGCAGAAAGACCCCTTATTTAGGGTTCTCAAAGAGCAAAGAATTCCATTGAGGAAACAAATCAGATTGCCCCATGAGGCAAAGTAGCTCCAACTTTCTGAGAGTCCTTCATGGGTGAGGTGTTTTTGAAATCTAGAGAGTTTTACAGCCCTGGGGGAAGGGAATGGTACTCCTGAAGGGGGAGATGCTTTGATTATATTTTGGTCACATCCCTATTTCCTGCTCCAAGCCTGAGTCTGGGGACAGGGGCAGAAGCTGGGTGGAGGGAGGAAAGCTTGGGAGCAGCCGAATTATCTGGAGCTGTTATTCTTCTCCTTAGCTGGCCCCTTCCCTCAGATCAGCTCTCCCCTTGAAGGTAGGCCCTGAGACCATGGATCCAGCGGGAGGGGCTGCCTTATCAGGCAGGAAACACTAGGCTTTGGACACATCCTGCCCCTCTCCAAAGTAGCTCCCATCAGCAGGCCCCAGCAGGAAAACACTCAGCAGCTTGTCTCGCTCCTCCACCCTCTCTGCCTCCCCCCTCTCCACTCCTTCACCCTCTTCTTTAGAGCTGAGCAAAACCTAGGAGGGAGCTTTGGTCCCTTCTGGAATGACAAAAGTCTGCTTTGTGTTCATGCACCTCTCTGATTCAGTTACTCCTGTTTCCTTTCTGTCCCTGCCCTTCCTTGGCCATCAATCAATCAATCAATCAAAAAGCATTTATTAAGTGCCTATCGTCTGCCAGGCACCGTGCTGAGGATCTCCAACACGCTCTCAACTGTCGCAGGGCTGTCTCCTATTTTTCCTCTGTGCCCCTTAGATGTCCCCTTTGGCCCTGCTCATAAATGGAGTCTGACCCTCCCTTGCTTCCTGAGGGGAAGGGGTATGCCAGGTTTGGCAGGAACATGAGACAAAAGGCATTTACTCCATAGGCTTCCTCTGTGTGTAAATCTTACTCAGAGGGTCTAGATGCCCCCTCTGAAGAATAAGTGTTCCAGATTTTAATCAGGGTCTCTTTTTTGCCGCCAGGCTGACCCTAGGCAGGGGCTGGTGCTGGGGAGGTGGGAGGAGTGGAGGGCAGGGTGAGGCAGGGGTGTAGGGACACAACAGCCCTTCCTGCTTACTGGAGCCTATGACTGCCCCACAGAAGCTCCAGCTAATTGATGGCAATCCGAAGAAAGTCACCACCTGTTCCCTGAAGCCATGAGGAAATGGAGTCTCCTGGGAACATATCTCCCTCCTCCCCTCTCCCACAGGCTTCCAGACAGGCCAAAATCCAAGGCTATCTGGGAAGGGTGAGGTAACCATTATTCACAGGCCTGGTATTTCAAAATGGTGTCATTAGAACTTGGGAAGCCACTTCTCTTTGCCTCACCTCCCACAAGGCAGAATGGCTATCACCTTACTGCTGCACCCGGTGTGGTCCCCTGAGGAAGAATAGCTGCATCGGTCCAAAGGAGACATTGATTCTGGTAGCTCTTGTCTACAGACCTCCAGGTCACTCCCCTTCCTTCCTCAATGAGTTCAGTACTTGGTGCACAGTTTTTCTCCCCTCTCTAACTCCTGCCCTTGTGCCAAAAGGATTTCAGCATACATATTGACTGTCCTTCAAACATCCTAACTACTCAGTTCCTTAACTCACTTCCCATGAGCTAATCCTCCATACTGCCTTAGCTGTGTACAAAGATGGTCATATTATCATCAAATGTACCACCTCCACATTCAAAAATTCTAAAAGCCTCTTATCTTACTATAATCTAATGGCTTTTCACCTCTCCCTCTTTCTTCCCTTATAAAACCATCCACACTGTGACCTCTAATCCTCTGACCCCTCAGTTCTCTCCTAGGCCATCTTTCCTGCTCTCTTCTTTTCTCCATCTTGACCCTTGGTGAACCAACTCAACTCTACACTGGAGAGAGCTACTCTTCTCTCAAATTCCTTATCATTTCACCAACTACACCCTGCCAAGCCTCAGTTTTAATGCCTTCTCTCCCACACACATGCTATTGAATGAAATCATGCAACCATTCTGATTGGGTCCACTACAAATTTGTCATATAATCTCAATTGGGCCTTCACTGCTGCTAGGCAATCATACTATGTGCCTCCCTTATCAACTCACTATCCCACGGTCCTTAGTGGTTCTTTCAAACCTTTTCATCCCTCCTCAAACCTCCCATGTTCTCCCACTCTCTCAACTGAGAACTTGCCTCATATTTTATAGAAAAAAAAATAATGATATTCTCTGTGATCTCTCTCTCTTCTCCCCTCTTCCTCCTCTCATATTACTCAGATGACTTCTGTCATTATCTTTGCCTTCACCCTTGTTTCACAGGATGGAGTAGTCTCACTCTAGATCAAGGCTAACCCTTCTACCTGCTCAATGAATCCCATTCTATCCCATCTCAACAGATTGCCCCCTTTGTCATCCTCACTCTATCACTTATTTTCAGTCTCTTTCTGTCTACTAGCTCCTCCCCTGTGGCCTACAAACATGCCCATGTCTCCTCTATCAAAAAATGCTCCCTCAAATACACAGTAGTAAATTATTATAGTAACTTTGGGTTTTACAAATATAAAGATTTAAGCTTTGGGAATAAGAAAACACTATTTGATTAAAAAAAATTGTTGGGAAAACTGGAAAGCAATCTGGCAGACATTTGGTATAGACTAATATCTTACACCATTTACCAAGATAAGATCAAAATGGACACATGACCAAGATATAAAGGGAGATATCATAAGAAAACTAGAAGAACATGGAACATATTACCTTATGGATAGACTTATGGATAGAAGAATTTACGAAGAGGCAAGAGATAGAGAATATTGTGAGATGTAAAATGGATAATTTTTATTACATTAAATTGAAAGGTTTTTGTACAAATAAAACCAGCGTGGCCAATATTAGAAGGAAAACAGGAAATTGGGGGAAATTATAGACAGTTTCTTGGACAGGGTCTCATAACTCAAACATATAGAGAACTTGGTCAAATTTGTAAGAATGTGAGTCATTTCCCAATTGATAAATGGTCAAAGGATATGAACGGGCAACTTTTCAATGAAGAAATCAGAACTATATATAGTCATATGAAAAGTGCTTTAAATCATCACTGATTAGAGAAATTCAAATTAAAACAACTCTGAAATATCATCTCACATCTATCAGGTTGGCTAAAATGATAGAAGGGGAAAATGACAAATGTTGGAGGGTATGTGGAAAAATGAGAACATTCCACTGTTGATGGAACTATGAACTAATCAAACTATTTTAGAGAGCAATCTGAAATTATGCTCCAAGAGTTATAAACTGTATATACCCTTTGACCCGGCAATACCACTATTAGTTTTGTTTCCCAAGGTGAGCGGGGAAAAAGAAAAAAAATGCTGTAAAATATTCTTAGCAGCTCTCTTTGTGGTGTCAAAAACTGGAACTTGAGGGACTGCCCATCAACTGGGGAATGGCTAAACAATTTGTGGTATGATTGTGATGGAATACTACTGTGCTGTAAGAAATGACAAGCTGGAGATAGGATTCTGGGAAGATGATAGAGTAGGTCAGAAAATTCCAAATTCTCAAGATTTTCCCCCACAAAAAAAAAAAGACAAAAGAGCACCTTAGGGCTAACAAAGTGGTAGTAAAAAAAGAAATAAACAAGAATAGGGGCACAACAGGGGTCTTCCTGGGACAATTCTAGAAGATCAGAAGAAAAATCCCAGGACAAGGTTTGGTCCCTGTGAAGAGTAAACACCTCCAGGATGGGGTCTGGGTTAACAGTGGCAAACCTCTTAAACAAGTGGCAAGCCCTAGGGATAGCTGGGTTGGGAGGTCACCTAGGTCCCAGCCACAGGAACTTTTACCACCCCCACCCCCACCCCCCCCCCCCCCCGTGATGGGGAGGGGAAGTTGGTGTCTGAGCTGGGGGGTAAGTTTGAGGGAACCTTTGCTGACAAGGCAAGCCAGACCCAGTGATGCTGTGGAGTGCAGCTGGGGTGAGAAGGAGCCAGCACATGTCTGGTGAGTGCAGAAGCAGTGGGGTAGAAAGCCCCTGACTGTGGGCATTTATAGGAGGTTAGAGGTTTGACTTTGATTCCAGGCTACATGAGAGAACTGAGATCGGGGGCAAGAGCCACCATCCCCCATACTCCAGGGCTAGAGATGATTGCAAAATCTAAGCTACTACCACAAAAAATGCACAGGCAAAGGAGAAAAACTCCAATCATAGAAAGCTATTATGGGAACAGAGAAGATAGTGGTTCATCTTCAGATGAGAATATTGAGGTACTCCAAAGAGTAACATCAAATGGTCACCTGCCCAAAAAGAATTCATAGAACTTAAAAGACTTTAAAAATCAAATTAGAGAGATGGAGGAAAAACTTTAAAAAAAGGAATAATCCAAGAAAAACAAGAAGATTATGACAAGAAAGTTAACCAATTAGAAAAGGAGATCCAGAATTTTAAAGAAGAGAATGACACCTTGAAAAATTAGAATAGGGCAAGGCAAAGCCAGCAAAGTCATAAGAATATCAAGAAATAATTAAGCAAAATATGAAGAATGAAAAAATAGATGAGAAAGTGAAACGTCTTGTAAGAAAAACAACTAATCTGGAGAACAGATCAAGAAGAGAAAACATAAGAATAATCTGACTGTCTGAAAGTTATAATCAAAAAAAGAATCTTGATACAAAATAGAAAAAAAATAAAGAAAATTCTCCTGAAGCATTAGAACAAGGGGAAAAAGTAGAAATAGAAAAAATCCATCAATCACCCCTTAAAAGAGATCCTATGAGAAAACTCATAGAAATATTATAGTCAAATTCCAAAACCCCCAGATCAAGAATAAAATATTAAGAGCAGGAAGAAAAAAATCACTTTAAATATGATGGTGCCACAATTAGAATCATATGAGACCTAGCAGCAGCGACACTAAAGGACCACAGGTCTTAGAGCATTATATAAAGAAGAGAAAAAGAACTGGAGTTCTAGCCAAAAATATCATACCCAGTAAAGTTAAGCATAATCCTGAATGAAAAAAAATGGATATTTGACCAACTGTCAAACTTTCAAGATTTTGTTTAAAAAAAAACAAACCAATACACAAACAAACCATGAACTTAATAAAAGATTTGACATATAAAAGCCAAGAAAAACATAAGGTACACACTAAAGAGTGATTACAAAGAATTCAATAAGGACATACCATTTACTTTTTATATATATATGTAATGTATATATGTCTAAGATTGTCATTAGTCATTATGTAGTTCATAAGAAAGACTGGGATAGACCTGACTATGGCATGACTTTAAAAAGTAAAATCATTTAGGAACAGCTAAAAAGAGTAATCATTTTATACAAATGAGGTACAAGAGGAAGAATCAATACAGAGGAATTAGATGGGGTAGAGAGGACTGATCAAGTTTTAGTAATCTGTTTTCATTGGAAATGGGTTTAAGAAGGAACAATACATATGCATCTAGAGTAGAAAAGTCTTCTAAATTCAGAAGAAATAAAATGGTAAGGGGATAGGGAGGGGAGAGAGGAAAAGAGAGGGATCTCCAGAGGCAAGAGTGAGGGAATAGATTAAAAATGGGCACACAAGGGTGTTTAGATTTGTGGGAATGGGAGGATAGGGGAGGGATCCTTGGAGGGGGGAGGCTAAGTAATAGAAGGGCAAGGCAGCAGGTAGAAGTAAAATAAAGAAGTCAGGGGGGATAGGAAACAAGAGACAGGCACAGATATAAAAACAAAGATCAGGAGTAGAATTTGTTAAGGAAAGTATATGTCTATATATGTAAGTATATATATATATGCATATATATATTTACATAGTAATATATCTGCACTTAATTGTAGCCTTCTGGGGAGGGGGGAAGGGAGAAAAAAGAACAAAATAAAAAGTGCAGCAGAGAACAAACAAAAACTTACAAGGAAGCAAAGATAAGAAGGACAGCTCTCAGCACAACATGTATTATTTATCATATGGGCTTTCTTGAAATGAAAATTTATCATTACATATTCTGAATGCTCTCTTATGTTCTGCTATGAACATGACATGCTTTTTTTCGTTTCTTACTTTGTACTTAAGTTGCAATATTTAAGTTAATGATTTTTAAAATTTTCTTTCTTCTATATTTGTGTTCTGGTGCTTGAGTCTAAAATAAAATTTAAAAGAATAAATTATTCTAAACAAAAAAAAAAGAAATGATAAGCTGGTTGATTTTAGAAAAACATGAAAAGATCTGTATGAAATAATGAAAAATGGAATGAGCAGAACCAAGAGAAGTTTATATACAAGAACAACAATATTGTTCAAAGAATAACTGTGAACAACCAAGTTATTCTGAGTATTATAAAGACTCAAACCAACTACAAATGTTCTATGAAGGAAGAACTTTTTGAAAAAATCCTCTCCAGAATCAACACCCTACTACTTGCCCCCTTTTTTCTAACCTCAATCTTACCTTCTATCATGGCTAGTTTCTAAAGGCCAGGCTGGACAATAAAGCTCTCTCTGCTCTGGATAGACACTCTTTGGAGACTGCTACAATCCCCTTTTCCAATATTCCCTGACAAAGTCTCTTCTTGGCAACCCCAAAGCAATGGCACCATAGACCCTAATACTGAAAATGGGACTCGTGATTCATATAGAGTTTAGATTAGAGGACCCCGAAGTCTCATCCAGCTCAATTCTATGATTCTATGATGGTTGCCCCAAGACTACTTTGACTGTCTGTGACTTTTCATTTTTCAGGAATCATAGATGTGTACAGAATTTCTGGCCAGCTTGCCCTTGAAGAGGAAAATATTTGCAGCGGTTACAGGGCACTAAATTAGGGACCTATGCTAACTTGTAGTGCCCAGAGAGCAGTGCAGAAGAAGACAGAGAAATATTCTGCTACTGGCCATCTAACTCCTAAGTAGATTACTTATATTTAATAGAAAGTGTCTTGACTTTATACATTCCTTCAAGAATCTATAATAAGGAATTCAAAAACATTCTCTCACAGAACCTCTTCCAACAAACATCTATGTGAATTCAGAAGGACTAAGGGGTTAGCAGCCTTATTTTTTTTTTCATTTTTTCAAGTGGAGAAATAGAGATGTATAAAAATCAAATTATTTTAACAATGTCATCAAAGATGGACAAAACCAGCATTGGAGCATTGTTCCCATCCAAGATCTTCCACTTAGTTACCTCTGGTAAGATACTTCCCCTCTCTGTACCTCAGTGTCTTCACTATAAAACGAGGATGATTTTACCTGTCCCACCTACCTCACAGGGTGTTACAAAGATCAGATTAGAAGGGAGGATGATTTGAAGGCTGTAAATCACTAAACAAGTATGAGGTATGCTGATGATGGTGCTGGTGGGAGTGGTAATAATGGTTGGTGATATAGGGTGATGTTGGTGTGGTGATGGTGATATGGTAGTGGTGGTGTGGCATTAATGACAATGAGAGTGGGGGCAATGATGATAGGGTGCTAATGGTAGTAGGGATGATATTGACAGGGTAGTATTGGTGATGATGGTGACATGGTAGTGATAGTAGGGTGGTATTGATATGGGGTGATAGTGGCATTCATGGTGATGTTATAGGATAGTATTGGTGCTAGTGACAGTGATGATGATCATGATAGGGGTAGTAGTGTGATTGTAATGGGGCGGTGGTAGTTGATGATGATGGTGATGAGAATGAGGATGATGATATTGATGAGTATGATGATAAATGAGGAGGATGAGGAGGGTGATAGTAAAGATAGTAATGGAGAGGAATAGGAGTAGGAAGAGGAAAGTAGTGGTGACCATGATGGTGATGATAGTGACGACAATGACAATGATTTGTTCAGTCATATTCAGTCACATACAACTCTTTGTGATTTCATTTGAGGTTCTCATGGCAAAGATACTGGAGTGGTTTACCATCATCTCCTTAAATGACTTGCCCAGGATCACACAGTTATTATCTGAGGCTGAATTTGACTCCAAGCCTGGCACTCCATGCACTATGCCATCTAGCTGCCCCAACTGATAATGATACCCACTGCCTATGTATTCCCCCAGAAGAAAGTAACTACTATTCAAATTCAGTTCCTTCATGAGCAAGTGCTCAAGTTACAATAGCCTGTCTACTCCAAGTATCTCACCTCCCCTATCACTTCCGTGCCGTGAAAACCTACGTTTTACAACCTGTCTACTTTGACACCTCACAGTTTAAGGAGATGATAGAAAGGACTTGGAAAGAGTCCCAAGGAGAATCACCATAAAATGACTAAATGACAATTCCAATGACCTGTGGTTTCATGAGCATGTGCACTACGTAGAAGCTCCTCTCACAGAAGCAGATTACAATGGGTCTATCATGTATAGACTTAAAGAGTTAACTGAGTCTGGGAGAGGTCAAATGGCTTTGCTCATGGTAAGTGTCAGAGGCAGGATTTAAACACAGGACTCCCTGACTTTGAGTCCAGTATACTACCATTAGGCCATCTCTAAAAAGGCCTGAAATGTAGTATGAATGGGGAAAGGGAGGTAAAAGACTTAAGATGTCAGTCTGGAAGCCAGAAACTAGGAAGGGACAAGTCTTCAAGTGTGTAATATGAAGAATGTTGAGTCTTTGTTTCCCCATCTCCAGTGACGATAGAACAAGAAGAAACAGGCTTACACTGGCAAAAAGGATTAATATTAGCTAAAAGGCAGAACTTCTTGACAATAGGACCCATTAAGCACTAAGCTATCTTAGCAAGGAAAAGCTTCCCTACCTGGAGGCTTTAAAAAATAGAGTGGAAACCAAACCATCTTCCTGGAATGGCTTGTGAAGCAGCTCTGCCTCTAAGTAGCAAGATAGATTAGATGGCCCTCTAAGGTCTCTTTCAAAGCTAGAATTTTACAAATCTACTTTATTACTGTCAGTCAGTCAAAAAAGCATTTATTAAACACCTAATTTATGCCAGGAACTGTGTTAAGGGGTAGGGATGAGCTCACAGTCTAATGGGGATGACAACACCAGACAACTCTGTGCAAACAACTATAGACAGGATAAATAGGAAATAATCAACAGAGGGAAGGCACTAGAATTAAGAGATATTGGGAAAGGCTTCCTGTAGAAGGTGGGATTTTGGCTGAGACTTGAAGGAAGCCAGGAAGTGGAGTTGAGGAGGGAGAACATTCCAGAGGGAGAGCATTTCAGGCATGGGGGCCAGCCAATGAAAATATCCGGAGAGATGGAATGTCTTGTTCCAGGAACTGCAAGAAGGCCAGTGTCACTGCATCTGAGTGGGGTGGGGGAGGAGTAGGTTATGAGTTGTAAGAAGACTGGAAGGGAGTAGAGGGAGGGTGTGCTATGTGATAAAGGGTTTGCCAAAACAAGAGTTTTGTATTTGATTCTGGAGGTGATAGGGAGCCATTGGACTTTATTCAATAAAGAGGTGATGTGGTAAGATCTGCACTTTAGGATAGCAGCTAAATAAAGGATTTGGCAGCTGAATAGAAGATAGATTAGAGTGACAGGCAGACCCAATAGCAGGCTATTGCAATATCAGAGCATGAGGTGATGAAGGTCTACACTACAGTGGTGGCAGTATTGGAGGAGGTCTGTTTGAGCAATGTTGCAAATGTGGGTATACTGAGACTTCATTTGGTATCTGATGTCCCATTTTACAAGTGGCAAGATAAATTATTACACTTGTGGCCTCTCCATGGTTGTCATTTCAGGGGGAAATCATTACCCCCAGCAGAGTGTCTTAATCTATGTTTGTGTCAAGGATTTTTGTAGCAATCTGATGAAACCTATGGACCTGCTCTCAGAATCATGTTTTTCAATAATTCAAATAAAATGTCAAATTTAAATTAGAAATGAGCGATTCCTTCTTTTTTTTGAGAGAAAGTCCTTGATGCCTCCAATTGATGTCCAGGAGGAAGAGCAAGGACATGTCATGCAGTGGGGGAGGTACAGCTGAGAAAGCTCAGCAAGGAGCAGACACAGAGAAAACAACATGAAGCTGTCTCTGGAAGACATTGGCAGCCTGCAGCATTAGAGGCCTACATTATTTCTCCAAGTACAGACCCTGGCCAAGCGTGTTCCTCCGTATTTGTCCACACAAACATATTCCCTCTTGCATAATCCTTACCTGAGTCCACTCTTTCCACTGCGGGTATTGCCTATTTGCAAGAGAGCAAGTTTCAGGTTCTTTGGCTACTCTTCTTACTATGCTAGTTCATCAGATGCCTTTGCTTTGAATTAACTGTGTCTTCTGGCTGACTAGTAAAACTAACCACATTAGTGGGGGCTCATGAACTATACTCGAAGCGATTCAGACTCAGTAAATACATTGAGATTGGAGTAGCTTTTCTGGGTGACCAATGTGAAAGACAGAGATGCCCCTGATGATGCACTATACCCTCATTGCTACTAATTCTTTCTTCTGGGTACAAACAGAGCAAGTCTAATGGCTGTTTTAGGTAATAGCCTTAAAAATTTAAGATAGCTACCATAATCTTCCTTTCCCCCCATAGGCTAAACAACCTTTGTAGGGGCAGCTAGGTGGCACAATTGTTGGAGTGCCAGTCCTGGAGTCAGGAAGACTCATCTTTCTGAATTCAAATCCAGCTTCAGACACTTAACTAGTTGTGTGTCCTTGGGCAAGTCACTTAGCTCTGTTTGCCTCGTTTTACTCATCTGTCAAATGAGCTAAAGAAGGAAATGGCAAACCACTCCAGTATCTTTGCCAAGAAAACCCCACATGGGATCACCAAAAGTTGGACTTGACTGACAAACAACTGAACATTCCTTTAACAAAGTCATTGATAAAAATGTTAAACAGCACAGGGTCAAGCATAGTTCTCTGAAGCCAAAGATTCTCCACTAGAGACCTCTCTTCAAGTTAATATGGAATCATTAATTCTTTACTCTTTATGCCTAGGCATTCAGCTAGTTATAAAGCTATCTGATTATACTGTTGTTTATCCATATTATTATTTATCCATATTATCTTCATCTTTTCCACAATAATCTCATGAGTTTACAAAATATTTTCTTTGCTTTTTATGTCACCTTAATTTCCCAATATATTCTTCCCCATTCTTATAACAAAAAAATTTTTTTAAAGCTATTTGGCAAAACTAACCAACATATCAAAATATTATTTCATTTGATCCTCATGATAACTCTGAAAAATAGAGTGCTATTATTATTCCCATTTTGCAAATGAGTAAAGTAAAAAAAAAAAAAGAAGTTAATTGACTTACCCAAGGTCACAAAGCTAGTAGGTGTTTGAGGTAAGATTTGAATTGAGGTCTTCCTGACCTTTAGACCCAGAGCTCTATCCACTGTGCAACCTAGCTGCCCCTAACCAAGTCCAACATGATATATAGTGTTCCACACTCATGATTCCCCCATCTCTGCAGAGAAGAAAGAACGGTGCCTTTTCCTATCTCTTCTTTGGTGAATTGTTGGAGAGTTATTATTCTAGAGCACAATGAGCGTCCTCATAAGGACTGTGTCATTAGTCCATCACAAATTGTTGTAATCCTTGTGTATAATATGTTTCTGGTTCTGTTCCCCCCACTGTATATTTTCATAGTGATTTACAGTTTTGAAACCATTTTCATATGCAGTGTCTCATTTGATCCTCAACAGCCCCATGAAGAAGACAGATATACCATAATTTTCTTCATTTTAGAGATGAAGAGATTGAGGCCCAAAGAAATTAGGTAATTTGCTCAAAAGTCAAACAAGAGATTAAATGCCCAGGATGAGAATTCAGTTTTCCTGGCTCTTGGTACAGTATCCTTTCCCCCAGGATGTTTCTCAAATAACCATTGGAGTGCTAACCATTATAAGATACCTCATCAGTCATATGGGTAGTGAGTTCCTGTGGTGGAAGGCTTGGGCCCACTGTCCGTAGACAGGGCCTGATGATGACATTGGCAATTATAAGAAGGGTTGGAGCAATCTGACCAACCCAACCAGCTGTTTTGCAATCTGGGAGCTGGTTGAACCTCCTTCTGAGGTCAGTGCTAGGGCTGACATGTAAAGGATACAAGCACTCATGCACACACACACACACACACACACACACACACACACACAATTGGCTAAGAATAGTAAGTAATAGATTGGAAGCTATGTTGAGCTGAGCTTTATTACATTAAGGCTGAGAATAGAAGCAAACAGGGAAAAGCAGTCACAGAGAGTCTCGATCCAGTGAAAATCAGGGATGGCCATTTAAATCTGACCAGTTTTAGGAACGAGTGGAATCCCAGCACTGGAAGGGACCTCAGAGGTCTCCTGGCACATCCTACTCATTAAAGAGATGAGGAGACTGAGGCCCAGACAGCCTAGATGACTGATCCAAGTCCTTGCATCTGTACAGAACGTGATAGCTTTTAAAGTACTTTCACAGGTGTGATTTAATTTTAGCCTTGCAGCAATCTGGTGAGGTAGTCATAGCTAATATTCAATAACGGCTACCATTTGTTTTGAATCTTTAAGGTTTGTGAAGCACTTCGCAAATATTATCTCATGATATCTTCAAAATAACCCTGGGAGAGAGGTTCCATTATTATCCCCACTGTACAGATGGGAAAACTGAGACCGGTAGAAGTTGAGTGATTTGCTCAGTGTCAAAAAGCAGTTGGTTAAGTGTCTATTGTCACATTTGAACTCAGGTCTCCCTAACTCCAGGTCCAGCACTCTACCCACCAGGCAGCGATGATACTATTGTACAAATGAGAAAAACCAGGGCCCCTCAAATTGAAATTTCTTTCCCAAGGTCATCTGTACAACTAATCAATAACAGAATCCTGACTCGAACTCAGGTCTGGATAAGCTCCAGCTTATTCTCTTTCCTCTGAAGCCCACTGGTGCACAAGGGACTCTATTGGATTTTTTTTTCTCTGTGCAAGTCCAGAATCCACCTGGGTGACTGGGTGAGGGAGGCAGATGTCTCAGCTGTTGCTTGAAATGAACATCACACATAGGTTCCTCCTTTACAACCATGTCAGACTCAAAAACATCTGCCTTTCAAGGGATTCTGTTGTCTTCAGCCATGTCCTCCAGAGACAGTAAAGGAGAAGGCACCTGTTGTGGGCTTTCCCTCCAACCTCCTGTTTCCCCTATATCCTCATTATTTTCACACACACACACACACACACACACACACACACACACACACACACACACACACACACACTCAGATGAACCCAGATAGTTACTGACAAACAACTGTGGCCCAAGCCCTGCCCAGGTAGAGGAGAGGGAAGGGCAGAGGGCCCTTCCTTGAAGATCTTGTCTTCCTCTATTACAATGTCAGCTCCCTGAGAGCTGGGACTATCTTTGTGCTTGAATAAACCTAATTGACTGACTGACTGACTAGCACCAAGGCCAGAAACAGCCCCAGGGAAGCTGGGAGTTCAGACAGGGACATAACCAGTTCCTTCTTGATTATTCAAAGGCCAGGAAATTTGACTTTTTGTTCCTTATGTAAATTGGGTCTAATAAAGAGAGATAGCCCATGACAAGTGGAGCCATACTGAGGAGATCTGGCTTTGAATCCTGCCTCAGACGCTTATTAGCTGTGTGACTTTGGGCAAGTCATTTTACCTGTTAGTCTCAGTTTCCTCATCAGTAATATGGGGATGAGAATGCCTATAGTACATATCTTTGGGGGTTGTTGTAAGGATCAGATGAGGTAATCTATGTAAAATTCTACTTGTCAGCTGTTATTACTCAGCATAGGTTAGATTCTTTAACTGTCCTGCTCCTTAAAAGATTACATCCTTGCAGAAGACAATAAGTGTTTAGTGACCCTACATACATGAAACACAAGCTAATTGCCTGATGTAACAAAAGAAAATTTGTTATCGGACCAGGACTCTTCCCATAATTACCTCTCACCAGAGGCCTTGGTGCTCTTGACCCATCTAAGCCGTTAGTACAAAAGTGCAGTGGGGCATGTATACCCACGAAAGCATGGGTGGGGGATGAACAGGGACCTAGGAGACTGCCTTGAGAGGGTTCTACTGTGTCCTGGCTCCTGAGAGCAAACTGCCTTCAGGTAAGACCTCATAGAGGTCTTGGCAACCCCTTGCCAACCAGCTCTGGTAACAGCAGCCAGGTAGGTCTGTCAAAGATCCAAGAGTCAATTGTTCAACCCAGCCTTGCAGTAGATTGTCCCCTCAGCCAAGATTCACAAGGAGCTCGCCCTGACAGAAAAAGCAGAAGCATATGAGTAGGGATTCTGCAAAAAGAGAAAAGAAGGTACCCTTTGGCCCCACTTGGCCCGTCCATGTATGCCAGACTACCTTTGTAATGTGAGTTTGAGCCTACGCTCCCCAAGAATCCTATGGGTGAGCAAGGGGACAGTTTGTCCCCAAGGTTGGGGAATGCAGAAGGGTTGTTTTGTAACTATTGTTCTTGCTATATACCTTCTTGGTAAATTCCCATCTGTAAAAACTAACTGATGTTAACTGGTTGTTGGATGTTGGGAAACACATGATATGGAGACTTAGGAGCAACAGCATTGGAAACACCGGCTCCTTGGGGCCATCCCTAAAACCCTGAACATGATTCACCGCCTTCTGGGAAGCTAAGCTGCCAGTCCAGTGTGAGTCCCCAGTTAGCCCAGAAGATGTGCTGTGTAACAATCATCCACAAACATAAACGTTTCACCAAACAAAGAAGAGCAAGAAAGAAGACAGTGTCCTCCTTGATAAGTTTCCTCAACTGTAAAATTGAGATAATAAGTGCGCCCACCTCCCGGTGTCGTTGTGAGGATGATACGAGATAACAATGGGAAAGCTTAGCACGATGCCTGGTGTATTGTAGATGCTATAGAAATATTAGTTATTTTTGGTTTTTCTTGTTTAAGAAACTGTACGTTTCTGTTAGGTATGATTTCTTTTTCAAGAAGTATGTATATGGATACATAATATACATACAGGATGTCTCAAAGGTCTGCACTAGGACTTTTGGGATACCCTGTACTCTGTGTGTGTGTGATTGAATAAGGTAACTACAAAATTGTACTATTTGTGTCCCCTTCTGTGTTTCCTTTTTATTTTCCTCTGTACATTGAAAAATGTTTACGGTTGGTCATTCTTCCTGTATTCATTTTTCTCAGGATGGAGGGGTGGAGGAGGAGGACCAGGGAAGCTGAGAGAGGAGTGGAGGAAGAAAAAGGGAAGAACGGAATGATTGTTTCCCATTGCCACCAGTCTACCTTATAATTCCCCTGAGGACCAGAAGAACAATGCAGTGGCAACCACCACCGTTAATACCATCACCCACCACAGTGAGCCCCCAGATCAGAATAGATCTATCTAGAGAAGCAATGGCTCCTGAATGAACCGGAGATTTTCAAATCCTTTGGTCTGTCTTTCCTGTCCTCCCACTTACCACTCCAGGCTTTGTCTGAAAATATGAACCGCGTTAAGTAGACATTGCAAAAGTTCTCCCAA
Organism: Pseudochirops cupreus; assembly: GCA_028627135.1. Taxonomy (NCBI): domain Eukaryota; kingdom Metazoa; phylum Chordata; class Mammalia; order Diprotodontia; family Pseudocheiridae; genus Pseudochirops; species Pseudochirops cupreus. Next base: position 119,133,118 of record CM053581.1, on the reverse strand, counting down.
TCAGCAGGTGGTGCTGCAATCTATCACTGTCGGCCAGGTGGCACCTAATGATAACAATAATAACTTATATGTTCAGGATTACACGGTCAGAACTAGAAGGGCCACCTGATCCAAACCTCTCATTTTAAAGATGAGGAACTGAAGGGTCTAGAAAGGATCAGTGATTTATCTCTAGTCACACAGGTCAGAAGCTTCAGAGGCAGGATTTGAAGCCAGGTTCTCTGGCTCCAAAGTCACTACTCTTTCTACCGTGGTATGATAGAGAATACTTTTCCCTACAACAAACCTATGTAGTAGGTGTTATGTATTGATATCACCCCCAGTTTACAAAAAAGAGAACTAAAAAAGGATATGGTTATATAGCTATAAAGTGTTGAGTTGAGCTGGATTACAACCCAAATTGTCTGATCCCAAGATCATAAATTTGGAGATAGAAGAAATCTTAGAAGTCATCTAATCAAACTGAATTCCACCATTCTACAGATGAGGAAACTAATTCTATGTCCAGTGTTCTTTCTACACTCTGCTGCCTCTCTTCCCAATCATTTGCTAATCAATTTGTTTTTCACATTAATTTCCATTCCATAACTTCCTACTTGTTCTTCCTTGCTTTTCTTTTTTACCTTGTTGCACAGTGGTGGTACACACTCATATACATCCATAAAATGCTCTGTAGAAGCTCTAAGTCTGCACTACCTGATCTCAACAACAGGCAAACCTAGCTGTGAGTTCTAATTCTGGCTGACTCATTACATGACCTTAAGTTGGCCACTTCTCCTCCCTGAGTCCAAATGGCACTGCCTATGCAACAGGATGGAAGAATGATTGAGCTCCTCCTGGGCTGTGGGCAAGAAATGGCCCATAAAAATGTCTACAGAGCTCCTTGTAGCTATAAAGAACTATTAAAATGATGAATAATTATTATCATAATTGAATCATAAGTACAATGCTAGTTTGAGCCCTCCCAGGACTTTATTTCTCAGCACAGCTGGGCCTGAGGAAAACAAGTTACTGCGTTCAAGTAGGTGACATCTAAGTTGCTACTCTGTGGAAGGGAAAAGACTGATGGCCTCACTTAGAGCTTTACTGGTCATAGAGAACTATTCTGTAAGGAATATATACCTCCTAATAATTGGAGCAACTATCCAGAAGTGAAATTAGTTACCTCAGAAAGGATCCTCTTTGGCTGACGTCTTCTAGCCAAGAATGGATGACGACATCTCCAGTATGATAGAGAGGAAAGTCTTGTTCAGAATAAGGATTGGAATCTTATGGTTGCTGAAGCAATTTCCTATTCTAAGCTTCTGTGAATCTGGTTGTGCTGTGTACATACACATACACACACACACACACACAATTTGCCAGATAAGATGATTTTTCAGTCTAAAATAATATTATTGGCTGATAATTTCAGTAAAGGTGATAGTTTTTTGCTGACCTTTTTCAGTTTTATATCCAAAGTGCTTCTATGATGCCCTGGAAGTTATTTATGGGCCAAAGACCTATGGTGTACTTCAACTCCTCAGTGCTGATGGAGCCACATTGATTAGTGAGTGATAAGGACATGATCCTAGATAAATGGGCCAAACACTTCCATAGCATTCTCAACAGACCATCATAGATTGATGAAATATGTATATAATGGTGTAAATTCACTTTGAACATGCAAACTCTTCTGTAGACCTTCTAGGAAAGAGTTTCTTCTCATGAGTTACTTAATATTCCTATATTTCAGGCCTATGTTAACACCATTCTTTCCAGGAGAATGTGCTAGGATTTATAGTTTTACCTGACTTTATAAAATACCACAGCAGTTGTAAATATAGCCACAAATATTTTATTTTTTTAAAAGTTGATGTAGAAAAGATTTTGACTGATAGTACATACAAAAGTAGCACATGATAAACACAATAAATGTTTCATGAAAACCTTTTTTTTTTTTGCATTTTGGGGGGCAAAATTATAATTCAAATGATAAAATCATCATACTAAAAAAGTGTTTATTTAAATTAAATATTTCAAACAAATTCATATCTGCACAGCTGTTCCAAAGCAAACATCACTCTTATAAAAGATGGAACATTTTAGCTTAATAACTGTAGTGTTTAAAAAGATAATTAATACACATTCAAGATTGCACATCAGTCAATCATAGCTACAACTATTTATTATTTATTATCAAATTTCGTATGTAGTAATAACATGAATATTTATCATGTTTTATAATGGATTTACAGTAAAACTTTTCATGGAAGAAAAAAAGAAACTTTAACAATACAAAATACAGGGGGAAATTGAGGAAGAATATATAATCAATTTACAGGTTCCTGATAAGCAACAATACACTGAAGTTGAAAGACAATCAGTGGTCTTGTTGCTCAGTGTAGAGTATATTCCTTCAAAGGAGGCTTTGGAGAAGGTTGGAAATGTCTGTAGGATGGCATCAGGGCTCATTAAATCTCCTTAAGTGGGTGCCTATATTTCCTTGGGAGGCAAAGGGAAGGAATGCAGGCAAAGGCATGAAGAAGAGAAAGCAAGCAAGAGAGAGACAGAGATAAGAGACAAGAGAGAGGAACCTTCCTATACAGAGAGGACGATAACAAAATATGGTACGTAGATCCCATGAGCCCCTATATTGGAAGAAAGTGAGTCTGTTTGTTCTTAACCTGCTTCACAGCCCCTCTAGGGGTTTTGGTGAAGGTATTCCAGAACAGTCCTGTATATATGTGTCTGTAGGTATAGGAGACAGCCCAAGAATCATCTTCAGATACGTACGTGATTATGTTTGTTTTCATGGATCATATATTTCCACAGACTCATCCAGAAATATGTAAAACTATCTTTAGTAATCTGATCTTCTTTTCACCTTTGCATACTTATTTTCCATAAACCTCCTATCAACAATTTCCTAAATCACAGTTGTTGTGGTTCTTGTTTTAATTTGGTTTCTTTGACAGATTTTTTTTAAAGCAGCAATTAAAAAAAAAAGTTGGCAAAATGCAGAGAGCACTGTTGAAAGCATAATTCATTTTTGTTTCCTAAGTGGTTGGAGGGAACTTTGGAGATCACCTAGACTAATGATCTCATTTGACAGAGGAGGAAACTGAGGCCCAGAGTTGTTTAAGGTCATCTTGAAGGTCATAGCTTCTCTGCTAGCAGAGCTGTAACTGGACGTCAGTTTTCCTGACTCCTTGTCCACAGCTCTTCGCTGACCTGACAATCAATGCCTTTTGTGCTGAACCTCTGCAAGCCTGTGTCTAGGGCAGGGCAAAGAGTACAGTGGAAGGGTTTCCAGAGATGGAGTGGAGCTGCTATATTTCATATGATAGGAAGAAGAGAGTTAAGTCAGAGAAAATTTCAGTCTTGAATAGCATCAGTAGGAGACTTACATTAACATGTCCACGTAGTAGAGAGAATTAAGAAGCAAGATTCTCAGAGAGGAGGCTGAAGGAAAGTGGAACTAGCTAACAAGAAGGGAAAGTGGATCAGCAAAAGTCCATTTATCTACAGGACAAAGTAGATTCCAATCCGTCAGCTTAGACTTTGACACATTCTGAGGGAAGGCTCAGAGGCGCTGTATCAAGGAAAGCTGCTGGTAATACTGTTTAGTCTCTCCACTCAGTTCAGTCCACATTGAGGAGAAGGTCAGGAACCGCCTTGTACGTACAGGCCTAGGAGACACTATAGCTATTGTAGTAGGTTGCTGTAGCATCAGCCAGGACTGAGATGAGGCTGGTCTCTGTGGGCCCCCCTGGTGTCACCTGAGAGGCTGCGGCATGTCCATTGATAGTTATGCCCCCCGTGGAGTCTGGATGGCCGGGAGTGTTCAAATACTGGTCAAATTCATTACGGTCCATGTCCCCTAAGAGTTCCACCTGGCTCAGTTGATCTAAGGCATCAAAACCTGGGTGCTCAGGGGGAGGGGAGAGCTGGCCCAGATGGGCATGGAGGTTGGGGTGGAGAGCATGGAAGGCAGGGGGAGAGTAGTATGCTGGGGAAGGTGAACAGCTGGTTACAGAGGGGATCATGGAGACGCCCGGGGACTGGGTAAGGGCAATGGAGCCCAATGGGTGATTGCAGTGGAGGGGACTGGGCATATATTCTGGAGAGTACGTAGCTCCTGGTATATGTGGGAGACAGGAATGAGAGTGCTCTTCCTGGCAGGGGGAAGAGAAGAAGGTCTGCTCAGGCTCCAGGACATCCAAAGGAGACATTTCTGGAGGGGTGGGCAAGCCATACGGGTAGGCATCCACACTGCTAGTGGAGCTGCTGCCGCTGGTGCAGCTGCCGGTGGGCACCTCCTGGTAGCAGCCCTGAAGGCTGGGAAGGGCTGTAGCTGAGGAGTACTCACCATGTTCTTCCTTCTCCCCCACAGAAACCCTGCTGCCACACCTCTTGTCCGGGAGGGAGTTCTGGTCCCGAGACAAGCTGCTCAGCAGGAAACCTGGGTCCACCCGTTTGCAGATGCGCTTGAGCTGCTTCTTTCGACGGGGGCGATACTTATAGTTGGGATAATCCTGCATATGCTGCACCCGGAGTCTCTCAGCTTCGTCCACATATGGCCTCTTCTGGGAGAGGGTCAGAGCTTTCCATGACTTTCCTGCTCACAGGGGGAAGAAAAGGCCACTTTTAGAGTCCTTCACAGTGTCAGAGGTCAAGTCGCTGAAAAGCCCTCTCCCACACAGTTTGCACCAGACAACTCCCACAGGCCCAGCACAGCATGCACCACCCAGAGCTCAGTCACACCACTCTCACACAACTGAGAAACACAAACAATGCACTTCACATGCCCTTCCCAGACTCCCCACACACAATTCCCACCACAAATTCTTCATATACACCTACAGAACCCTAACCTTTCATACTCTTCCTCCCACAAACACTCCACATGAAAACCATGAACACGAATGCACATTACTCACACATCATCTCATATACAAAGGTGTATCAGGGGTGGGGAACTTGTCAGTCAGAGGATCTCACTTGAGGACCTACAGGGTCACACGTGGCCTTGAGGCCCCAGGTTCCCCACCTCTGGTATAGGCAGCACCCTGTTTCATTTCTAAAAGACCAGCTGAACTGTCTGCAGCTAAGATTGTTTTTAAAATTCATTTAATTAAGATCAAGTGTCAATTCTAATCACTTGAGAATTTAAATGAAAGTCACTTCCTGCCTTCATTACTAAATGTCAGCGATTGCGTGCTTGGATTTCCACAAAAATATATAAATATCAGACATTTTACAAGCAGAAAATTTCAAACATTTTACAAGCAGAAATTAAGAGTCAGTCAAGGCATAGAATACTACTTGAGTTAGAGGATTTTTCTTCAGGATATTATTGGATCCGGAAATCTCATTAAGGTGGGCACTGCTTCCCAATTATGCCTATCAAAACTCATCCACGTCATTTTGAGTGTAATAAATGATTGTTCTTCACAGTTGAAAGGTAAACAGGATTCTAGTCCACAAATGTGCTAGTCATTCTTCCCTAACAGAAGATTAGACTCTGTCTAGACCTAGATGAAGGCTGCAACCTGTATTCCAACCATCAAGACTGCCTTTAATGTGTGGGTTTATGGGAGCTGGATTGAGGACAAATTAATTCCATAATCTACTCCACTAGTAACTAGATATTTGGTGTCACAAGAAGTTGTTTCATCTCCCTGGGTTTACTTCCCTTGTCATAAAATCAAGCCGCTGAAATAACATCCAGTTCAAAAATATACTTCTTGCAAGAATGCTTCCCTGATTAACCTGACCCCACCCAGTCTGATCATCCGGTCTAATCTCCCAATTTTATGGATGAAACCAAGTTCCAGAAAAATTAAATGACTTGCTCCATCGAGATCATACAGTTGGTTGACAGCTTTGCAATGAAACAGGTTAAGTATTGACATTGGCAGGCAGAGTAACCAGGAAAAAAGTCTTAGTAGAAATCGAAGCAAGGAAACACTTATCCTGCAAAGTCAGTCAATAAACATTTATTAAGATTCTGATATGTCCCAGGCACTGTGCTAAATGCTAGGATTTCTTTGTGCAAGAATGGCAAGACAGCCTCTGCTTTCAAGGGACTCATAGTCTAATGAGAAGAACCCCACCTCCCAGGCTGCATCAAGCCCCTCTCTACCTACCAGAGAATTTGCTCACTGAGTAAACAGCTCAGAAAATCAAGTCTTCAAATTCAATAGTTTAGTTACCAAGAGCCCTGAGCACTGGGCAAAGGCATGTTTATTGTAAATATGATTTGAAACTATGTTCATGGGGGGACAGGGAGTCTTCCTGTGAAAAAAACTCCCTCTACCAATGAAGACTGACACCTTGTGCTATTTATAGCCACAGAAAGTTAGTTGCCTGTGACACTGAGGAGAGGCTGTGATTTGTCCTAGCAGAAAGCAGGTCTTAAATTTAAGTTTTCCCCACTCTGGTGCCAATTTACTATCCTCTACTCCATAGGTGTCAAAAATATGGCCCACAACACTCCCAAGTATGATCTGAAGCAGATTAAAATGTAATGGGGAAATATTTAACAAAATAAATGAAAATACAATAAAACATAGATAATATATTTTAAAACTGTCAATATATCCACAAGGGATCCTTATGTACAGATTAATGGTCCCCATTTCTAAATTATTAAATTAATTACTAAAATATAGATTTACTGTCCTACTTAATAACAAGGAGGAAGTCTTGTATGCTGATAACAGCACTGGTGTGGTGGAAAGAGCCCTGGACCAGGAGATGAGAAATCCCGACATCTGGCTTTCAGTTCCAGCTCTGCCTCTAACTAACTAAGTCTATGATGAAGGCAATTTGATCTCTCTGAGACTCAGTATCTTCAACTGCAAAATATGGAGGATTTAAGGGGCAGCTGGGTGGTGCAGTGGATAGAACACTAGCCACAGAGTCAGGAGGACCTGGAAGACCTGAGTTCACATCTGACCTCAGACACTCAACACTTACTAGCCATGTGGCCCTGGGCAAGTCACTTAACCCTGATTGCCTTGCCAAAAAAATACTCTAAAATTCTATTTCTAAAATAGTAGTTCTACTCTATTAGATAGGACTGCTTTAGTTCAAAACTGTGCATTCTGCTATTTATTCTACTAATTCAGTACTTACTGAAGAAGCATTTTTCATTCGAACTGTTAAAAGAACTTTTATCTTCTTAGGGTCACCTTAAGGATAGTGGCAATTATAGGATACCAGCCAGACCAGGGCATTTTTCAGCCATCCAATGCCAACCTAAGCACTGTGCTTTGCACTTAAATGTTTGTTGAATTGGTACAACTAATTGTAGGCACACTGTACTGGACATTATCAGGAAAATACTGAAGAAATGAGAAGTGGTTTTTGCCCGAGATTCTCCTAATGATCCTTCTAGATTTGATCCAACCATTCTAAGTCATAGGTTGAACTTCATTAGGTTATAGGCTCTGTCATTTTTCTCCAAGTTGCTCGGAAGCAGAGGTGGATGGATGACCCAAAGGCCAGAGAAGAATCTCTGGGTCTAGCAGGGTGGGTCTGTGATTCAGTTAGTCTCTATGAGCAAGAACTGATTTGTCCTGCCTTCCACTAAAATTTAGAAATGGGACTCAGTTGAATTTACACAGCAAAGATGAGGCTCTTCACAAATTTCTAGCATATGAAATGGTCAAAACTCAGAGGGAAGAAGGAAGCTGCCCTGCTTATAAGGTCCAGACCAGTATTGGAAAGAGATCTGACACCTTTCCATTTTAAACACTGACTGAAATAAGACTCCAATTTTACAGAGTCCCCCACTCAAGAATTAGAAGCAGGGAATCATAAAATATGCATACAGAATTGAAAGAACTCGCTTTGAATGAAACAGGCCTTAAAATGAAGGGCAGCAAAAGGAAAGAGTCTCCTTATCCAGAAGCAGAAATATTTTATTATATTCTCTAAAAGAGAGAAAACCCTTATTTTTTTTTAATATAAAAAAGAAAGAAAAACAAAGAAAAAACCCACCCATCTTTACAATAAAGATTGAAGCAGGGGTTCTTAACCTGATGTCGGGATCTTGTTTGTAAATATCTTGATAACTATATCTCCGTGCAATTGGTTTCCTTCGTATTTTATTTTAGGAATTTAAACATACTGATCTGAGAAAGGCTCTATACACTGCCAAAGTGATGACTATGACACAAAAATGGTCTAGAGCTTTTGGTCTAAACAAATGCAGACCTTTATCTTCGAGGAAGGAGACTTAGAAGAACAGCCTCCTTTCCCGCTGTACCTCACCTTCCTCTCATGCAAACACCTTTAAGGTCGAGTCTTCCTTGGACTCCCCACGGCAAACCAGCATCGAAGGTTCCCTCCAGCCTACACCCTCCCGGATCCTTTTCATATCTTAAAAAGAAGTCCCGAAACAGCCCCGTAGTGTTTGCCCCTGGGTCCTTCCTAACGACCTCCAGATGGACTGTACCCTGACCCTCACCACTGGAGGGGTCAAAACGGCTCGAGAGAATCCGACTCAATTTGCGAATCGGGGTTCACACCCCTACTCTAATCTACAAATTCGGGTAACGAATCTTGCCAGATTATCTGTATTTCTTTTCTCGCTCTACTAGTATTTTTGTGATTAGTAATGTATAACAAATGCTTACCCCCAGGTGTTACTCCGTTGCTTATAATGCTTGTTATTATTCAAATTGTAACAATACTGCAAATAGTGTGTAAGGAATAATTACTTTCCGGCTCTTGTGTGCCTATTAGTCATCTAGATTGACAGCGATCCGTTCTCCTCCGTGTTTCGGTTTGCAAGCCTTTCCGTCCTTCCTGGTGGGTTCATTAGCGTTCCCATCAATAAAGCGGCTTCAGTTTCTAACTCTGCTCAGTCATCCCGCAGATTTTGCCAAAAAACAATAGCTGTCTCGAGATCTCGGCGGGATAGGTAGCCCGCTTTGGGGGACGATTTGTGAGTGCTTTTGTTAATTAGCACCAAGCACCATCCGGTCCTCCAGAGCCCTCCCGCTGAGTGCCAGGGTCTTGGAGAGTCTAAAGTTCCTGGGCTCTGGAGTTCAACTCTCAGGCCAGTCTTGTAGGTACGATTGTTCCTCTTGCTCCCTTACTTCAAGGTAGGGAATTTTTTTTTTTTGTCTTTCTTTTCCTCCTCAGAGCTTAACACAGTGACTGGCAAATAGTAAGCGCTTAATAAATGCTTGTTGACTATCAGTGCCAGAATAATACCACCAAGAGCCGTATTATTTAGTTCCTGAAGTCGTGACTAAGCTATATCGGGGGTTCTGTCCCCCTCCCCCGGGGTCTGTCCCATCCTCCTCCTGTCTACTCCCTTCCCCTCTCCCAAATTTCCTCTATTTCCACCCTCCCTCACCCCTGCCTCCATCTCCCAGAAAACACCAGCTCCGCTTTCAAATGCCTCTATTCTCATCGTGGAACAGTTAAGTTCACCCTATTTCATTTTAAACATTCACACAATAATTGTATTTGTTTCTCCCCTGCCCGCATATTTTCCCAGAATCCCAAAACATACCGACACAATAACTATTCCCACATTTCCCAAATATGCAGACTCTTAGGACACACACACACACACACACACACACACACACACACACACACACACACACACACACACAGAGCAGAGACTTTTGCCAGCTTTAACACAAGGGCTCAACTTCCAGGAGGTCCACATTACTATAAATATCTCTCCATCTCCCGCCACTTCCTCCTCCCAATACTGCCAACTACTTACCCTATTGTAATCTCAGTCTGTCTGTCTGTCTGTCTGTCTCTCTCTCTCTCACACACACACACACAAACGCGCGCGCGCACGCGGTGGGTAGCAGCACAAGGCAGGACTTGGGAAGGGGCCCTGGTGGGTTCGCCCCTGTTCTTACCCAGCATCTTGCTGAGCTCGGCGTTGTGTAGGTCGGGGTTTTGCACTGCCAGCCGCTTCCTCTCGTCCTTGGCCCACACCATGAAGGCGTTCATGGGCCGACGAATGCGACTCTCCGCGCCCTTATCACCCGGGGTACGATGGGATGCGGGCGATGCCAGTCCGTCTGAGAGCTCCCCGTCCAAAGCCGGGCACTCCAGCCCGTCTGGCCAGGGGTAGGCGCCCAACAGTGTGGTCATGGTCGCCCAGACTGCTCGCCTCGCCCCGTCCTCCTTGTTTAGGGTCGGCTTGGCTCTGACCCTCCGGCGCCAGCGGCCCAGCTCGCAGGCTGGCTCACACGGGTCAGGTCGGGGGCGCCCCACACTCGGCAGCCGCAGCCCGCCTGCCCTCTATATATCAGCTCCTGGGCTGTCGCTTCCTCCAATGACACTTAAAGGTGCAGCGGCTCCTCCTTCCATTCCGGCTAACTTATACCCCCTCCCTAAGGGACAGGGCCCGTGGAGAGCTGCTCCGACCTGCCACGGAGGGGAGAGGTGGAGAAAAAGAGGACGGACACACCTCCAAGACTAGGCAGTTCCGTCCCCGCCCCACCCCTTCCAGGCCCGTCCCGTTTCTCTGGGGCTCAAGCTTCGGTGGTGGATCTGTGAGCAGCAGCGGCGAGCTGCTCCTAGAGTTTCTCTCCTTCCTGGCCCGCACAGTGTCTGAGGTGTTACTCTTTGAAACAAACTTTCTTTTTTTCTTTTGGTCTCAACGTATGGAAAAACTCGCGGGCTCGAAGGCATAAGACTGAAGTACAAGTTTTACTAGTTTGACTATGGGTAAGACCTTTTGGTCTTCAGGACCTCAGTTTCCTTGTCTGTAAAATGGGCATAACACCCGCACTGTCTTCTTCGTTGATTGTGTGAAAAAATGAACGTACAAACCAATCAGCATTCACTTGTTAATCTCCTATTACGTACCAGTCACTGTGCTAAGTGCTAAAATCATAGAATAAAGCTTTTATTCTTTCCACCTAAAAATGGGTGGTAGAGCCCACTGAAGCATTTTTAAATCGCCCACTACGTGCAGAGGCTAGGCTAAGCGCTAGGGTACTTTCTTCTGGAGCAGTTCCCCAGGCTTTTCCCCCAAGGTGGGCTAAAGAAGAGGAACAGATTAGAAGCTCAGAAACATTTTTTTTCTGCCATCCTTACCTGAAGCCTTCCCCCGGTAGAGCCCAGGAACTGAGCATCTTCAGACCACTTCCCGAGACATGGGCTCTGCCACAAAGACAGACATGTTAAGGAACATCACAAGTGTCCGCATGATATCGGGGATTGGGCTGGAGGGGGCACTCCGCCCCATCCCCGTCAGTCACCAACCCAACCAAATGCAGTATCTGCCTGAATCCCAGGCCTAACTGGACCCCGGCACAGTCACAGACTTCCATGGAACCACAAAAGTTCCTTTGCCTTACACTTCCATCCCCCATTCCTCCCCCCCCCCCCCAATTTGTGAGCTGTTCTTCAATTTAAAACAAATCCACAGCAACATCAAAAGAGAAGGCCCACTGAAACTATCAGAATGGGAATAAAAGTTGTTTATTTTCTAAATAACAAAACAGGCAGGACAGAGCTATTTTTCGAACCAAACCTGAAGAAAGCCCACGCTTTCTTTGGTATCCTTAGTCTTCGGGGGACTTGAGGTAGGATTCTACCCCAAGGTGATGCCAGAGGACTCAGGAACCAGGAGAGCCTCATCATTCCCTACCTTTCCGCCCGCCTATTGTGCCTCGGAATCCTGTATCTGGGTTCCATACTTTGTACCATGGATGTTCCTGTAGGAGACCCCATATCACTTATCTGTGACTAAGGAGTGTCTATTCTTGGAGGAACAGGAGGGAGGTGAGGAGGTGGGTTTCAGCCTCTCATTTTCTTTCTCTCTCATTTCCCCTCTGCTTTTTCCTCTAGCTTTCTCTCTGAGGAGCTTCCAGTCCTTCCCCCATTTCCATCCCCACTTCTGTACTCTCATTGTGAAGTCAGGCTTTCCCTCTCTAAACCCATTCTTGTATCCTTTTGTTAGTCACACTCTCCCCGCCTGGGCAGTGGAGGTTATCCTTGCCTCTCCAGTGCCTCAGGGCTCCTTAAATCCTTAAAGCAGAGAAGTGACCTCCTGGAAGTAGCTTCTAATACACACAGATCCCTTCACACATAAGGAATACAGAAGTGACTCTGCTTCCTGAGCCAAATGCCAATCAAATGCCCAAAGCAGGAGAGGGCAAGTACCTTTCCAAAGGAAACTGATCTGAGGCTGATTCTAGTCCTTGCTCCTCACTCCACATCCTGAATCTTAAGCACATTAGGACTCAGGAGTTAAAGACAGCCTTATGACCCCTAAAGTGTTATACCCATGTGAAGATAATACTAGTAACATTATAAAATATCAAGGCCATTCTGTGCAGCCACAGGGACATAGTAAGCCTGTATATTAAAGATATTTATGAATTCTTTATGTAGTTTAGAAAAGGTATATCTGCCATGTGTGAATGCTGCACAGGGAATGTGGAATGCACTCCAACACTGCTCTTTGGCAAAGATGGCACCTGACCCCATAGGATGCGGGTTTTTAGTCACATTGAAAGGATGCTCTGTATACAACAGCATCCAAACAATGGTGAATCTATAAGAAACTGTATATTCCATTCCTGTAGATCTGTTTATTTTTGTATCCTATCAGAAACAGTGGAAACAAGAAAGTCAGGAGACCTGTTTCAGGCTCTGCCACTAATTCACCTAAGCAACATCAGGCCATCATCATCCGTAGAGGAGGAGGAGGAAGAGAAAAGAGGAAGAGGAGAAGGATGGAGGAGGGGGAAAGGAGAGGAGAGGAAGGAAGAAGGAAAAAGAGGAGAGAGGAGGAGGAAAGGAGAATAGAAGGGGATGGAGAAGCAAGAGGAGAAGGGGATGAGGAAAAGGAAGCTGCGTTAAGGAGCTAACTGGTATCTGTGGCAGTATGGCTTAATGAATAAAGGACCTACCTTGGAGGCGTGAGACCTGAGTTCAAGCCCTGCCTCAGACTCCTGGGTAACTGCACTTAACCTCTTAGCAGCTAGAGTCAACCATAAACTATAAACAAGTTGATGCTTTGCATTAAAGAAGAAATTCCAAACTCTACAACAATGAAATCAGTGATCTGGAGCTCCACCACTAGAAAGCTTCCAGGTTTGAAAAGCGCTTTATATGCATTACTTCATCTGAGTCTCACAACTCTACGGAGGTACGTCCTATTGACCCCATTTGACTGATGTGGAAACTGAGGTTGAAAGGAGTTTAAGAGCTTTGCCCAGAGTCACACAGCCAGTACATATGGAAGGTAGCATCTGAACCCATGTCTTCTGGATTCTTGGATCTAAACAACCTCTAGGGCTCCTTTCAGCTCTAATAAAGTTTTAGTATTCAATGATCGTAGCCTTCAAATTCGTGAAGACTGTCAAACGGACAAGCGACTAGATTTAGTCTGAGTCACCCCAGAGGACAACTGGTGCCAATAGGAGGAAATTACGGGGAGGTAGAGATAGAATCGTTTTAAGAAGAAGACAGTTTGGAGATGTCCAAAATTGGAATGGATTGTCTTGTGCGGTAGTGAGCTCCCAGACCCTGGAGATGTTCCAGTAAAGGGATGGACTATCCGGGCAGGGATGTTTAGAGGGAATTCCTTCATTAAGTATTGAGGTTGGAAGAGCCGATCTTTTAAGTTTCCTTCCATATCTAAGAATTTAGGGTTGTCTTTGGATAATTCTGATTCCTGTATCCTCTAGTCCAAAAAAAAAAAAAATCAGATTGTCCCTATTGTGCACTCCAGTTGACCTTGTTTTCTCCAGCTCATATCCTGTTCAAACAGAGGATGTTGTAGAAGGGGGATTCTTGCCTCAGGTAGGAAGGAGACTTGGAGTCCCTTCCAGCGCTGAAACGTCAAGATTTTACTACTCGGACAGCTTAATTCTCCTAGAATGGGAACCTTTTTCTTGCATTGGACTCTTACTGACGCTTCACACTGGGTCGGTACTATGGAGCAAGAGAAAGTGCTCACAGACTCACAATCTGCAAGGTCAGAGGAGGCAGCAAGGTGGGGGAGGGCGAAAAGAGTCAGCAGCTGAGGTACCTCAGAGGCAACAAAGAGGTGCTGAGCATTCCTGAACCCGATGCAATAGATTGATCAATCGATCATCTGGCATATCCTCTCGGCATGGATGGGTAGAAGAGGGAGAGGTTCTCTCTCTCTCTCTCTCTCTCTCCCTCCCTCTCTCTCTCTCTCTCTCTCTCTCTCTCTCTCTCTCTCTCTCTCTCTCTCTCTCTCTTTCTCTCTCTCCCTCTCCCTCTCCCCCCTCTCGTCGGGGGAAGGAGCTGGGAGAAGGCAACCTAAACTTCACTCCAAAGCCTTTCCTTACTTACTATTCTGGGTCCTTTCTTCCAGGAATCCTATTTAAAAGAAAAAAAAAAAGGAAACATTGAGTAAATCCCTGTCTCCGGGCTGGCTGAGGGAAAGCAGTGATGAAGCAGGGGGCAGTACTCATCCTCAACTTGGGCAGGGGAACGGGGAGAAGTGGAGGGGGAGGGACTCTGGTGCAACCTTCGGGCCTCAGGTCCAGCTCTGGAGCCCGAAGCTCACTCTCAGCTCAGGAATTTGACGTGGTGTTGGGAGGAGACAGGGGATGCATAGGGCAAGCTTAAACTTTGGTGCTGTGTACTAAGAACCGTGTTGGACCTAGAGGAGATAATTAATTTCCCCCCCCCCCCAAAAAAAAGGAAAGTCCGGCCCCTGGAGGTTCCCTTGGCTCTTCCTGCGGAGCCCCGCCCTGGAAAACTTAAGACTCCCGCTCCAGGCTATTGCAGGACTTTATTGGTTGAGTTTCCCACTCCCTAGAGGGAAGGAGGGTCCCTAGATCTCTTTCCCAGAGCAGGAGGAACATCTTCTACTACGCACAAAGGGGAACCCTAGCAAATCTTTAAGAAAAGTGAAATAATGGAGTGCTTCAAGACCTGAAGTTAAAGAAATTCATCTAATGAGAAGAGAAAGACCTGAACTGGGAAAGGGAGAAAATGAGTATGTGTATGGGGAGGTGGGGGTGAGGTTGGGGATGGGAGTGGAAACAGATGG
Organism: Pseudochirops cupreus; assembly: GCA_028627135.1. Classification (NCBI taxonomy): domain Eukaryota; kingdom Metazoa; phylum Chordata; class Mammalia; order Diprotodontia; family Pseudocheiridae; genus Pseudochirops; species Pseudochirops cupreus. The sequence goes on along the minus strand of CM053581.1, from coordinate 119,118,105 downwards.
AATGGGGGAGGGGAGAGACAGATGCAGAGACCGAGCTAGGGAGAGACGGATGCAGAGACCGAGCTAGGGAGAGAAATAGAGACGTAAGGAAAAAGAGAAAGACAATATAAAAAAGAGAAAAAGAAAAAAGCCAATAAAGAAAAAGAAAACGTGAAAGAAAAGGGAAAGAACGAAATAAAGAGCGCAAAATGAGATTTAAAAAAAGAAAATAAAAGAAAAATCGAAGTAATAAAGAGAAATAAAATGAGGAAAAGGAAAGAACCAGAAACACACAGAATGAACTATCGACTGAATGCAGAAGTTGTGAGGATTATTTTTCTATCTTTGAAATGACCTGAATTTCAGTTAACAGAAGAGAGGAAGGCAGGTGCGTGTTGACCACAAGACGGACTAGGAGCTCCTTTACTGTTGAGTTTAAGTTCAGTCTGGATTCCTCCTCAGACCTCCAGGTCCTGGACAACTCCGACAGCTATCAGTTGGTTCTGGACAGGCTCCAAGGGCGTTGTCTAGTCCAGATCAGGGGACCTCTCGGACCTGGCCACTCAGCTCTCCGACTGCCTCCAGCCTTTCGCCTCCTCTCTAAGACACAGTGACAGCATCTCCATGAGAAACAGAAGCCAAACCTCAATCTCAGCAATTCGGCGAACTCACTCCACAAGCCGAAGCCTCCGCCCCCGCCCCCGCCCCCGCCTCCCTCTTTCAGGTCCAGGAGAAAACCCTGGAGAAGCTAGACGCTGGCCTTGCTTGATAGCGCTGGGGCTCAGCTTCCCGGAGGATACACACCTTATCGAAACGAGTGGGGCGCCTAGGAGAGTCACCCTTTAGTCCAGTGCCTTCCTCCTCTAACTCTGACCTTTCCTGCCCCTTGTGCTCCCACAAATTCTAACTAAACCCTGATCTACAGGAGGTGGGAGTAGGGTTCTTAGAACTCTGAGATGTAGGAGTCGGAAGGCCATAAGATCTAATCTCCACACTTTACACTCAAGAAGACAGAATCCAGGTCCCCAGTCTCCCAATCTACCTATTCTTTTTGAATCCCTGGAGTGTCAAGAGGAAAGGGTAGGAGGAAGATGAAGGAGGAGTTCTTGGACTTTTTGGTCCCACCCAGGCGTGAGACAAACACGTTCATTTCTCTGGTAAAAAGTGTTGTGTACAAATAGTTCTGCGGCAAGGTCCTCGCCCTCGGCCCAGCACGTTTTTATTCGCCAGGCAGTATCTGCTACTCCGACTGGGGACAGGTGGGCATCGTCTACACTTTTCTGAGACCACGCCCTGTTTCCCAAAGCCTGCCCCGGCAGCTTCGCTCTCTAGGAGTGAAGACCGGGGACGGGATGCGGAATTCTGTCATTTAGATCTGTCTGCTTCCATCACTGGGTCTGGAATGACCTTAGGGAGAGAAAGGGCTCTCTGAGGGCGTTGCAATTTCAGAGCTAAGGGCTGGGTGAAGGTGCTGCAGAGTGTGGGTGTTCGCTTAAAGAAACGCATCTTTCTCCGACATAGAAGGAGTCCATTGGACATAGGGTTTGTTTTTGTTTGTTTTGGGCGAGGGCGAGGATTCGAATCTTAAAATCTTAATAACTTAATTTTCTTCCCCTTTTTTTGTCCGGATGTGGGCAGATAGGTGCTGCAGCGTATGGCGCTCAGGAAGACCTGCGTTCAAATGAAGCCTCAGACACTCCTTAGCTATGTGACCCTGGGCAAAGTACTCTCAGTTTTCTCAACTATAAAATGAGAATACGGATAGGCAACCGCCTCACAGTTGTGAGGATCAGATGAGATACTATTTGTAAAGCACTTAGCACACCGTTCCTGGCACATAGTAGGTTCTTAAAAATGCTTTCCCCCCTCCCGATCCTACATAGTGCAGAGAAAAAATGATGGATATGGAGTCATAGGAGGGAAGTAGCTTAAGGACAGAAGATGTGGAACAGTGGTTGTAGGGTGTATGTAATAGAAAGCAAAATCACGTAAGAATACACCTTTTCTGTGAAGCGCAGTGACAGCCCAGTTAAGATTAGATAACATGAATTTATACTGGAAATACTCAACACTGGTTCCAATACACTGGGAAGTTGTTTGACTTTCTCCAGTGTTCACGGAGGCATTGGACTAGGAATGGAGACAGTGAGGGAGGGGGAGGATAACCCAGGATTGAGGTCTGACACAGTGTGTCGCACATACTAAGCACTTAATAAATCCTTGTTGACTTGGAAAGGCATGAGTGGCAACAGGACAAACAGCCAAGGGATTCGAGAATATAGGACAGTAAATAGCTGAAATGATTAATTAAAGGGTCAGACTATGAAGGGTGAAAAGTAAGATCAAAGGTAGATAGACTACAGGTTATGGTGAAGTCAAAGAATAGACTAAGAAAACATGGCATGTGAATTAATGGAATAGTATTGTTCCAAATGAAATGAGGAGATAGATTCAGAGAAATGTAGGAAAACTATGAACTGATGCAGAGTGATCAGAACAAGGAGAACAATTTGTAGAATGACTATAATATTGCAAAGGAAAGCCATTTAAGAATTTTGACCAATGCAATGACTAATCCTGACTCCAAATGCCTTATTTTCATGCTTCCCAACTCTTGGAAGAGAGTGGTGATAGACTAGAGGTGCAGAATGATATACATTTTCAGATATGACCTCTATGTGAATTTGTTTTGCTGGACCATATTTATTTGCTACATAGGGCATTTGGGGGGAGGGTGCATTGAGTGAAAGTTGTAGGAAATAGTGATAATCATGCAGAAAAAAGGGAAAGGGAAAGAAAGAAAAGATCATTAAACATTTAATAATAAACATAAGGGAACAAAAGACAATTGAAAAAGGGACAGAGGCAAGCTAAGTCCCCTTTAATCATGTTAAATTATATATAAATATGTATATATATATATATATACATATATAATACATAGTATATATAATAATACATAATAGAGATTCATGGCTTAATATGTTATCTTCCTTTACTGCTCTTTGTATAAATGTTCATATTTGCTGGTGTTTGTCAAGTTCATAGATAGGAAGGGATTGGATTTGTGGTTTTCACTGGTATTGGGAAATCCTAGGTGAGGAAACTACCATTATCACATGGTTGCTTTCTCAGCAATTTATAGTCTTAGAAAGTTGCCTAGATGATCACTGAGAGTGACTTATCCAAAGTCATATAGGCAACAAGTGTCAGAGTCAAAATTTGAACTCAGATCTTCCTGGTTCTAAGGTCAGCTCTTTACCCACTAAATCATACTGCCTCTCCAAATTCATAATAAAAGAAAAAAAGCCATACTAGGTGTGAAGCAGAGGGATAATTAGAAGGATGGTAGATTATAATTCAAGAGAGGAAATTCAGAGTCCAAGATCATAGAAATGGCACAATTACATGTGCTGGTAGTTACCACAGGGTCTAGGATATAACCATTGCTGTGGGTGATTGAGATAGATTTAAAATGTAGGTCATGTAATTTAGGATGTTGTTGAGGCTGGAGTCCAGGGTGTTCAAAAGAACACCAATGTGTGTACATGCGCACGCGCATGCGCACGCACACACACACAGAGTATTGCAAGGGATGCTGTGTCTTGTCTTCTGGAGAGACCCACATTTCTGTGAGCCCCAGAAAATGGAAAGCATTTGAGATGAAGAGGTCTAGAATGAAGGGGCAAAAGCTACAGAAGACAGGATAAAGCAGAAAGGTCTACCTCTCTCTAGAGAGCTAGGGACCTGGAACTGGGCTAGATGAAGATGAGAAAATGGAAAAGGTAGCTGGAGATTGGGGTGGTTATCTCAGCAGAAGATTATTCTGAATCACATCAATTAGGGGAGGAAGGAGTCAGAGTTGTTTTTAGCCATAGGACAGATGTACTTATTGATTATGGTCCTATGATGACAGAGGTCAGCTCCCATACCTTTCAGTACTTGGGCTAGTCTTTGAACTACTTTTATATAGTTCATCATTGAACATCCCCCTGAAGCCTTTTAAGCTTTGCAGTACCTTCTAGAACTTGCAGTCCAACAGTAGTCAATGACTATAGTAATCTATTGTTTGACAAACCCCAAGACTCCAGCTTCTGGGATAAACTCACTATTTGACAAGAACTGCTGGAAAACTGGAAAATAGTATGGCAGAAACTAGGCATAGACTAACCAACATTTTTTACCCTACACCAAGATAAGGTCAAAATGGGTACACAATTTAGATATAAAGGGTGATGCCATTAGCAAATTAGGAGAGCAAAGAATAGTTTACTTGTCAGATCTATGGAGAAGGGAATAACTTATGACCAAACAAGAGATAGAGAACATTATGAAATGCAAAATGGGTAATTTTGATTACATTAAATTGAAAAGGTTTTGCATAAACAAAGTCAGTGCAACCAAGATTAGAAGGGAAGCATAAAGCTGGGAAACAATTTTTACAGCTAATGTCTCTGATAAAGGCCTCATTTCTAAAATATATAGAGAACTGAATCAAATTTATAAGAATACAAGTCATTCCCCAATTGAGAGCTGGTCAAAGGATATGAACAGGCAGCTTTTCAGATGAAGAAATTAAAACTATAGTCATATAAAAATGCTCTAAATCATTATCGATTAGAGAAATGCAAATTAAAACAACTCTGAGGTACCACCTCACACCTATCATATTGGTTAATATGATAGAAAAGGAAAATTATTAATGTTGGAGAAGATGTGGGAAAATTGAAATAGTAATGAATTGTTGGTGGAATTGTAAACTGATCCAATCATTCTGAAGAGCAATTGGAACTATGCCCAAAGGGCAATAAAACTGTGCATACCCTTTGATCCAGCACTGCTAGATCTGCCCAAAGAGATCACATAAAAGGGAAAAGGACCCACATGTACAAAAATATTTACAGCAGCTCTTTTTAGGGTGGCAAACAATTGAAATTGAGGGGATACCCATCCACTGGGGAATGGCTAAACAAGCTGTGGTATGTAAACGTAATGGAATACTGTTGTTCTAAAAGAAATTATGAGCAGGCAGGTTTCAGAAAAACCTGGAAAGACTTGCACGAACTGATGCTGAGTGAAGCGAGCAGAACCAGGAGAACATTTTACACGGCAACAGCAACATTGTGTGATGACCACCTTTGATAGACTTATCTCTTCTCAGCAAAGCAATGATCTTAAGACAATTCCAAAAAATTCAAGATGGCAAATGCTACCCACATCCAGCGAAAGAACTGTGGAGCCTGAATGTAGATTGAAGCACAATATTTGCTTTTTGTTGTTGTTGTTTTTTCTTTCTCATGGTTTTCCCCTTTTGTTCTGATTCTTCTTTCACAACACGACTAATGTGGAAATATGTTTAATATGATTGTACATGTATAGCCTATATCAGATTGCATGCTGTCTTGGGGCGGGGGAGTGAACGGTGGGGGAAAAATTTGGAATTAAAAATCTTACAAAAGTGAATGTTGAAAACTATCTTGACATGTAATTGGAAAAAAATAAAATACTATTAAGTGGAGAAAAAAGAACTCATAGTCCACTGGCTGAGCTTTTGAGAACCAAGTGCCACCAGATAAGGCACTGTAGTGAAAGCTGCACATTCTAGGCTTTTTATTTTGTTTTCCTCACTTAATAATACTTTTTTCTATAATATAGTGAACTGCTTGCAAATGAAGACTCAATATCAGGAAACCATGAAGGACTCAGTGGACTATAATCTGTTTTCTCAGGCTTCCCGGGTTGGGGCTATGAACCAAGAGAATAAAAAATTGAGGTCCTTGTGTTTTGAGTCTCTGACATACAGCTTACAGAAGGAAGTTTAGGGGAGTCAAAGGCTCTCCTATTGCAAAAGTTATCACAACTAAATTTGAAATCTAAATGTGATTGTGCATGTGAACCTCATTTTTAACTGCTCCTTGCAGTTGAATTTTACAACTAACTTTTGAGGTAAATAGAGCCACAAAGCAGAAAAAACAACAACCCAATTCAAGGGAAATATATACATAAAATATTTTATATACATTTATATATTATATATAAATACACATATAATATAAATAAACAATATTTATTATATAAATATATGATATTTATTATATAAATGTTTATACTTATTTATAGATAGGTATTTAAGTATATACTTGTCAATGAATATGTACATCACTAAAATACATATGTATATTTTAGTAGCTAACATATATTTAAGCTACACCACTTGATTTATAACTTTGTGTGCCATTAAAAATTCATGCTTGACAGAAGAAAGATAAACTAAATAGGAGTCTCCTTTGGATAAGATCTTGATGTTGGGAAAGATACAAGGCAAAAAGAAAAGGAGACAGTAGAGGATGAGATGAATGGATAGTGTCATGGAGACAATGAACATGAACATGGACAGCTTTTGAGAGATAATGGAGGATAGAAAGTGTGTTGTGTGCGCTGGTGTGCTGTGGTCCATGGAGTCAAGAAGAGTCAGACAGGACTGAATGACTGAACAACAACAACAAAATTCTTTTGGAAACAAAGGCTGACTGGTCTTTTGTCTAAGTTGTCTAAGAGACCTGCCATCTAAAGATTTCCAACAGAATTTCCCTTTCGATAGCATGCAATGTAATGACTGATATTGTCATCAAGGTTTGAATGACACCAAAACCAAATCTCATTGTGTAAGGCTATTGGCAGCCGCAAACAGGACCCATCACAGTTAGATAGATCAGTAAAGTCTAATACACATTTGAGTTACAGAGTTCCTTAGTGCTTGTGATCCTTTAATCTCTCACTGTGAGTGTACCACTTTTGGGCAGTGTTCTACATTGTACGCCTCATGGGAGAAATAAACTTCTCTGTTTCCCTACTTTCTTGGCATCTCTGAGTAAGGAAAGGCAGAGGGTAATTTATTTTATCCCTCCATTCCTTTTATGACAGAGATGCCAAAATTTCAAGTTCAGAAAACCGGGATGTTATAGAGTCTTTGGAGTTTAGAATTGAAGACATCTTAGAGTTGTTACAGTGCTAAGTGATGGGAACGGAAAGGAAGGAAAAAAAAAACAAACAATCCCACCCATAAGGAGAAGACATGTAAGTAACTATGTACATCTTATGAGGGAGATGTTGTATACATAATTAGGTCTGTTGAGGATAAATACAGAATAGGTGAAAGGTAATTGTATAGGGGAAGATACTAGCAGCTGAACCAGGAAAGGCATCCTGCAGAAGGTGAGTCCTGGAAGAGGCCAGGGAAGGGAAGAAGCAAGGGTGAGGGGAATAAAGGGAGTGGAGATCCTTCCAGGCATGGACAGCTCCTACAAAGTAAGGAGAGCAGAGATGGTGTATCTTATGGGAGGAACCAGAAAGTAGGCCAGCATAGCTAGGTCATAGAGTGTGTAGGAGGGAGTCAAGGAAAGTAGGAAGGAGCCAGGTTATGAAGAGCTTAAATGTCAAATGTTATATTTGATCCTGGAGGTGATAGGGAGCCAATGGAGTTTACTGGATGTGTGTTTGGGGGGGTGGGGGAGAGCAGAGAGTGATACAGTAAGACCTAAGCTTTAGAAAAGTCACTTTGGCAGCTGAGTGGAGGGTGGACTGGAATGAGCAAAGACTCAATTATTGATATCCCAGACATCTTGAGGAGATGTGATGACAGCCTGAACTAGGCAACATCCCTTTCATTTCACATCTGAAGAGACTGGGTACTAGGTTATTAGTTATTAGCCTAAGGTCACATAGCTAGAGTGTCAGAGATGGGACAAAAATGGTCTGTTGGCTCCTAGTTCAGAGATCAAGTTATTCAGCTATATATGAAAGGTATATGATCTTGCCTCAGGAATCCTGAATCATCTTCAGTACCAGATGCTCCACAGCCCCCACTTTTCATTTTTTTAGGTGACTAGGGTTAAGTGACTTGCCCAGGGTCACACAGCTAGTAAGTATCTGAGGCCTATTTTGAATTCCTGAGTCCAAGGCTGGTGATGTATTCACTGGGTCACCTAGCTGCCTACTCAGACCCCGCTTTTCAAAGCTTTGCTCTTCAAACTTTGCTCATTCAGCCTATGGTCGATAAGCCTTGTATGTCATTCCTTAGCATCACACCCTGATCTTTAGTAGGGCCCCAAGCCTGGGCCAGTGACTTACTTAAAAGAGGGAATTGGGAGGGGGGAAATGGTGTTTCCCTAGGCCCGTGTTAAAGAAGCTCTTGTGGCTGACATCTATATAATCAGTCCATAAACTCCCCCTAACATCTCAATGGAATACAACTATCTCTTCCTTTGCTGACTTCCACAGACATGCTGTATGCTGCCCTTTAGTGACTGTGTGACCCTTTCAAGGCTTCTTTGGATGATTTTCCCCCCTTTGGGTATGGAGTTGAGTGGGCAAAGTCAAGAGAGGAAGGAAAGGAAAATGAACAAGAGCCCTAGTTTTGAGAGTTTCCTGCTTCCTTTACAGCTAACATCATTTCTGAATTCTTCAAATATTTAAACAGAGCTTTCTTTTTTAAAAGTAACCTCAAATTTGAGTGAAGCAAAAAGGTTAATTCCATGATTTTTAGAATTATAGAATATCTGAGTTAGAAGGGAACTCAGAGGCCATTCAATGCAATCCATATTGGAAAAAGAATTCCCTCTATAAAAAGGATTCTTAATCTTTTCTGTGTCTTAGACCCCTTTGGCAGTTTAGTGAAGCCTATGGAACCCTCCTCAGAATCATGTTTTTCAGTGAATAAAATAAAATACACAGGGTTACAAAGGACATTAATTATACTGAAATATAGTTACAAAAATACTTTTAATAAGTTCACACCAGAGGTTAAGAATAATAGCAATAGCACATTTATATAGCACTTTGCATGTATTATCTCAGTTTATTCTCACAACCCTGGGGGTAAGTGCCATTATTATACCCATTTTATGGATGAGGAAACTGAGGTTAAATGACTTGCCCAGGATCACACAGCTAGAAAGTGTCTGAGGTCAGATTTGAAATCTGCATGTGAGCACCACCTGGTTGCTAACACCCACATTTTACCAGTCAAAAGGTCATGCAGAAAATCTGAAGACTGTCAATGAAGGTAAACCCATTACTTCCTGAGGAAGCCCATTCCACTTTTGGGGTAGCTCCAATTGTTGGGAAGTTTTTCCTGATATGAAGCTGAAATTTGCTTCTTTGCAACTTCCATTCATCATTCCTAGTTCTGGCCTCTGGGCCCAAAAGAACGAGTCTATTCCTTAGTGAATGAGTGAGAAAAACTTTATTAGGTGCTTAATATGTACAATGTAGGGCAACTAGGTAGCACAGTGCATAGAGTGCCAGGCCTAGAATCAGGAAGAGCTAAGTTGGAATCCAGTCTCACACACTTACTAGCTGTGTGACCCTGGGCAAGTCACTTCACCCCATTTGCCTCCATTTCCTCATCTGTAAAATGGGCTGGAGAAGGAAATGGCAAACCATTCTAGTATCTTTGCCAAGAAAATCTCAAATGGCATCACAAAGAGTCAAATATGACTGAAACAGAAATGTAGAAAACAGTGCACAACAACAATGTACAAAAGCACTGTGCCAAATGTTAGAAATAGAAAAGCTGAGATGGTCCCTACTCTCAAGGAACTCACATTTCAATGGGATACATAATAGATATAGGAAGCTGCTTTGATGTCACAGACCTCAAATACCTTCAAGACTGTTTTTGTGTCTCCCCTAAACCTTCTCTCTCTTTTTTGTTGTTTTTATAGACTACATTATTCTCAAGCCTCATCCTTCTTGAGTTTTTTTGTAGTCTTTGATACTTTTGACCACCTTTTACTCAATACTCTCCTCTCTGGGTTTTCATGGCACGGATCACTCTTAATTCTTCTCCTTTCCTAGCCCCTTTTGTCAGTTTCCATTGTCTGACTCTTATCCTTGGCACTACTCTTACCTGGGCATCCTCCAGGTCTCTGCCTTGGTCCTTATTTTCTCCTCTATACTATCCCTTTTGGCGACCTATCTATGCAAATATATGCCACATATTTCCAGTACTAGTTTCTTTTCTGACTTCCAGTCTTGCATCTCCAACTGCTTAGTTGGACTTTTTTAAATGTTGTGTCCTGTAGGAATCTAAAACTGGACAAGTCCAAAACAGTGCTCATATTTTCCACCAAACTCTTACTTCTTCCAAATTCCCTTATTACTGGTGAGGGCACCATCATCTTCCTAGTAACCTAGGCTTACAGCTTTAATGTTCTGGATTTCTTACTCTCATTCATGTCACATATCTGATCATGTGTCAAATCCTGTCACTTCTACCTTCACAATATCTCTCAATTACACACACACACACACACACACACACACACACACACACACACATCCCTTTTATTCCTCTTATGGAACCACCGCCACAGTTAAAGTCCTCATTATGTCTTGTCTTGAGTGCTGCAGTAGCTTTTCAGTTGGTCTTTCTTAGATCTCTCTCTATTCCAATCCATTAAAAACAAACAAACAAACAACTAAACTTTGTTTTTCAATTGTCAAGTCATTTTTTCTCCTCTCAGCCCTACCCATGTACCACCAGTGGAGGGAAGAAAGCAAAATCCTTGTAACAAATATTCACAGTAAAGCGAAACCAATTCCCATTTTGGCTATGTCAAAAGTGTATGTTGCTTTTGGCATATTAAAACACCACCTCTCTCTTAGGAAGTGGGTAACATTCTTCCTCATCAATCTTCTGGCATCATGAAGCAGATTGAGTCTAATTCCTCTTCCATGTGACTGCCTTTCAAGCATTTGGCATTTATCATGTTTTCCCCTCCTTTCCCCAAGTCTCCTCTTTTTCAGGCTAAATCAGTTCTATCAATCAGTCCTGATATGGTATGGACTCAAGGCACCTCACCGTTATAGCTGTCCTTCTCTGGAAGTGGTCCAGTTTACTACATGTCCTTGATAAAATTTGCTAGCCTAGCTCATATTCTACCTGCCTGGGTCCATGTTATATCTCTCCAGAAGGATGCGAACTCCTTTCAGGGACGTGCATCGTGATTTTTGTATTTAAAGTGTTTAGCACATATAGGAGAGAGCAGATTGGGGGAAGGGGTATACAGTGGGAGCACTGTTTTTGGGGTGGTGGGTAGGGGAAAGATGGGGAGACAATGTGTAACTCAAAACCTTGTGGAAATGAATGATGTAAACTAAACATAAACTTAAGTTAATTTAAAAAAAATAAAATTTAAAGATAGAAAAAAAACCCTAAAGTGTTTAGCACAATGCTTTGGTTATTTCCTATATGTAGCTTGTTTATATATTGTCTTCCCCATTAGACTGAGCTCAAGAGTAAATAATGCCGTCTGCATTTCTTAGTATCCCCAGCACTTAGCACAGTGCCCAGAACACAACAGACACTTAATAAATGCTTGTGGACTATCTGACTGACCTTACACATAATTACCTTAGTAAGGCCGATGTACTTACTAAGTGCATTACGCTTAATAAAATTTTATTGAATTGTTGATGAAATCTTGTTTTGTTACATATATAACTTAGTCTCCTATGCAGCATAAGTAAATACACACATATGTGTATGCTGATACATAAATACACACTTACATATCTAACTCTAGCCTGTACTGTTCTCAAGGGGTACCTTCTCCAGGAAGCCTCCTCTGATCTACTCAGTAATAATGCTGCCTTCAACCTCATATGCTGCTTTGCCCCGCCCCTTTGCCCTACTCCTTTACTGTTAAAGCTATTTGCATGTTTCATAGCACCCTGCCAGACTATAACCTCTATAAGTATTCTCGTATAAACTTAACTCCCTCAGCACCTAGGACAGTGCTCTTCAAACAGTAGGCATAGCTGAATTTGTCTGAACAAAACCAAGGGTAAACACCAAGAATACTACACTGGAAGTCAGATTATGTGGGTTTGTTCTGCTCTTGAGCTATGCTATTAAGTGAATGAACTGCCAATCAAACCACCTTACTCAGTATTTCCTGTAATGGAATTTCCCTGCCCCCTACCCCTCAATGCTTTTCCATTTCTAGGTCTCTTCAAGTCATTCTATTTGCATGGACTGTTTTTCACCCCCACTAACCCATCCCTCCTTCTCCCCCTGCCACTCGGACAACTTATTCCCAATTTTGGTTGAAATTCACCTTTGTCTTCTAAGAACTAGTTCAAATGCTACCCCTTCCTTTTAACCTTCCATAATTTCTCCATCCAGAAGGCATATTTAAGGTTGGCAAATTATTTTCTCTATTAGTTCACTGAAATGAGTAGTGGAGGAGATATTATATAAATCTTGTAGGTGAAGAAACCGACTCTGAGAGAAGTGAAGTGATTAGTCCACCATTACATAGCTAATGAATGTTTGAGGTGGGATTTAAATTCGGGCTTCTTAACTTCAAACCCGACAATCTTCTCAGTATGCCATACTGCCATAAGAGATTACTCTTTATATGCTTTACATTCTTTTAAAAATGTTTCATTTGATGCTTTTGAAAAATACTGTTATTTTCAAATAAACTCTTCTCCCAACGGAATACCACCTAGCAAATAAAAAAGTAGTAAAGTAAAACAGTCACATTGACTTTTGTCCATCAGTACATACTTCATTCCCCACCAATTGTCCATCACCTTTCTGCCATGGGGAGGAAGGTATGTTTCATCACTGATTCTCTGAAATAAAGAGAGGCCACTTCACTGACCTGAGTTCTGACATTTTTACTGTGGTTTTTCATTATACTATTACGATCATTATGATTACTGTTCTCTTGTTTCTACCTTCACTATGCATCAATTCATATAAGCATTACCAAGTTTCTCTTAATCCTTTGTATTTCCTATAGTAGGGAGGGAGGGAGAGAATATGCTTCAGTCCATATTCAGACAATATCAGTTCTTCTAGAGGTGGATACCATGTTTCATCATGAGTCCTTTGGGATCATCTTAGATCATTATATTGCTGAGAATATCAAAGTCATTCACAGTTTTTCATTGTAAAATATTACTGTGAACAATGTTCTGCCAGTTCTATTCATTTCACTTTGCATCAGTTTGTGTAAATCTTTCCCGGTTTCTCTGAAATCATCCTGTTTGTCATTTCTTATAGCACAATAATATTCCATAACAATCATATACCATATCTTGTTCATCCATTCCCCAACTGATGGGCATCTTCTCGATTTCCTGTTCTTAACCACCACAAAAAGAACTGCTATAAATATTTTTGTACAAATAGGCCTTTAAAAAAAAATCTCTTTGGGGTATAGACCTAGTAGTGGTATGCTGGATCAGTTGCTTTTCTAATAGAGCTCCAAACTGTTTTCCAAAATGCTTACAAGGATCCATTCACCACTTTACAAAGAGTATCTTCTTTGATCTTTACAATGACCTTGGGTGGTAGGTGCTATTATTAACCCCATTTTACAGACGAAGAAACTGAGGGAAAGAGAGGTTAAATGACTTGCTCAGGGTGACACAGGTAGTAAGTATTACAAGTCATATTTGAACTCGGATCTTTCTGACTCCTGGTCTAGCACTCTATCCATTAGATCCACTGTCCATCTAGACATATGGGTTCTTTCTCCTTAAACCTGGCACCTCTTTCTGCTTCTATGTTTCATCACTCCCTATTCGATAACTCCTCTTGCTTCCTAAGGGCAACCAAAACCCACTGACCCAGTGAGAGGGGTCTATGAGGAAGTAGCAGTATATATCTGACATATAGGAAGGTGGATTGTACACAGTGTCCAATATATCACTAAAATTTTCCACGTAACAGAAAATATTAAAAAATTCAAATTATTTATTACAGATTATAAAAGATACACACAGGAGTATAAGATTAATGGTATATAGTTATCTAAAAATTAAATTCTTGGGGTCTTATTCTCTCCATCTATAAAATGAGAGGTATGACTGATAATATGTGACCTAATAATCTATAGTTAGGTCACAAAAGTGACAATGATTTACATGACTATAGTGTGCTTTCAAATATTACTTCATGTGACACTAATAATCACTCTGCAATATAGTCTGGACAGTTTATTATCCTTATTTTATACATATGGAAACAAGTTCAGGAGATTAAGTGATTTATGAGAAGTCACCACAATCTAGGTCTTCTGACTTCTAGTCCATGACTCTTAAAAAAAGTTTTATGGAGCCAAGAGGGTGGAGAGAAGCCAGGAAGTTGCCTGAGTTCTCCCCAGTTTCCCTCAGAAACAATGTTAAATCAAGCCTCTAAAAGAATTCTGGAGTGACAGAATACAGAAACAGAGTGAAACAATTTTCCAGTTCAAGATAACTTAGAAGGACTTCAGGAAAGTAGTAGTAGCAATCTTCATCTCAGACAAAGGAAAAGCAGAAATAGATCTAATTAAAAGAGACAAAGAAGGAAACTTCATCTTGCTAAAAGGTACCACAGACTGAAGTAATATCAATACTAAACATATATGCACCAAGTGGTATTGTATTCAAATTCTTAGAGAACTTAAGCGAGTTATAGAAATAGACAGCAAAACTATAATAGTGGGGGACTTCAACCTCTCCCTCTCAGAACTAGATAAATCTAAGCACAAAATAAATAAGAAAGAAGTTAAGGAAGTGAACAGGATTTTAGAAAAGTTAGACATGATAGACCTTTGGAAAAAACTGAAAGGAGATAGAAAGGAATATACCTTTTTCTCAGTGGTACATGGTACCTACACAAAAACTGACCATGAATTAGGGCATAAAAACTTCACATTCAAATGCAGGAGGGCAGAAATATTAAATCCATCCTTTTTAGACCATGATGCAATAAAAATTACATGCAATAAAGGGCCATGGAAAGATAGATTAAAAATTAATTGAAAGCTAAATAATCTATAATCCTAAAGAATGAGTAGGTCAAATAACAAATCATAGAAACAATCAATAATAATAAAGGCCCCTCTATACCAACACTTTGTAGGTTACATTTTATTTTATTTTATTTTTTGCTTTTTGCAGGGGGGAAGGCAGAGCTATTGGGGTTAAGTGACTTGCCCAATGTCACACAGCTAGTAAGTATTAAGTGTCTGAGGCTGGATTTGAACTCAGGTCCTCCTGACTCCAGGGCTGGTGTTCTATTCACCGTGCCACCTAGCCACCCTGCTTTTGTCTTTTTTTGCTTTTTTTTTTTGGAGGGGGCAAGCGTGGGCAATTGGGGTTAAGTGCCTTGCTCAAGGTCACATGGCTAGTAAGTGTTAAATGTCTGAGGCTGGATTTGAACTCAGGTCTTCCTGACTCCAAGGCCGGTGCTCTATTCACTGTGCCACCTAGCTGCCCCAGTTTTTATTTTATTTTTTAAAAAAATAAACGTACCGTACTTTGTCCAAAGCTTTTTCTCTATTGAGATAGTCATGTTTTAAAAAATTTAATATGATTATTGTTTTCCTAATGTTGATCCATACTGGCATTCCTTGTATAAATCCAACTTGATCATAATGAATTACTATTATCTGACAGGATATTATTTAACATTTTTAATTGATATTCACTAATGATACTGGTAAAGTTCTCTGGTAATCTATCTTTCCCTGGTTTGGATATTTAGATATTACTCCATCTCCTTATTCTGCAGCCAGCTGCACTGGCACAGCCCGGCACATAGTAGGTTACTTAATAAATGTTTACTGACAAGCAGAATCAGGAGAACACTGTGCATAGCAACAACCAAGTTATGCGATGACTGACTTTGACTTAGCTCTTCTCAGCAATCCACATCCAGAGAAAGAACTTTAGAGTCTGAATGCAGATGGAAGGATTCCATGTGCTCTTCTTTTCTTTTGCTGTTTTGCTTCTTTCTTATGGTTCCTCCCATTAGTTATAATTCTTCTTTACATCATGACTAATGTGAAAATATGTTTAATATGAATGAATGCATAAGCAGAACCTATAACAGACCGCATGACATCTTCGGGAGGGGGAGAAAATTCAAAGCTCAAAATCTTATGGAAGGGAATCCCGAAAACTAAAAATTAAAAAAATGTTTATTGATTGCTGACTATATTTATTCCATAAAAAGGGTCTGTGAGAGGGCTTTCTCAATGTTTTGAGACTCTGTGTATTGCCACTAATTGCTCTTTAAAAGTCTGACAGAATTCTCCGATGAATCCATCCAGAACAGGAGTCTCCCCCTCACTCTGGTCATTCTTTTATACTTCGTACTATTTCCTTTTCTGTTTCTGGATTATTTAAGGTATTGATTTGGTCTTTTGTTAGTTTCAGTACTTTGTATTTTTGAAAATCTTTCTCTATTTCCTTTCAGTTCTCAATTTTGTTAGCATATATAACTGTGGATAGTAGGTTCTGATAATTCTTATTTCTTTTCATTTTATTGTGATTTCACTTTATTTACTACTTTGTTGGTTATATTTTGTCTTTTTTAAAAATTGAGTTGGCTAAAGGTTTGTCAAATTTGTTGTCTTTTTAAAGAACTAGTTTTCAGTTTTACCTTTTTTTTTACAGCCATTTAGTTTTCAGTTTATTTCTCCTCTAATTTTCAGTATCTATCTCTTCTGTTATTATCTAGGTAGTGCAGTGGATAGAATAGTCAGGAAGACCTAATTTCAAATCCTGCCTCAAATACCTACTAGCTGTGTGACCCAGGACCTCTTAGTCTTTCCTCCCCTGTAAAATGGGGATAATTGCTCCTAACTCACAGTTCTTATGAGGATTAGATAGCATGTAAAACTCTTTCTAAACCTTAAAGCACTCTACAAATGCTATTCTAATAATTTAATGTCTATTTTTAAAAAATCCAGTGTTTTTTCTAGTACATAGAGGTTTTTCCCCTCCCAAAGGTCTGACATAAACAAAGAGGGAAAGATCTCATAGCTATGTTGTAATCAGCCCCTTGGACTAAAACATCACAATTTTCTTTGAGGGACATAGAGTAGCTCTGGTTGTCAGTTAAGGGTTAAGTTTTTGTGTTGAATTATCCACTCATAACCATCCCTCAGGGCTGCTGGACACAAAATCATCATTGTTTTACTTTCAAAATTTCATGTGGAGGGGCAGCCCCCTTCTGGAACTGGAAAGGTTTCATTATGCATGTCCAAACTAACCATGAGGCTACTATCCCCACCTGGTATGCTTTTTCTTTTACTAATGAGTCACATGTTGGCTCGTATAAAGGCACACCTTAGATCCAGAGATTCATCTTTTAAAGGCTGAATATAGGAGAAAATAACTTTAGCAGGATTTTAAGATTGGGTCTTTGGTTAGGAAAGATAGGATTCCAGTACATCTTTAGTGTTATAGCTAAGTTAACAAAGTTTGCTAGTCTCAGTCTGGAGGTGACCTACCTCAACCACACCAGCATTTTGTAATTCCTCCAGGCTAAATTGCAGTAACTTGTTCTACTTGGTACTGCCTGGGAGTCCCACAGGAGGGTGGCTGCAGCTGGGGCAAGATCCTGCAGTCCATCACCTGAGCAGGGTGAGTCAACATGACCACACCCTCGCCATGCTGCAGGGCCTATTCACAGGTTACCACCTCCAGTGTCAAGCTTAAAACCTTCCTGGGACCCAGGTGTCTTCTCCATGACCTGACCACACCTTCAATCTCATCCTTCAATCTCATTGAAGGTGACAGTCACAGGTGAATGTGGAAGAAGGACAAGGTACTCTGGTGACACCATTTTAGAACTGTCAGGTGCATTTTTTCCTTGGTAGTGACATATGTCTATCTTTCCGGGATGGGTAAAGTACAGTTCTGGCTGAAGGTACATGATCTTTAGAGGTCCCTTCCTGACCAAGATTCTATGACAAGGGTGCACAGCCTTTGGGCGAGGGAATGCTTTTTATTTTCCCAGAGCCTTGAATTCCCAAGGTCCATGTCTGTGCTTTGAGATTGGGATGGAGGTGAGAGTATGGGAACAGGAGGGCAGAGACACATGGGTGATGATGAATGTTTGCAGGGAAGAAAAGTACCAGAGGCATTGAGTGGAATCAGGGAGGGGGCATCAATGCTGTCTGTTAGGAAATTCAGCAAATGGGGCAGGGGGAGAACTGGGAATATAGGAAACAGCTTGGAATTTACTGGTAGCTTCAGATTTGCCATATGGGAGCTCATGTTTTGACTTACCTATTTATATTGTATTGAGGTTTGAATTGAAGTCCTTTACTTGGACAGATTATTGGGGGGGGGGGGAGAAAAGAATATTCCTATATTATAAGGCTTTAAGATGCCAGACTCATTTTCCCAAACTTTCAAAAGCTGGAGTTAGTTCATTTAACTATGGAGATCTTTTCTCTTTGGTTAGAGAACACATTCCTAATGTCCTCTCTGAGAACGGAAATAGAACTATTTGAGAAACACCGAGATAGTTAATGCCTGTAGGTCAGATCTTATTAGAAAGCCCATTCTCTAGGAAAAATTCAGGAATGGAATGGTAAAACACTTATATCCTGCCACCTACCTAGGGACGAAGGAATGCTGAGTCAAGTTAAAATGACTGCCTGAGTGACATGCTTCTAGGCTGTCAATCCTGGGACACAAGACCAAGAGCTGGAAGGAACTTTAGTGATAATCTTGTACAACCCCTTCATTTTACAAAAGAGGAAAACTAAGACTCAAGTACCTTCCCCAAGGTCACACAGTATTTAAATAGCAGAAACGGGATTAAGACCCTGGTCCTGGGCCTCTAAAGCTATTTTCCTTTCCACTATATAGTGTTGCCTTTACTGATGATCTATATGATTCCAGGGGTGAGTGGTCTGGTCCATTCTAGAGTTACGCTAAAGTTTTAGGTGCATTTTAAGGTAATCCTCTTCAACTGAATCATATACAAAAAAGATGTGAATGTTTTTAAATTCACTCAGCTTAAGTTCAGGATCATATAGAATGCAATGTACTCCATGTTTCCCAACTTTTCTGCCTTTGTGCCTTAGCTCATACCCCTTTCTTGGTTCCTAGAATCTGCTCTGTCCTGCCTTGGCCAACAACTGAAAAAGAATCCTACATATCTTTTAAAGTACAGCTTAAATGCCTCCAACTAACGATTTCACTCCACAGACATCATAGGGCACTTCTCGATGCCTTTTATATTCTCATCATGTATCATTTCCTATTAGATAAGTGGTTCTCAAAGTGTGATCTGGATACCCCTAAGGTCTCCAAGATCCTTTGAGGGGCTCCTTGAGGTAAAAACTACTTCCATAATGATAGTAAGGTGTTTTAATTTCTAATATAATAAATTATTGAAGGATATAACCCATATAAAAAAAAGCTCTTGGTGGGAGGGGAAATAAAACGAATCATGAAGAATGCAGAGGGGTCACAAGACCAAAAGTTTAAGAACTGATATACTAGATTATGTCATGATGACATTTCATTCCTTCTCTAGTAACATGCATGATGTTTAGTACATAGAAGATGTGTAATAAATGATTTGTTGCCTGAATGAATAAAAAAGATTTAGACTGTTGGAAGGTCAAAAGATGAATCTCATCCAGGGCTTTTCTCAAAACAAATTGATAACAGATATTAACAAAGCTCAATCAACAAAATATGCACTTGTTACAAAATAATTCTTCCCTTTATAAAAAAATTGACTCCAGGGTTCCTTTAAATATTGAACCACCTTAGTGCATTTATGATGATTTAATTTACATATACAAGAATTACATGCAGCATCACACCCCTGTATGGACTTTGACAGAACAGAGGAGGCTTATGTTGGAGGAGAGATTTCACTTGACATGCCCATATTAAAAACGAAGCTGCTCCTGACCTTACTATTTAGGCAACACAGATGTGCTCCAAAGTGTAATCTCCCTACCTCGTTTTACATACCAATCATAGTTCCCTTTTCCTGAATCTTTGTGATGTTAATTTCTGTTGAGTCTTCAGAAACAAACCATTTGAGAACACTTTCATTGCCAATGTGTTTTATGATCTTATTTATTAGGAAATGGTTCTAATTAGCTAGTCATTAATCTGGCATTGTAAATGTACGAAATCAGAGTACTAAATCTGACCTCCCAAGGACTGCCCGGCCAGCACAACAGGCTCCAAAATGCAGTGGCTGCAGAAGTCTATAAGACAAACAGAAGGGTGGTGATGGGGAAGTTCTTACTCAAAGAGAAATACAACAAACAGATGCTTGGTGATCCAGAAGCTGAGATCATCCAAGTAGATTGCACTGAAACATTTCTCAGATGCTGGGTTTTTTTTTTTAAACACATGTTTCAGCTTGTTACTCGAGTCTAAGAATAGGTGAAGTACAGAAGCAATAGTGTGGTCCGTGGTTGGTACAAAAGGAAGTATGCACATTGGTCCTGTTCTTAACTCTTAGTAACACTTTCAAAAAACCAGGAGGAAACCTTTTTCCCCCATACATGTGGGTTATGTATGGAAATAAATCACTTTATAAGGTCAGAAACAAAGGCTCTTTTTGAGACCATGGGACTTAACTAATTCCGTATCAGCTGGTGATAAGAGAAAAAAATGGACTGAAAATTTCAGAATTCATTCATTTTTACTTAAGTTAATATGGATAAAAAACATACCACCTTGGGAACAAAGTGTAAACTGTTTAATATTAATAGTTCTGAACATTTTCCTGATTGCTCTAAGTACTCTGTATATCTTGAAAAAAAATAAACTGGGAGGCAGGCTTTTAGAGATGAATAAAAGCTGAGCATTTTCTAGAGAAAATGAAAACACTAAATATTCACTAGGCACTAGCTTTCTTTTAACTAAAATGAATCTTCACTGTCTATGTTGCTGCAAGTATATGCACAGAACAGAAAATCTGGTGTGGAAAAATTATCTAATTTTCATTATGCCAGTAACCCTAAGCAAAGCTTATTTCTAAATTTTTGTAATAGATGGTAATAAAATCCACCTTTCATAGTACTATCCTTCTTTTTATTCTTTCTGATCAATTATGAATTCATAAAGAAAAAAACACATATAGGATTGGGTCATAGAAGGATCTGGAATGGCAGAAATATGTCAAGATATCTTATGAAAGAAAAAGAAGCTAACTGTCTTCTTGGAGCAAACTAGCCCTTTAGAATGGCTGTTCTCTCAGGAAGGGGTACAGACCTCTTCCAAGATCCTGTACTATCCAATAGTCGGAAACTGTATAGAGGAATCACTTTTTCTTTCTCCATCTTTTTTAAAAAAAAAAGACATTCTGTAATCACTGTTTTTTCAGACTACCTAGTCTTCTGATACACCTATGATCTCTAAAATGATTTCAACTACCTGAAAATGGATTCCTCTCACCTTCTGAAATAATAACTTTTCACTTTAAGAATTTTTTCCAATGACCAAAAAAATCTTTTTCCACCACCCAAATGCACTTCATCTGCATCTAGGACACAGACCAGAATTTCCTTCCTGTTGATTTTCTTGTTGTAGCATTTCACCTGATTAAATCTAGCAAAAAAGAAAAAGCAGTCTTCTTTCTGGTTTTAAATACCCATATTCCCTACTCAGCCACTAGTTTCATAGACAAGATAGGACAAGTAGAGATAAGTTGGGCAGAAGCTGTCTTTGATGAAAACTGACTTAAGTATTTTTTTTTTAGATCAGAGCATGGTTTTAACTTAGTATAGGAGGGTCTTTTTTGAACTTGAAGTTAATAGGAATTATATCTATTTGCATAGTCTTTGCATAGCACCTAGGTGGCACGGTGGATAAAATGCTAGGCCTAGTGTCTGATAGACTTAGCTTCCTGAGTTCAAATCTGGCCTCAGACACTTACTAGCTGTGTGATCCTAGGCAAGTCACTTAACCCTGTTTGCCTCAATTTCCTACTCTGTAAAATTAGCTGGAGAAGAAATGGCAAACCACTCCAGTATCTTTGCCAAGAAAACCCCAAATGGGGTCATGAAGAGCAGAACATGATTAAATGGACTTCGCCTTAAACTCTGGAGTCAGAGGACTTGTGTTCAAATCTTTTCTCTGATGTTCACTACATGTGTAACCTTGGGTAAATAATTTAATCTTCCTAGTCCTCAGTTTCTATATCCATTTAGAAGAAAAAGAGAGCTAGATGAGATGGCTTGAGGTCCCTTCCAGCTCTAAAGCTATGATCCTATGTTTTATGTATTTTCTCAATATTAAGATTCTTGGATCAATGTTTCCTCTAATATACCCTGAGTTAAAATAAAGGCCAAAAGGTCACCAAGTTGTGAGTTAATAACCCCTATTAGCCAGCAGCAATCCATAAATCAGATGGAGAGAGCAATAATCTGCCTGCACCACCCTGTGTCACACACCCTCAATCTCACTGCCAGGGATACTGAAGTTGGGCCATAGCAGATGAAAATTACAGGAGGAGTCACTAGAGGGAGAGACAGGGAGTAAAGGATGAAGGGGAAGGAAAAGAGATGGAGAGATAGGGAGAAAAAAAAAAGAGGGAGATGAAAGGAGAAGATCAGCACCTGGACTGGACTTCTAAATGTTATACATACATTTACTATTTCGTTTTGGGTACTGTAACTGTATAAAGGTGACTTCTTGGTCATCTGTGTAAATCAATAGTGGGGAGGGATGAACCAACATAAAGCAAACATACCACAGGGTGTGACAGAACTGTAAAATACCATGAAGCAATACCATCAGGACTGAGTAAGGCTGAAATGGAGAAAAAGTTTTCATGTTTAATTTGAGAACTGCCATATAGCAGTGACTTGAGATACAATCCAAAGCATAAGCTCAATTTCAATAGGAAGTTAATAATATGAAAATCTTTAGCTTTCAGTTTTTATTTTATTTTGGTAGATTTTGCATATCTGATTATTGTAATTGGGGCAGAGCTGTGCGGGCAAAATTATTTCCCCAAAATGGCTGATTTGGCTTCAGGTACAACCAAATACATGCAAATAGCTCAGAAAGGGTAAAATTCAATATAGGTACAAAAAGTCTCTTGTCACACTTATTGGACCAAAACTATATGGAGAATCTAGTTCAATGACAACAGTTTGAAGTCATCCAGAATCTTTGGAATGCCAAGAGAAGCAACAGAAATGCCCATACAGAAAGCCAATCTGGGGCAAAAATAATTTTTTTTCTTAAAATCACATAATTCCTAGTTGGCACAAATGTACTGGTTGGCTAGAGAACAATAGGAACTACTTGGTTATGTTCTTCAGCATCGACTCATAATCCTTTAATTAGAGCAAATCTTTCAAAAGGAAGCATAATTTATTATTGCCAAAGGAAGTAGTGGAAAATTCAAATATCTGTGTGTGCATATGCAAAGACATATATCTCACATATTTATCCCTACTCTATCCTGGTGCTCTCTCCTCTCCCCGCCCCTCCCCCCCCCCGCTCCTAGATACATAAACGATGTAGGATCCAGGGTCTTAAAAATAATCTTGCTTCAGAAAGAAATGATTTGGATCGTTTTTCAAGTTCTTCTGGGAATTTCTGTAGTTGGGAAAAATGTGATGAGAGGGCGAGACCCAGCAATCCATGGGCATGTTAAAAGATGTGAACAAATCATCTCAGGTAAACTCTGCTCTGACTTCAGGCCAAGGTTTTTTTCTTTCTTTGTGGTTTTTTTTTTTCCCTTAAGGTTACACTAAAGGTATTATGACATTCAAAGGATATGAAAGTCCAAGTAAGGAAACCTTTATTCAAGGCTTTTCTTCTTCTTCTTCTTTTTCTTCCTCTCTGATGTCTGATCTGGGGCAGATCCCATAACCATTTCCTCTTGCTTTTTCTTTTTTTTCTTTTTCGCTTCTCTGGCAGAGGTCCCTATACTAGGCTCTTGCTCATCACAAATTGGTCTCTCCTGGGAAGAAGCATCCAAACACTGCTCATAATCAGGGTCTCTAACCTGGCTCTCAATAAAGGTCTTTTTCTTTGACTTATGGTCGGCATGCCATGCGTCCTCCTCCTCCAGACTCTCATTTTTAGGATGCTTGGCCTTGGGTTTGTTCCAATCCTCGGCTTCTTTCCTTTTCTTCTTTTCTTTTTTATGTCTAGTCTTTTTTTCTTCAAAAGGCCTGGCTTCCACAGAAGTCATGTGTATGGCTGCTGATTTGTTCTTTAGCTCCAACATTCGTTTAGCAAAATATTCCTGTACAGTAAGGTTACTGGTCACTGTGGGAGTGGTTTTTTCCTCACTTGCAGCACTTGGACTATGATCTTCCTAGAAAATGAGGAAAAATGGTTTTTAAAAAATTATTTTAAAAATGAAGGAAAATCAAGGAAATACTTTTGATAAATTTCCAAATAGTCTAGTTTCTCTCAACTTAACTGCAAGACTGCCTAGAGTGATCTACATTTTGGTTTTCAGAAAAAAATTAAGGGAAGACTCTCTTTTCCCTGGCATTTTTTCTATTTGTCTAAACCTTAGATAGTCAGACCTTTGAAGTACAGAAAAGTGAAAGTTAAAATGGGGAAACAAGTAGTATTCAACTAACAGTAGCTTGTGTTTCAAAAAGTTGATGTGTAAATCATTTATTTGGAACTCAAGAACACTCAACTCCAAACTCCCAACCCTAGCTACAGCAGCCCCATTTCAAGAATAATGAAAATACTTTTCACTCTGTAGTGAACTCTCCCCATACCCAGTTTCTCTGTCTCTATTTGCATGCATGCATGCATGCATGCACATATATGCATGCACACATGCACATATATACATATGTGACATCATATGACATCAGCAAGTCAAGAGCTCATAACTCAAAGAGGCAAAAAATATTCATCTTTACTGAAAATCTGTGAAATATATGCTTTGATATGAAATGCGTTCATATACTCAGAAGGTTTAGAGCAGTGGCTCTCAATCTGTGGGTTGCGACCCCTTTGGGGGTCGCCTAAGACCATCGGAAAATACATATTTCCGATGGTCTTAGAAACCTAGACACCGCTCCTCTATCCATCTCCAAGTGGGTCTGCCCACATGCAGATATGCCCACGTACAAGTATTAAAGGGTCGCGGCATTAGGAAGGTTGAGAACCACTGGTTTAGAGGCTAGAGAAAACTGAATTAAATTGAAAGAAATAACAGCAACAGAGGTTTGCATAGAAGTTTTGGCCATTTGGTGATAAAATAATGAAAATGTGTCAAGGAGGAAGAAATTTATAAAACATGAAATCAACAATAAAATGGAAGTCTAGGGAGAATTGTTTGTATAATGGACTTTTAAAAAGAAAATCCGATAATAAATAATGCTAAGCTTATCCTTTAAATTAGTGATTCTCAAAGTAGGTCCAGGAACCCATGGGGGTCCCCAAGACTGTTTCAATTTCTAATATAGCAAATATCAATAGATACAATCCACATAAACTAAAAGCTCTTCGGCATTCTTAATAATTTTTAAAAGTATAAAGGGGTTTTGAGACCAAAAAGTTAAACAATCAGTATTACAAAATTACTCAATCCATTCTCTTGATTTATTTTCACAGCGAAGAGTGATTATTTGGTTCTTTCAAAAAGCCAGGCCTGGAGTCAGGAATACCTGAGTCCAAAACTGGTCTCAGACACTTACTAAGTATGTGACCCTAAGCAAGTAACTTAGCTTCTGTATGTCAGTTTCTTCATGAGTAAAATGGGGAAAATGATAGCACCTACCTCCCAGGGTTGTTGTGAGGGTGAAATAAGATAATAATTATAAAGTACTTATCATAGTACCTGGCAAACAACAACAACAACAACAAAGAAGAATAGGACTACAAAAAGAGACCATGGCAACAGGGAAGATCGAGACACAAACTCAGAAGCCAATAAGGTCAAAACAGCCACAAGTAAAGCCCACAAGAAAAGCTATGAATTGGACACAAGCCGAACAAGAATTCCTGGAAGAGCTAAAAAATTATTTTCAAAATCAACAGTGGTAGAGAAAAAATTAGGTAAAGAAATGAGGGCAAGGGAAGAAAATTATGGAAAGACAATAAAAGAGGCACCAAAAAATACTGAAGAAAACAATACCTTAAAAAATAGAACTGGAGAAATGGAAAAAGAGGTAAAACACTTCACTGATGAAAATAATTCCCTGAATGGCAGAATTGGTCAAATGAAAAAACAGGTACAAAGGCTTACTGAAGAAAATGATTCCTTAAAAATTAGAACTGGGCAAGTGGAAGCTAATGACTCCACGAGACATCAAGAAACAATAAAATAAAGTCAAAAGAATTTTTTTAAAAACCAAGAAAATGTGAACTATCTCACTGGAAAAACAACTGGCCAAGAAAACAGACCAGGAGAGATAATTTAAGAATTATTAAACAACTTGAAAACTATGATTAAAAAAAAAAAGAATCTAGCCCTCACATTTCAAGAAATTATAAAGGAAAACTGCCCCAATGTAAAAAAACCAGAGGGTAAAAGAGAAACTGAAAGAATTTACTGATCACCACCTGAAAGAAATCCCAAAATGAAAACTCACACAAAGGGACTCAATAAGGTTAAGCTGTTTACTATTCTACATGAGAAGATGAAACATAACTTGTAAGAACTTTATCATCATTGGGGCAGTTAGAAAGATTCTACATAGAAAGAGGGCAGGGAAGTGAGTCAATTATGTTGGGATGATGTGTGTGTGTGTGTGTGTGTGTGTGTGTGTGTGTGTGTGTGTGTGTGTGTGTGTGTGTGTGTGTGTGTGTTTAAAGGATAGGTGAGAAAGAGGGATGTCCTCGGAGAAGGGGTATAGGAAAGGAAGAATGGGGAAAATTATCTCAAAAGAAGTGTGCAAGGAAGAGTTTTTACAGTGAAGGGGAAAAAGGGGGGGATGGGCAATGCTTGAACCTCATTCTCACTGAAATTGGTTCAAAGAGGGAAAACATATACTCTCTCTCTTTCTCTCCTTCGCACTCTTTCTCTCTCCCTCTTTGCCTCCCTCCCTCTCAATTGGAAACAGAAATCTATCTTACCCAACAGGGAAGTAAGAAAGGAAAGGAGTAAAACAAAGGGGGAGGGGGAAGGTAATAAAAGACAATGGATAAAAGAAGGCAGTTGTTAGAAGCAAAACAGACTTTTGAGGAGGGATAGGATAAAAAAAGAAAAAGAAGAAGAAACAGAAGAAAACAGGATAGAAGGAAATGTATTTTAGCAATCATAACCGTGGAGGTGAATGTGATGGAATCACTCATAAAAAATCAGCAAAATGTATTGGAAATGAGAATCTAACAATATTTTGTTTATAAGAAACACACTTGAAACAGAGAGACTGTACACACAGAGTTAAAATAAGGGGCTAGGGAAGAATCTGTTATGTTTTAGCTGATGTAAAAGAGGCAGGGGTAGCAATCATGATCTCAGACAAAGCAAAAGCAAAAACAGACCTAATTAAGAGGGATAAACAGGGAAACTATATCTTGCTAAAAGCCACAACAGACAAAGTAGTACTATCAGCACTAAATATAAATGCACCAAATGGCATAGCATTGAAATTCTTAAAGGAAAAGTTGAATGAATTACAAAAGGAAATAAATAGTAAAAGCATATTAATAGGGGATTTCAACTTTCCCCGCTCAGAGGTAGGTGAATCTTACCATAAAATAAATAATAAACAATTTAAGGAGATGAAAAGAATTTTAGAAAAGTTATATATGACAGACTTCTGGAGAAAACTGAATATGAACAGAGAGGGATCTATCTTTTTTCTCAGTTTTACACGGCACCATCACAAAAATTGACCATGTGTAGGGCATAAAAACCTTACAACAAAATGCAGAACCCTTTTCCAGACCATAATGTAATAAATTCAATTCAATAAGGAGTCAATAAAATAAACATTCAATAAAGGCTCATGGAAGCATATATTAAAAGTTAATTGGAAACTAAATAATCTAATCCTAAAAAATGAGTGGGTCAAAGAATAAATCAAAGAAACAATCAACAATTTTACTAAAGAGGATGACAACAGAGACAACACTCCAAAATTTGTGGGATGCAGTCAAAGCAATACTTAGGGGAAAATTTATATCTCTGAACATGTACAGTAAAAAAAAGAGAAAGAGCAGATCAAAGAAATGGGCATGCAACAACAATAAGAAAAAAACCCAAGGAAAACAAAACTAGAAAAAGAACAATTTTAAAATCCTAATTAAGCACCAATGCAGACATTTTAAATTATAGAAGAGAGATCAGTAAAATTGAAAGTTTAAAAAACAAACACTGAAATAAAACTAGGAGCTGGTTTTATGAAAAAAAAAACACAAAATAGATAAACCACTGGTTAATCAGATTTTATAAAAGAAAGAAGAAAATCAACTAGTATAAAAAATAAAAAAGGTGAGTGCACCACTAATGAAGATGAAATTAAAGCAACTGTTAGGAGTTATTTCCCCTAATTATATGCCAATAAAACTGACAATCTAAGTGAAATGGATGGATATTTACCAAAATTAAAACTGACTAAATCAATAGAAGAAGAAATGGAATAATTAAATCACTCTATCTTAGAAAAAGAAATTGAACACCCATAATTGAGCTCCCCAAGGAAAAATCCTGTGGACCAGTTAAATTCATAAATGAATTCTACCAAATATTTAGGGAAAAATTAATCCAAATATTTATAAACTATTTGGAAAAAATAGGTAAAGTTGTCCTACTAAAATTCCTTTTGTGATGAAAATATGATTTTTGATACCTAACTCACGGATAACAAAAACAGAAAAAGGAAACTATAGACCAATTTCTTTAATGAATATAAAGAAAAAAACAAATAAAATAATAGCAACCAAGATGATTACAGTAATATATTGCAAAGACCATACGCTACGACCAGTGGGGTTTATACCAGGAATGCAGGACTGGCTCAATATTAGGAAAACCACTCAGCATAACTGACCATATCAATAAGAGAACCAACACAAATCATACGATTATCTGAATAGGTACAGAAAAAGCCTTTGATAAAATACAACACCCATTTCTATTAAAAACACTAGAAAACAGGAATAAATGGAGCCTTTCTTAAAATGGTAAGCAGTATTTATCTAAAACCAAGAACAAGCATTATCCATACTAATGAAAAAAATGAAGGCTTCCTAATAAGATGAGTTCTCAGTAAAGCAGGGTATTTATTAATTTTCACCAATATTATTCAATATTGTACTAGAAATGCTAGGTATAGCAATAAGACAAGAAAAAGAAACTGAATGAATAAAAATAGGCAATGAGGAAACAAAACTATTACTCTTTGCAAATAATATAATAGTATACTGAAGGGAACCCTAGAGAATCAACTAAAAAACTAGTTCAAACAACAAATTTTGCAAAGTTATAGGATATAAAATAAACCCACACAAATCATCAGCATTTCTATATACTACCCACAAAATCCAGAAGGAAGAGACAGAAAAAGAAATTCCATTTAAAATAAATGCAGACTATATAAAACACTTATAAGTCTACCTGGGCTATATGAGCACAATTACAAAACACTTTTCATACAAATAAAAGATCTAAACAACTGAAGAATGTTAATTGCTTATGCATAGGCTGAGCCAATATAATAAAAACGACAATTTTACCTAAATTAATATACTTGTTCAGTGCCATATCAGTTAAATTACCAAAGAATTATTTTATAGAGTTAGAAAAAAACAATCACAAAATTCATCTGGAAAAAGAAAAGGTCAAGAAAATCAAGGGAATTAATAAAAAAAAATGTGAATGAAGCTGGTTTAGCAATACCTGATTTTAAACTATATACAAAATGGTAATCCTCAAAACAATCTGGTATTGACTAAGAAATAAGGTGGTGGATCAGATTAGGTAGATTAGGTACACAACACACAATAGTAAAGGACTATAGTAATCTAGTGTTTGATAAACCCAAAGGTCCAAGCTATTAGGGTAAGAACTCACTATCTGACAAAAACTGCTGGGAGAACTGGAAAACAGTTTGGTAGAAACTAGGCATAGGCCAATAACTCACACTGTACACCAAGATAAAAATGGTCACATGATTTAAAAATAAAGGGTGATATGGTATATGACTGTGAAGGAACAGTATGATGCTGTAAGAAATGATGAACAGGATGCTCTCAGAAAAACCTGGGAAGACATATGAAATCATACAAAGTGGCATGAGAAGAACCCGGAGAACACTGTACACAGCAACAGAAGTGTTGTCAGAATGATCAACTGTGAAAGATTAACTACTCTAATCAGGCAATGATCCAAGACATTTCCAAAGGAAATCTACTGCCAGAGAAAGAAGAGATGAATTCTGAATGCAGAGATAAACATCTATTTTTTACTTTATTTTTTTGGGTCTGTTTTCTTTTGCAACATGGCTAATATGAAAATATGTCTTGTATGATATCATGTATAACATATCAAACTGATTGCCTTCTGAAAGGGGACAAGAGAGAATTTGGAACTCAAACTGTTCAAAAAATTAAAAATTTTTATAAGGATTTGGAAATATTTAATAAAGCATATAAAAACATACTAAAAATAAAATGAGTGACCCTACCTCCCTCCAAAGAAACTTGCATTTGGTTAGTAGATATTTTTCTTGTGTATCTAACTGAAGCAGGAAATCAACACATACAAATTGCACTGGGTAATATTCTGAAAACACTGAAATGCAACAAAATTACATCAGTGGAATGAAAATACTGTCATACCCCAAAAGTCAATGCCAGGTACATAACAACCATGTGCATCAGAATGGATGCGTTTTTTACTCTTTTAAGGCTATGTTGTTAACTACATGTCAATTTCTCTTGGAACAGGAAGGCAGAGTACACAGGATGATAAATTAACTGAACCCGTAACGAAAAACTTTCAATTTGTCTTTCTTAACCAAATTTCAAGTTTTCATTCCAAGGCCATTAAAAAATACCAAATCAAAAATAAATCCTGGGGAACTTAAACCAGGTTACTTTTCTTTTTCAAAGGATGAAAAAGTTCCAGAGCTATATCAGAATAACAAATCTGTTCTCTTGATACAACTCAAGAAAGTTATTTCCTTTTCCACAATTTAAGACATCCACAAAACTTAAGGTGGTCCATTTAGGTAAAAGAGGTCTTATTAAACGTTTGCTGGTTCAAATGGGCCAACTCTAGGAATGCATGAATGTACCAAACACCCTAACATTAATTATTTTATGTCACTCCTTAACTCATCATTCACGTGCTTTTTCCTTTTGTGAATTCTAGTTCTGATACACTTAATCACTGGAACCAAATGTAGGTATTAATGAAAGTCTTTTAAAAAGTATCAGAAAAACAATACTATTTTTGATTCACTTGATGAGTCTGGAGGACTTCCATGACCATGTACAACTCTGCCAGTGACCAATTCCTAAAATGATAAGGATTTTAATAATCATGGGTCACTACACAACAAACTTAGCAGGGCATGGAGACAGGAGAGGGAAGTACTGGCACCCAAATCCTGTTCATCTTGGGAAAAATCTGTACAAAGCAATAAGTCAGTGGGATGGGCTATTTAATGCCTTCTCTGGCTACTTTTACTTTACTTTACTGTGCCTATTTAAATATCTCTGGAAACAAGGAAGACTCTAAAGGCAGGATGAATGCCCAAGCAGCATTTTGTGGTTATGTTCGTTGTAAATGTAAACAGCTTTACCCTAGGAGCTGGAGTGATACCAGGCTTTCTGCTATGATTTCTATCCTTGTATCCAAGGCCATAGAGCCTAAATGTAAAACATTCATCTTTTCCAAGTGAGTGAAGGATATTTGGAGTCTGGGACCTAGGTTAAAGTCCCACCTTTTTCCATGTAGTAACTGTGAACAAGGGACAAATTACTCAGCTTCCTTGAGCCTCGGTTTCTTCATTTGAAAAATGGAGATAACACCTGCAGTATCTATCTTAGAAGGTTTTTGTGTGGATAAGTTACCCAAGATCTCTTAACTGACAAATCTAATCACACTCTTCTTTCTAGGTTTTCATATTTTTCTCTGCTAGCTGTCATCCTACCAGACGACTCCTTGGTCTTTTGCTGGATCTTAATCCATGACACATCCACTAACTGTGGGTTTTTTTTACTAAGGCTCTGGGACCTCTTTTTTTTTTTTTCCTATATGAGCACTTGAGTGACTTCATTGGCTTCCAAGGGTTCCATTATCATTAATGATTTCCAGATCTATATGTTTAGCCCTAGTTTCTCTCTCCTGAGCTCTGGTCTAGCATTATGACTTATTTAATGGAAATTTTAAACTAGGTGTGATCAACCCTTCATGCTCACTCATCCCACATATTCCAATCACTTACAAATATTTTCTTCTCTACCTTCACATTTCTCTTATATGACCCCTTCTTTCCACACATAGTTCTATCACATTACTGAAAGCCTTTATCACCTCTATCTCAGAACACTGCAATAATCTATTAATTGGCTTCCCTGACTCATCACTCCCCATTCTATCTCATTCTCCACACAGCTGTCAAAGTGATTTTCCTAAAACACAGGTCTGACCATGTCACCCATCATCTCACTCAATAAACTTGAGTGGTTTCCCATCATCTTTATAATTAAGCATCAATTTCTCAGTGTGACATTTAAAGCTCTTCATAACCTGACTCCCTCCTATCTTTCCAAAGTTCTTATACAGTCCACCTCTCGACACACACTTTACTATCTAGCTACATCGGCTTATCTGTTGTACCTCATACATGCTGACCCATTTCTCACCTCCTTGACCTTGTACTGGCTATCTTCCCATGCTTAGAATGAACCCCCTCCTCACTGCCACTTTCTGGAAGTCCTAGTTTCCTTCAATATCTAAGCTCAAGAACTACATTCTGAAGGAAGCCTTTTTCAGTTTCCCCCAGTCTTCCCCCAGAGCCTTCCTCTGTTGTATATACTTTGTATGTCTCTTTTATGTACCTCAGAATGTAAGCTTTTTGGGGGCAGAAGCCATTTTGCTTTTATCTTTGTATCCCCGGCACAGTATCTGGCACAGAGTATGCACTTAATAAATAAAAGTTTATTGATTGATTAGAAGGCAGAGTCACAATGGTGGAATAGAAAGAGGTAACATAGCTGAGCTCCCCTCCATAAAATTCCCCCAAACAGATGGAGAAACTGCACCAGACTAATCCTGATGGTGAAATCTAGAAAAAGTCAGAGTTAAGTCATTTTTCCAGCCCAGTTCAGCAGAGGGAGAGAGGTCTATGGACCCTGGGGATAGGACTGGGGCAGAAACATACCACCCGGAGCACTCCAGTGCCCAGTCTGAGGCTATGTACCCTGAGAAGAAGAGTTCCAGGTATATTCTGGGGCACTAACCAAGCCCTAAGACAGGGACATGTTCCAGGTGGCATCTTTGTGGCTCACTCCTCAGTTTGGGGTCACAGATCCAGGATGGTCTGAGAAGAAGACATGGACATAGGAGTGGTGTTTCCCAGGCAGGGACACCCTGGCACCCTGGGTTTTATACCAAGAAAAGTTTAGAAACAACCAGTAACTGTGTGGTTCAGACCCCAGGAGCAGAGTGAAACCTCAGGTAGAGCAGCCTGCAGAGGAGTAACCAGGGAACCTACAATTCTATCACTCAGATCCAGCAGGGCTTTCCAGTTGGCTGACAGGGACTGAATCCAGCAATATCTACTAGTTGTTCAGAATGAAACTTAGGTCATGAACTTGTAAAACCTGGACCAGTGGGGCAGCAGATTGTGCCCTGGGTCAGGTCCCTAGCCTGTCCCCACGTTCCTGAAATGAAATTACCCTTAACATACCAAGAAAGTAGAACCAGGCTAGAGAGACCTTCCCTCCAGAAGTACAGTAGAGCTTAGCATTAACATTGACTCTGAAGTCAGGAAGGAGGCTGGAAGAATGAGCAAACAAACAAAGAATTCCAACATCAAGCTCTTAGACAAACTCAAGAATTCCTGGAAAAGATGAAGCAAGAGCTTTAAAAAAAACAACCAAAGAATTAAAAATATACTTATATAGAAAAAAATTAAGGTATCTCATAGCAAAGACAATTGATCTGGAAAATAGACTGAGGAGAAAAAATTTAAGAATTTTTGGGCTATCTGAATGTTATGACCAAAAAAGGGAGCCAGACATAAAATTTCAAGAAATCTTAAAAGAAAGTAGTTACAATCTCAGAACCACAGGGCAAAATGGAAACAGAAACAGTCTACTGATTATCTTCTGAAAGAAACCCCAAAATGAAGCTCCCAGGAACATCATAGCCAAAATTTAAGTACAAGTAGCCAGAAAAAGAATAAGTCAAGTGCTGAGGAGCCATCGTCAGGATCACACATAACTTAGCAGCTACCACTATAACAGAGTAGAGAACTCAGAATACAAGAATTCAGAAGGTAAAGGATATATGGGCTTACAGCCAAGAATAAACATAACCAGTAAGACTGAGTGTAATGCCACAGGGGAAAATAATATATCTTTAATGAAACAGAGAATTTTCAAGCAGTACTCATGAAAGGAAGGGGACTTAGTAGAAACTTAGAGGTGTAAATAAAGGAATCGACAGAAATATAAAAAGATAAATAAGAATAAACATTGATAAAGTACTAACCAAATAACTACCCTAAAGGACTGTTGTAAGGATACAAGGTATTAAACACTTAGCACAATGCTTGGCTCTAGCAGGCTCTCAATAAACGTTTGCTGAATTGAACTGAAAACAAGGACAAACTGCTTACAATCGATATAGGGAAATGGTTTCCCTCTGAACCCTAGCATTTATCAGGGATCAGAATTTAATTAGAAGGTCTGGGAGTGGTTCTGTTAGGTTTTAATGATCTTAAAAGAAGAATGGAAAGAGAGGGGAAGAGAAATGGGAGTGGGTAGAAGGTTAGAGAAAACTATGTAATCAAGGTGAGAAAGTATAATATCTATAGCAGTGGTTCTCAATCTTTCTAATGCTGCGACCCTTTAATACTTGTATGTGGGTGTATCTGGGCGTAGCTGCATATGGGCGGACCCACCTGGAGACAGATACTGGGGAGCAGTGTCTCGGTTCCTAAGACCATTGGAAATATGTGTTTTTCGATGGTCTTAGGCGACCCCTGTGAACGGGTCATTCAACCTCCAAATGGGTCACGACCCACAGGTTGAGAACCACTGATCTATAGGAAGGAAGAGGAATGGGGGAGAGAGACTGACAGTAGAACCTCACTCTCACCTGAAGTGGTTAAGGGAGGGAAGAATATGAATACACACACACACATACCCACACACAAACTGAATATAGACATACATTTCACTCAACAAGTAAATTAGGAGGGAAAGAGGCTAAGTGAGGAGAAAGAATTAGAAGGACAAAGTCTTTGTTGTTCAGGCGTGCAGGACTCCTTATGACCCCATGGGCTACAGCATTCCAAACCCTTCTGTCCTTCACTATCTCCCAAAGTCTGTCCAAGTTCATGTTTATTGTTTCCATGAAATTATCCATCCATCTCTTCCTCTGCTGTGTAATTTTCCTTTTCCTTCAATCCTTCCCAACATCAGGGTCTTTTCCAATGAATTCTATCAATCATAATGTGTCCAAAGCAGTGAAGCTTCAGCTTTGGTATTTGATCTTCCAGGGATGAATTAATTTCTTTAAGTACTGAGTGATTTGCTCTCCTTGATGTCTAAGGGATTCTCAAAAGTCTTCTCTCGTATCACAATTTGAAAGCATAGATTCTGTGACACTCAACTTTCCTTACACTCCAACTCTTACAGCTACACATTGTTACTGGAAAAACCATAGCTTTGACTATACTGACCTTTGTCATCAAGATGATGTCTCCGCTTTTTAGTATGCTGTTCAGATATGCCATATCTTTCCTTCCAAAGAGCAAGTGTCTTTTAATTTCATGACTGTAGTCATTGTTGGCAGTGATATTTGAGCCCAAGATTATGAAATATGTCACTACTTCCATTTTTTCTTTCTCTATCTGCCAGGAAGTAATGTGACCAGTGGATGAGAACTTCACTTTTAAAATTTTAAGCTTCAAGCTTGTTTTTACACTCTCCTCTTTTATGCTCATCAAGAGCCTTCTTAATTGTTCACTTTCTGCCCTCAGAGTGGTATCATCTGAAATTGTTAATATTTCTCCTGGCAACCTTAATTCTGGCTTTTGATTGGTCAAGCCTGGCATTTTGCAGAATGTATTCTGAATATAAGTTAAATAAATGAGGTGGCCATACACAGCCTTATTATAATCCTTTTCAAATCTTAAACCAATCAGCTGTTCCATGTTTGGTTTTAACTAACTATTGCTTCTTGGTTCACATACAGGTTCCTCAGGATATAAGTAATATGATCTGGTCACATTCCATCTTGCCACATGTGATCCATACAGGGTAGTCAATGAAGCAGAAGTAGATGTTTTTCTGGAACTCCCTTGCTTTTTCCAGAATCTAGGCAAATGTTAG
Source organism: Pseudochirops cupreus (assembly GCA_028627135.1). NCBI lineage: Eukaryota > Metazoa > Chordata > Mammalia > Diprotodontia > Pseudocheiridae > Pseudochirops > Pseudochirops cupreus. The sequence goes on along the minus strand of CM053581.1, from coordinate 119,081,838 downwards.
TAATTTGGTCTCTAGTTCTTCTGCCTCTTCAAAAGCCAGCCTGTCCTTCTTCGTTCATATACCAAATCACAGCGATCCAGGAGGATATACAAAAATGTTTATAACTTTTTTTGAACTGTCAAAGAATTGCAGTCTAAGGGGATGTCATAAATTGGGGAACCAACAAACAAGCTATAGTATATAAATGTGATGAAATACTATTGTGCTATAAGAAATAGTAAAGAGATGGTTTCAGAGAAACCTGGGAAGACTTGTATGAGCTGATGCAAAGTGAAATGAACAGAATATAAGCTCATCTACAAAATATATCAAAGGATGATGAAGGAAGGTTATGAGCAGTATCATCTAAACAAAAGCAAAAAGCAAAAAGAAAGGGAATTGTTTGAGACCTAAGTGAGATGATCCCCAAACTCTCTGACCTGTTTTATAGGTACAGACCATGCATAAGTGTAGAAATGGAAGGATATACGATGAAATTGATTTGCCAGTGTTTCCATGGTGATATACTCTCACCGATAATAGTGGAAATTCTATATTTGGACTCTAACATCTCAGTGCCCAATGCTAGGTGACAAAGTAGAAAAAATGATATGAATAGAATTCTGTCCTCTTCTCTTCTCCCTCTATACTATTTCTTTTGTTGGTCTCTTCATCACCCATGGATTCAATCTCAAATCTAACCCTGATCTCTCTACTCTAGTCTAGCACCTACAACTGCCTACTGGTTATCTCCAACTAGAAGTCCCATGTTGTTCAATCATTTCAGCTGTGTCCAACTCTTTTGTGATCCCATTTGGGATTTTCATGGCAAAGATACTGGAATGGTTTGCCACTTCCTTCTCTAGCTTATTTATAAGAAACAGGCAAAGCAGGTTATGTGGCTTAACCATAGCTCAGATTTGAACTCTGGAAGATGGTCTTCCTGACTTCAGGTCTGGCACTCAAGAGCTCACGGTCTAATGGGGGAAGCAATATACAAACAAATGTGTGCTAACAATCTATATAGAAGAGAAATTGGAGATAATCAAAAGAGAAAAGGCTTCTTGTAGAAAGTGGAATTTTAACGAGAATTTGAAGGAAAACAGTGGGAAAAGATTAAGATAAAGAAAAAAATGCCTGGAGTTGGAAGATGGAATCTCTTAAGGAACAGTAAAGAGGGCAATGTCACTGGATCACACATATTACTGAGCTACTGAATTAAGTTACTCTCTCACTAACTTTACAATTATCTCCTTCGATAAACTTTGGCAAATCAACTGTTTTTTTGACAAATTACAAAATTAATCTGAAAATGTATAAAAATTAATAACTACATAAAATGGTAAACTTTGCGTTTTCTAAAAATGAAACCTACATTAGGGAGGCAAGGGCCGATAGTAGAGAGACTGAGAATCAGGAAAAAGCCAAGTTGTCCAAGATAAATTCTAATGACAGAGGTAGAACTAGAAACTAGGTCTTCTTTCAGGACATTTTGCTCTCAACCACTGTCTTTGCTTTCCAATTCTCTTTAACTATTCTCTGAAGCTTTTCTGTGAGCTCATGAAGTGGTGAGGTAATTGAAAGAGACCTAGACCATGAGCCAAAAGATCTGAATCTAGCCACTACCTTGGCCATGGCCTTGGGGGAAGTCACTTAGCCTATCTGGGTCTGGGTACAGGGACTGTACAATATGTTGTCTAAGGTCCCTTCTAGTAATTCTGTGATCTACTGAGTTATAACTATAAACGTCTAACAAGAATGAACTTTTTGTTGAAAGTGGCAACAAAAATCAAGTCTTCCTGTCTAGTGATTTAAATCAAATATACTGTATTTTTCCTTTCAGCTTATTTCCCTTTCAAAGCTAACAAGGAGTTCTAAGGCATGACCTTGACTTTAACACCAACCAAGCTAATCAGCCCAGACACTATCAATATAGATATGCACCACATGTTACAACATGTAATCACCAACTGTGCTTAAGATAAACAAATTAATTGTGTAACTTCTAACTTCTATCCTGGAAACCATAGTTTTGCTGTTTGTTTTTTTGGTAGCAGGAATGAAGACTAAGGCAACTGAGCTTCCTCATCTTCACTGTTATTCAGAGGCTGTTGTGCAAACCAAGAAGAGATACAAGTAAAATCTGAATTTAAGGAATATTATTAAGAGAACTCAGATCCCAGTAAAGATGCTAAAAAAAGCATATTGCTGATGTGGATACAACAAATTCTTCTTGAAAAGGAACTTTCAGTGTATCAGATCATTTTACAAATCCCTCTTCATTTAGCAGTCAATACAATTACCCAAGATATTGTGTCCTGAGTAAGGCATTTATGCATTACAGCTGTATTTGAACACCCCTACAATGCTAAATATTAAGCGACATTCTTTAAAAAAAGGTGGTGTTAACTTTTTGAAGGTGTTAAATTTTTGGGAGGAGGGAGAGGATAAAAAGAACTAAGGAGTCTTTTCTTTGGGAAATGGATGGACTTTGTTGCAATTGATAAGAGGGTCCCCCTTAAGTGACACAGTATTAGTCTTACTAAATTTTGCTAAGGCCCTAGGGTAGGGCAGGTAACTACTACTGTCTCTCAAATAGCACAGTACAGTGGAGCTTTAGTAACCAGAAAATTCAACAAAAAGAGAGCTAAAAAAAAACATAAATTTCCAGTTATGGATTTTCAGCAATTTTTAAAAATAATAAAGCTTTAGACTAAGATTCTCAAACTTGGAGAAACATGTTTGACACTGGCCCTTGTAAGAAAAGCCAAGTACTCAAAATCTGATTAGGAGGAGGGCAATCTTACTTTCCACTGGACTAGGAAAGTTATGCCAAATTTCTTACAGAAAGACTGACACTAACATATTGCTGATTTTTTTTCCATCTAGTCAAAAGCTCGACTTAGTATCCATTTAGAAAAGACAACATCAATATCTTTTGAAAGGATGGTTCATTATGGCAACAACTTCCCAAGTAACTAAGGCAAGGATTACTGACAACAGTCATGAAAGCCTCTAGCAAGAAAGAAAAAAAAAAAGAGGAGCAGACTTTCCGCCTATTTGAAATGTCCTAAGGCTTGGAAAACTGCACTGACTCATAGAACAAGAGCTCACAACACACTGGTCACTAAAAGATAAATGAGAGCCTTTACACAGAAAGAAATGATCTGTAGAGCATAATTGTTGGTTCCTTTCAATTAAGTCCAAAAAATATTCCAATCTAGGTGTAAATGTACAATTCTGATCCAAAGGAAGCAGAACAAATGAACTTTTCTGAATCCTCCGTTAGGGGAAGAACAGAAAATGAGCCGTCTAAGAATCACAACTGCCTACAGTTGTGTTGCTTGCCAGGAAATAAGATGTGCAGCATTTGCTTTGGCCCAGGGAAACCTGAATACTTCGAAGCTTTCCTTTTGTCAGAAACACAGTGTGTAATTATATAGGGTAAAAAAAAAAACCACCTTACAGGTACAAGGTAAATTAATTGGAGCTAGTGAGGAACCTGAGAGCTCCTTTCATACAACTTCTCTCATTTTACAAAGCAGGAAATTGAGGCCTCAAATTAATAATAGCTTGCATTTATATAATCCTTTACATGTTACCTGGCACTTTCCTCAAAATAACCCTGTTGAGAAGGGTAGTACAAATATTATACCCACTGTACAGAGGAAAAAACTGTGGCTCAGGAGTTGACTTACTTCTTCAAGTTCCTAATTAAAAGGTCAAATTCGGACTAGAATCCTCAGCTTGTGACTGACAGTTTGATATTCCTTCCATTGCCTCTAATAAAGAAGCTCTCAATCTACTGAACAAGACAGCTAGGCATCAGTGCTGGGCCAGCAGTCAGGAAGACCTGAGTTCAAACCCAGGCTCAGGCATGTACTTGCTAGCTGTGTGACCCTGGGCAAGTCCTTTACCTTCTGTTTGCTTCACTTTCCAAAATAAGGTTCATTATAACCTACCTTGTGGAGTTGCTTTGAGGATCAAATGAGATAATATTTGAAAAGCACTTAGCACAATGCCTGGCACATGACAGATGCTTAATAAATTGCCTACTTCTCTATCCAAGGCTGACATATTTCAGCATTTTCACAACTAGAAACTTTTTATAAAGTCAGCATAGTTAGCTGCAGGAAGGCAACAAGATTTTATAAGCTTCTCTGCATCTAAAGTAGATACGGATACTTTAAAAAAGCGATTTAATACATTAATGAAGCAACATAATTTCTAAATTAAAAGTGATATTAATGTAAGCCCGCTTTTAAAATGTAATAAATGTTTGGTAGTTGTAACTAAAAGTGAATGACCCTAAATAAACCTAAATATTTCTCTTTTGGAGGGGACAAAAGAAAATACCAAAAACTACTAACCATGAAGACAATGAGTCAATGGACCCTCATTAAATATTAGTATTGCTAGAATAAACATCATTATGACTCTAATTAAATTCTATAGTGACCTACTTTACACTGTGCTCATTTACTCAGAAACCTATTGGAATTAATGTTATAATGCTTTGATTTACAGACAAAAAATGTCTACCTCACAAGTAGAGTTGAAGGGACTCAGGATTAATGACTGCTTATTGCTTAGCACTAGAAAGGGTTAGAATACCCTTTATTCCTTGGCTTTTATAGTTGAATACAAGACAAAATAAGTCTCTGGCACCGCCTGAGTGAGAAATAAGACAGAATACTGGGGAAAAGTGTTTAGAAAGATGTTTTTTTCTGATTCATCAAAGGAACAAAAAAGGGTCATGTTTCCCCTCTGCCATTCCCTCTGTTCTAACCTAAAGGAGAATCCCAAGCTAGGAAGGATGGTACTTTAGGTGAATCATAAGCCCTTACAACCCTTTGCTTTATTTATCTCACATCTGTACAAAAGCTAATCTTTTCAGCTTAAGTCTCAGTCCTGGGATTAATAAATGTGTTTGTTTTAATTGAATTGGCAGAACCTTAACTAAACAAAACAGCACTGTAATTCAGGACTCCTAGTTTTAATTTGGGGGGCTTGCTGGTTTTGTTTTTGGTGTGAGTTTCTTCATTGATTTAGGAACATTCTGTATAATGTTCCATGGGTATGAGAGCAGCTTTCAAAACGGTAGTGACCTACTTTCTCCTCTCCTCCTAAGAAGCTCCAAAGCTTCATCTGAAGTCCTTACTGTCAGGAGATGGTCAGTTTATGTCTCCTATCCTAGGACAGGAAAAGGATGCACTCTCGGCACCATATGCTTCAGAGAGATAAGACCAGAGATTTCTGTCCTCTGCACCTTATCAGCTTTTCCTGCTACTCTCCAGAGCAGAGACAGTATCAGAACTGGCAATAAACTAATCATGCTCAAGAGGGGGCTCTGTGCTTATGTGGGTTGGAGCTGGTGGGGGGACAGTTAGAAGGAGGAAAAGGGAAAGGGCTCTAATATCTTCTAATAGTCTGTTCCAAATGAAATAAACTTTAAAAAAAACCCATTAAGTTTTCTGAGTCTTTTATTTGTTAAGACAGCAACAGGATTTCTATGGTAACTTCCTTTTGGCGGCAGGAATGACCTGTTAATTCTCTAGCTATGAGCCAGGTCCTTCAATGCCTTGTGCTGCCATCCTCTGGACATGTAGTGAAGGACCAGATATGCTATCAAATCCCTTGAAAGGGTGCTGAACAAAGGGAGAAGAGTGAATATTTTTTCTCTTTGGGATTTAATTTCAATCACCATTTTTAGTCTCCACCGATCCTAGAGGGAGGGCATAGTTCTGGGGGTTGGGGTACCATCAAATCACTGAGGAGTCTGGCCTGTACTTGGTTTCTGTTTTTAAGACAAGATCATCCAAAGCATTTCAGTTGATGAAACAACAAAATGACTCAACTGGAAGGTAGTTTCAACTAAAAGATGGTCCCATGACTAGAGGGAATATTTGATTTACTTAAGAGAACCATTTTCACGTAGCTTCAAGTATGTTAAAAACACTTATTCAGATACAAATATTCCTATGTAATTACAAATCTGATATAAAGTACATGAGACAGAACTTAAAATGATCATGTTGGACTAAAATAAAATGAATGAGACAGAGAATATTAAGAAGTAATAGTGGGATTTGTTTTCATTATCCTTTACTCATATTATGTTTGCTAATGTACTGTAGCCCAAAGACAGGCATACCATGCCCTTGTTTAGCTGCAATTCTGAATTGTTCTGAAGCTATAAATATTACACAATTTCCAGGTACCTCCAAACCATGCTAAACTGCACTTTGGCAAACCTCTACCTCCTTCCACTGCCCTTGGACTCTGTCCGTGGGCTCTGACAGGTGCATTTCTACCTGATCTTACCAGAAACCAGGATTACCATACCACTTCTTAGCTGTTTCCAAACTGTACTAGTACACATCTCTTCATCCCACCTCCTTTCAACTCAGTTTCCCCTTTATGTATTCTTTCCTTATTAGAATGTAAACTCCCTGAAGGAAAGAGCTGTTTTCTACTTGTTTTTATATTCCTGGCACTTGGCATGTAGTAAATGATTAATAAATGCATGTATTCATTCAAGACTGACATACAAATCACAGGTGGATCAATGTTAAAGACAGACTTTTGCAGCAGGGTCATCTTAGGATCAGTGAAGGAGATATATAATTTCTCAAAAGTAGCCCAATCAAGATGATTCATAGGTTCAGTAAAGTCAGTCAGCCAAACAACATTTATTAAGTACCTACCACATGCTAGGTACTGTGCTAAGTGCTGAGGATAAAAGAAAGGCAAAAGACAGCTCTTGTTTTCCAGGAGCTCTGTTTAACAGGGAAACAACATGCAAGTAACTATGTACAAACCAGATACAGGAGAAACTGGAGATAATGAACAGAGAGAAGAGTAGCAAGTTACAAAATAAAGTCAACAGCATTTTTATATAGCAGTAACAAAATCCAGGAAAAATAGAAAGGGAAATCCCATTCATAATAACCACCCTGAAAAAACAAACTGGGAGTCAATCTACCAAAACAGATACTCACATTGCTATAACTACAGAATTCTCCTGAAATGAAGAACTTAAACAACTGGGGAGATATTCAGCACTTTTTTTATGAGTGGGATATATCATTATGATAAAAATGACATAATATTACCTATAATAATTCACAGGTTTGATGCTATAACAAACCACCAAAGAGATACACTGCAGAGACAGATAACATAATAAGCAGCAAAATTCATCTGGGAAGAAAACACATCTAGAATCTACAAGAAAACAAGGCAAAAAGTAGGAATTAACGGGGAACAGCTCCAGACTTCCAATTGTATTATCAAGCAGTAATCATCAAAATCACGTTGGTTAAGAAGGAGAAAAGTAGATCAGTGGGAAAGGTAAGACAAGAAATAATTAGAAATGAGTAAACTTAAATAAGCCAGTGTTTAATAAACCTGAAAACATAAATTACCTGGAAAAAACCTCTTTGACAAGAATTGTTGTTAGACAAAAGCACATGGGATGAATTCTTAACTAAAAATGAGAGAAAGGCAATCTGTCACCAAAGAGAAGATATTTAATTCTGATCACATGAAACTGAAAAGCTGCTATAAGAAAAAAAATTAATGCAACTAGACAAGAATCAAAATGCTCATCTAAGAAAAAAGTCTTAAGGGTCTGATAAGCCAAGACACAGTGGCAAATAGGAGGAATATGTAAGACAAAGGTCATTGCCTCAATAGAAAAGTGTTCGTTAAAAGATCAAAAGGAGGATCACAAATTATTAACAACTACATACAAGAAAATCCAAATCATTAATAAGAGAAATGTAAATCAAAACTCTGAGGTCTAACTTACACCCAAAATTCAACAGAGAAAACAAAAGATGGAAATAATAAAAATCTTAGAGAATTTGTGAAAAGGGAACGTGTTCATTACTATTAGTGGAGCCATGAATTGATCTAACAATTTTGGACAGCAATCTGAAATTGGGCAAAGGATGTAACTAAAATGCCTACATTCTTTGATCCAGAAATTTATCCATAGTGAATCCATGATAAAAAGAAAGACCCTATATATACCAAAATATTCATAGCAGCAATTTCTACAGTAGCAAAGAACTAGAAAGAAGGTAGACATCAATCAGGGAATGTTAAACAAGTCATTTACACAAACTTAATGGAATATTACTGTGCTACAAGAAATGATGAATACAAAGAATAGAGACAAGTTTGGAATGATGCTGAGAAAATAGAACAAGGAAAATCATATATACAACAATGCAGAAGAATAGAACAACTGAATGAAACTGAATGCTATGAAATTATAATGACCATAGAAGAAGCATGAATATACTTCCATCTCTTAAAAAAATGTTTTTATTGACATTTTCTGTTTCTTACATCATCACAGTATCTCATGGAAACCTCCCAACCATCCCATAAACAAGCAGTATATTTTAGAGAGGGGGAAAAAAAAGTCAGCACAACTGACCTATATACATTGAAAAAATGTGAACTTGTGCAATGTATGACACCTGTGGACCTCTCCCCTCCATGCGAAGGGGTAGATGGAGGTTAATTTTTCTTTAGAATCTAGTCGAACTCTTTAATAGAGTTGATCTGTATAATTTTGCTACATTTACCTTTGATTTTTTGGTACATCATTGTTCTCTCTGTTTACAGTATTGTAATTACTGTGTAATTGGCTCCATTTACTTCACTCTGCATCAGATCACATAGATCTTATACCACAACTATCATTTCTTACATCACAGTAATATTACATCACATTTATGTACCACAATTTGTTTAGTCATTCCCCAACTGATGGGCATCTACTCTGTTTACAACTCTTAGTTATCAAAAAAAAGTAATGATATAAATATTTTGGAGTATATGGGATTTATGCCCATAACAGTCTCTGGTTCAAAGGGTACGGTCATTTTAATTACTTTCTTTGCGTAATTCCAAACTGTTCTCCAGAACGTTTGTACTGTTTCACAGTTCCACTAATAATGTATTCATGTAACCATCTCTTCTTTATGGATGGAGGACCATGGATATGGAATGTTGATTTTTCCAATGTGTTGTTTTTGCTAGACTACTGTCCACATAATCTCTGCTATACATGTTGCTGGAGAACCTTTTTAATGCATCATGCTGACATATCAAGCCAAATACATTTTTTGACAATAGTAAGCACAGTAAATTCTTTTTATTTTCTCTTTCATTCATCCACATGGCTAAATATGTTTTGGTATAGAGTAACATCTGTAAAAGTCTTCCTGCTCTCATATTTTCATTAAGCATATATGCAGTACATGTATAACACTTCCTCAATGGTTTTCTAGAAATGAGAAAGTAGAAATACGTGGCTAGTCGATGTTGTTGTTCAGTCGTGTCTGAGTCTCTGTGATCCCATTTGGGGTTTTCTTGACAAACACACTGGAATGGTTTGCCATTTCATTCTCTAGCTCATGTTACAGATGAGGAAACTGAGACAAACAGGGTTAAGTGACTTGCCCAGGGTCATTCAGCTATTACATGTCTGAGGATGGATTTGAACTCATGAAGACCAGTCTTTCTGATTCCAAGCCCAGTGCTCTATCCATTGGGCCACCTCACTGTTAGTAGTCATTGCCTCCTTATTTGACCCTTTTATTTAGTAATAAAAATAGCTGTGAACTCTTGCAAGTGTTGGAAAATTCTCTTCTTAGAAATTTCTTGAAAATCAATCACTGGGAAGACTTATACAAAGTGAAGCAAGCTAAACCAGGGAAACAATACAGACAAAGACTAAAACGATGGAAACAGAAAGAGCAACGACAAAACAACTGAAGATGAACATTGAGTCATTAGAGTTATCCAGACTGATCTCAAAGGAGAGAGGACAAAATATGTTTCTCACTCTTTTCTGCACTGGTTGGTGGGAACCATGGGAACGAAACACTGCCTAGACTGTCAGATGTGGATGATATTTTGGTTAGTTTTGCTGAGTTATTTTTTCATTATTTTCTTTTACAATGGATGACTCTGCCAATGTGATGTGAGAAGGATACAGTTGGAAATGAGTATGACATAAAAGCAAAATATACCATTAAAATAAGGCAAATATATTACAACCCATAATCGGTCTATAATGGGCACCTTCACTTCTTTCCTCTCTATCTCAGTAACTATCTACAGTCTGGCTTCTGATCTTGTCATTCAGTTTAAACAGTTTTCTACCAAGCTACCTCCTAAATGCCAAATCTAACGGCCTTTGCTCAGTCTTTGACCTTCTTGACCACTGCTGCAGCCTCTGATACTGCTGACCATTCTTTTCTCTTTGATAATCTCTTATCTAGGTTTTCATGAAACTCCTCTCTCCTGGTTTTTCTCCCACCTATGTGACCGCTTCTTTTCAGTTTCTTTGGCTGAGTCTTTACGCAGGTTATGTCTGCTAATCATGGATTCCCCAAAAGTTTTGTCTTGGGTCATCTTCCTTTCTCTCTATGTGGACTGATCAAGTAAGGGTTTTCTGAGGATAGAGGAGATATGAGTATATTAGCAGGCAACACGGAAGCAGCCATTTCTCCCTTATCTCCCTTGATACCATTTCACTTGGTGATCTATCTCCTCTACTCCCAGGTATTCAAATATCTTTATCCAACTGATTCTCAGGTATATTTAATTAGCTCTCTCCTCACCACTACTCTCACATCTCCAACTGCCCATCTCGAACACTGATGGAGCTGAAGACTAGACATCTCCAAATGGACATCCCATGAACATTTTAAACTCAACACGTCTAAAACTGAATTGATTACCTTTACCTTCTAACTTCCCTATTACTATTGATGTTGAATAACAACATCCTTTCAGTCACCCAGGCCTATAACTGAGGTGTCATGCTTGACTTCCTCACTCTCTTTCATCCCCCATATCCAGGAAGTTCCCAAGTCCTATCAATTCTTCCTTTGTAAACACCTCCTGAATAAACCTCTTCTCTCTTCTGACATTGCTACCATCCTCACACATCACCTGACTCCTGGCCTATGGCAAGAGCCTGTGGGCGGGTCTCCTTGGCTCCAGTCCCTTCTTACCGCAGTCCATTTTGCACTCACCTATTAAAGTGATCTTCCTAAAGTACAGGGTGACTGTGTCACTCTATTCAATAAACTCCTGTGGCTCCTTAACAAAAGGAACAAATACAAAGCCCTCTATCTGGCATTCAAAGTTCATTATCACCTGACCCCTTCCTAACTCTCTAGTCCTCTTACACATTACATCTCTTCACGTACTCTAAATCCACGGCCTCCTTATTATTCCTCAATCAAGTTACTCCATTTCCCTATACTGTCAGCCAGTCAGTAAGCATTTATGAAGCTCCTACTACATGCCAGACACTATGAAAGGTACCTCAATGACCTCCCAGTCTATTGGGAAGATACTATGCAAACAACTATGTACAAACATGCCATAAACAGGAAAAATTTGAAATAATCAACAGAGGGAAGTCACTAGAATTAAAGACAGTTGGGAAAGGTTTCCTGTAGATGATGAGATTTTAGCTGGGGTTTGAGGGAAGCCAGGGAAGCCAGGAGGTAGAGACAAGGAGGGCACATATGCCCGGCACGGAGGACAGCCGGTTAAAATCCCCAGAGTTGGAAGATGGAGGAGGCAAGTCACTGCCCTGCAATGGTAGGGAGGAGGGGAGATGTAAGGTGTGAAGTCCGGAAAGATTACAGGGGCAGGCTATGAAGGTCTCTCAATGGCAAATGGATTTTATATTTGGTGAGACAGGAAGCCACTGGAATTTACTGGAGGCGGGGGGAAGGGGGACAGAGAGAGAGAAAGAGAGAAAGAGAGAAAGAGAGAGAGAGAGAGAGAGAGAGAGAGAGAGAGAGAGAGAATGCATGTGTGTGTGTGTGTGTGTGTGTGTGTGTGTGTGTGTGTTTCAAAGAGACATGGTCAGATCTATACTTTAGGAAAATCACGTAGTTGAATGAAGAATGGAATATAGTGGGGAGAGATTTGGGGCAGGGAGACCAACCAGGAGGCTGTTTTAAGAGTCTAGGAGCAAGCTAATATGGATCTACACCAGGGTAGTGGCAATGTCAGAGGACAAAAAGAGGTGTATTTGAGAAATTTCATGGAGGTGAATATATATATATAAACCCAGGCTTATAGATTGGATATGCTGGGGGCAGGGGGAAAAGGGGGAAGAGGAATAAGGAGTGAAGAATAATACCAGAGTTGCCAGCCTGGGTGACTAGAAGAGTGGTGGCACCTTCAACAGTATAAGGGAAATACGGAGGAGCGGAGGGTTTAGGAGGAAAGATAATGAGTTCCGTTTCTGATATATTGAGTTTAAGATGTTTATAAACCCTCTGATTTGACATGTCCAATAGGCAGTTGGATATGTGACACCTGAGGTCAGGAGAGAGGTTAGGTCTGGATAAGAAGATTTAAGAATCATTGGTATAAAGATTAAATGAATGTATAGGAGCTAATGAGATCATCAAGTGAAATACCATAGTGGAAGAAGAGAAGAGGGCCCAGGAAAGAATCCTGTGAGACACTCATTAGATGAAGATCCAGAAAAAGAGACTAAGTAGGAGTGATCAGACAGGGAGGATAAGAATAAAGATAAAACCATGTCAAGAAAACCTAGAATGAAGAGAATATCAAAGAGAAGAGAGTGATAACAATGTGAACGAAGACAGAAAAGTCAAGAAAGATGAGGATGTCCAAGAAAGATGATATGTCCATCTAAAGAATTAACTGGGCTTACTGAGAAAAGCCAATTAAGAGATTATTAGCAACTTTAGAAAGAAGAGATTCAGTACAATGATGAGATAAGAAGCCAAACAGTAGAGAGTTAAGAGAGTGAAAGGAAATGATGATATGGAGTCACGTTGTAAACAGCCTTTCTCAAGACAGCCTCTCTAAGGGAATGATATCAGGGATGGACTGATTAAGTAAGAGATTTCTAAGGGTATATCAGTAGGCAACACGGAAGCAGCCAACAGACAAAGATAGACTGAATATAAATAAGAATGGAAACAGATAAGGAAACTTGGGTAGAATAAGGTTAAGTGACTTGCCTAGGGTCACAAAGCTAATAAGCATCAGAGGTAGGATTTGAATTTAGGTCTTCCAGATTCCAAGTCCAAGGCTATAAACTGCTATGCCATCTAGTGCCTAGCCTATACCAGAAAAAAAAAATTTCCTAAATAATGTGGTACTCAAGCTGCTGAAGACTAAAGATCATTTTGTATTTTATCTGCTTCACAAGTCACCATGACCAATAAAATCATTATCTAGTGGCTAAGATCCTATTTCATTGTGCTGGTACTCCTACAGGAGCCATAGGTAGAATCTGCCAGAGCACAGCTCTGCTGACATACCCTTTGAGAACTCAGTCAACTCTGTACGCAGATGAGGCACTGGAATAAGATTTTTTTCATATATGGCCTTCACACTAATTTTCTAGGTGTTGGTTAAAAAAAAATGTACCCATTATCTATATGAAACTAATAACCCAAGTGAATTCACAGAAAGTCCAATTTCCTTTTAATCTTTAATCTTCCTTCTCTTAACTCCGAGATCTTCTAGTGCTAAATAAATGAGATAAATTTGTCTATGCCCTACAAAACAATTCACTTCAGGACTCCTTTGAACCCTAGGTTTAAAGGATTCTCCTAGTGAATTTAATATTATATGAGTTAATTATTTTCCTGGAGAACAGAAAATATTCTAAACATCTAAAGTTAAGAGGTGTGAGCAACCACAAAACAAACAGCATGATCATGTTTCTGGAGGGATTGTTCTAAAAATGGGAATCTTAATGTATATATATGAGAGGAAAAAAAGAAGGCTAAGGGGAATCTGATTAAGGTTGAGTCAAATAGGAAAAGAGAAGTTTGTAAAGTGCTGTGTTTCCCATATGAGGTAATGTACTGGACACCAACTAGCACTACTAATGTTAGAACAGGGTTTTTCCCTGAAAGAGTCATAATTCCTCTCTCCGGCAAAACAGGAACTGATCATAACAGGGATATTATGTAATTGCAGGGAACAGAGAAGACTGGGGAAATTAAGATAGTGTAGGCAAGAGTGACAGGATAAAGGTGGAGGCAGGGAATGGAAAAGCAGTCAGGGACCATTAAGGAGGGAGTCAAAAAAGGACAAATTCCATATTATGGAAGCACTTACTTAAGCACTTATTATATTCCTGATTTTATTAACATGTAGAAATAACAGTCCATATACAAAAACTATCAATTTAGGAATAATGCTACAAAGTAAAAAACTTCAAACTTTGCCTATTATTACAATCCAAATGAACCATGAAGATATGATGTAAGCTCAAATTAAACAGTTTTGTGTCTTTAACTAAAATCTTGGGTGTAAATAAGCTTTGAAAGGTAATGCCATGGGCTACTGGTATGAAATTTAAGAAGTGTCCCAAATTCTTTTCAGGAAGAGAAAGACCATTTATCTACTGTATTTATTCAGGGCAAACTTCCTTGCTCACATCAGATTGGTAAATTCAGTGCTACTGAAGATGACTGGCAGTGATAAAGGAGCTGGTAAAGGTTCAAAATGTGTAATGTGTTATGCATTTCCAAATATGTCACCACAGGGAATGATATGTCCATCTAAAGAATTAAGTGGGTATTTAGGGTAGTAATGAACTGAGCTTACTGAACACAAAAGCATTTGAATGATGTTCAGTGAAGAGACTTTAAAAAATCCCAAATTAAAGAAAGCCATTACATTTAAGTGACTAAGGGTTATCATGGTTCCCCTTCCATGATCAAACAATAACTCAGCCAAATCATTTTACACAAACTTCTATGACCTGATCAAGAACCTGGCAATGCGGCTTACATCTGTGCTAAACGTGGTGTGAGAGTACTCACTTTATGTACCAATAGAAAATTTAATAATTAAAGTCACTTTAAATGAAAAGGAAAATGAGCTTCTTTTGTAACTTCATAGATTGACCTTAGTAAGATCACTGTTGCTAAGAGTAATGACATTCATCCAAATATATGGCTATGAACTAAAAGCAATTTTATTTTGTGTTAATTTTTTTCCTGCTTTTCATTTTGAATTTGATGAACACAAATGCTTCTCTATACAAAAAAGAGAAAAAAAAATTGCATATGGAACCATGACTCTACTATGCATAGCTGGTTTTCTTTAAAAAGTTTATCTCAAGTTTAACATGTTGGAACCTGCACTCATTCTACTTTTTTGTGTCCCCTTCTGAGTTTGCTTCTGCATTCCTGTATATTTTTTAATGATCTGTTAATGCTATTTTTCTTTCTTTTCTTTATCTTTACAGTATTACTATTACTACCAACATCACCCCAACACAATAAATTCCCTCCCTTATAACAAATAAGTGCAAACAAAACAAATTCACATATTAACTGTGTCTGAAAATATATGTCTTATTCTGTACTTCTAGTCCACCTCATCTCTACTAAGTGGAGGGAAACACGATTGATCAATGGTCTTCTGGAATTATGACTGACCATTTTATCAAACATAGTTCTTAAGTTTTTCATAGCTGTTCTCCTTTACAATATTATAAATTATTCTGGTTCTACTGGTTTCACTTTGCATCAGTTCATACAAATCTTCCTAGGCTCCTCTGAATCTGTTCTCTTTGTCATTTCTTATGATACAATAACATTCCATTACATTCCTGTATCTTAATTTATTCAGCTATACCCCATTGGTGAGTGCCCACTTTGTTTCCAATTCTCTGCTACAAAAAAGTGTTGTTATAAGTATTTTTATATATAAAGCCCTTTCCAATAATCTTACTTTTAAAAAGAAAAATTTTAAGTCATTAAAACATACTCTCTCAAGACAAAAATTACTGATGAGCACTATTACATGTCAAGAGAAGAAAACCTCTTATTTGTAAATGTAGTTTTGATTCCTTTCATTTTCCTTCTTGATAACACCTAAGCCTGTCTTGCTCTTTCTTTGATACCTGTTTTTTCCTAAATGGGGTATTTTAAATGTTGAAATGGGAGTGATCGGACAAACGATGAAGTTGCATTCTGATGTCTCATGACACAAAGGTGACTGGGCTCTTGGAAATGATGTTAGAAAGCAGAGATTCTATTAAATAACCTGGAAAGGATTAGTGAACAGGTTCAGTGCTGGACTGCATATTTGCAGGCTTAGAACTAGGCCAGCTAAATTGAGAAGGTCAGCTACAAGCTGATGAAATTTGTTATCCATGACAAATCAGGAAGAAGCCTCAACCCCAAAGTATCTGTACAGCTGATATACTAGGTCTCTTAAGTACTTAAGTATTCAAACAAATGGTGCAAGGGTGTCAAGGCAGATTAACTGAAAATAGTGGAGATGTTTCGTCAATGAGCTAATTCCCTACTCCTCTCCACACACACAAAGAACAATCATAATGGTCATGTAGGTGAGAAAACTGTGAGAAAGGGAAAGGTCAAAGACTTGCATCTCTGAGAAGATGCTGACTAGTGACTGTGTAGGCAAAAGATATAAAAGACCTTGGAGTCTCACTGATTGGCCAAAGAAGAATAATATCCAGGATAATATGATAAAGAGTTTGGCAGAAATAGATGGTGATTAGAGGGAAACACCAGTAACCACTGCAAGGCTAAATTGTGTGCTCAGATATAAGTACAGGTCAGTTTAGGGTTTCTGGGAGGAGAAGTCAAATTTTGGGGTCAATCTGGGATTCTGTGCTTTCAAGGGATAGCGACACAGAGACAATTTAGATAAATGCTTTTACCTTTGGTCGATTGAGTAATGTGAAACCGTATCTGTAAAATTGTTGCATGCAATTAGATTTGTTCTTTTCTTTGCCCTCTAAACTGGCAGGCTGCATAAGCAATACTACAAGGAATAATGTCAAGAAGCAAAAGGGGCCAGGCTATAAGCCCAAAAGGTATCATATGGGAAAGATTTTCTTTTAAATACCAAGGCCACTGGAAATTTGTTTTTATCACAGAGAGGAAAACCGCATAGTCTAAAATGTTTTTCTTTGAAAAAAAATTATACTCAAGGCAATATAATTTTATAATTAGCAGGCTACTGATTCAACCTAAGAGCAAGTAAGGAAGAACAATTTCAGTACCCTCACCCACTCAGCTAGCCTGTGAGTTGCCAATCCCTGGTCTATTAAACTAAATGATGAAATACTCTATAGAATAAAAATATTTATCTACTTTACTAATATGCAAACCTTAGGCTGATAACAAATTTTTGACTACAGGCAAAGTAAAGCAATCTATTTACTTGCCTACATTTTTGTTAGCTCTTTCCTTAAGTATCAATGCCACAGTAATGATGCAAAAGATGATAGAAAGCACAAATAGCCCAAAAAAAGAAGACAGGTTAACAAAGCTATTTTTGCCTGAGGCCTGTCCCAATTTCCCTTCCCTCATTTCCAACTATAAGCCCATGTCAGGATTGTGGTCGAGTCACTGACTAATAGTATAGTCTAAAATTATCAACCTGATTTTTGATAGTTGAAGGAAAGATGTGGATTCCAAAGATGTGGACTCTCTCTAGAAAAATGTTCTGCCCCTAACCCAAACCTGATAATCAAAACAGTAGTCTATAAGCAAGAGGGTTCTAGTTAATTTCAATTGTAATGATTAACATATACTTATGTGGAACAATAAGAAACGTGCACTTTGTATATCAGGCTGTATTAATAATTTATAACACTTAAAATTATTTTTTAAAAAATTAAAAACTTTTAGAGATGGTCAGAACATTAAGATATCTTGCTAAATAGGAGAGGAAAGGCCATTACTAAGTATCAGAAATTCTGATGATGTTAATTCTCGTATTTTGTTTTATTGCTAAGAAGAAAACTAAAAAAAAAACTTGGTCTTTTGGAAATGCCAAAAGGCAAAAAAGAAGAAATAACAGCATGCTCTGTATCTTTAGGACAAATCCACAGTAATCTAAGACTTATGGTAAATAGGAACAACCTACTCTTCGGGAAGAGCTTATGACAGCTGGCCAGAAGAGACCCGAATTAACAAATCAACGTAAGAAAAAACCAGCAACCATAATCAGCATTAGGTTCACACAACCCTACCATTATGAATACTACTGACCAATAAACAACAAAAAATTAGTAACTTGGTACTTCAGTGAATAGAATCTTTTGAGTTGCACAATGCTTTACAAAGGTCAGCTCAATACCCCACAGGACACATTTCATACACACAATTTCTATGGGCCTATACATATATTCAAGCTAACAAGCTTAAAACAAACAGTCCCCAATATAAGAGAGCTCACAAAGGAGCCCGAAACACACACACACACACACACACACACACACACACACACACACACACACACCACACTCTCTCCTTCCCAAACTTACTGGGATATTAATTACAGCAGGTGAATGAAAGGTTAATGAAGCTTTACTAAATCAGCGCTCCCAGTTTGGGGGTTTTATCTTCTGAGCGATACCCTGAAGATATTCAGTGACTTGATTTATAGTGGATCTAAACATAATGCTGAAATTGGTAATCATAGATAAGATACTAGATTAGGAGTCGATTAAACACCGATGCTCTCAGATAATGGGTGACACACATGAAACTGAACCTGTGGAATCTGAAGCAGGGCAAGAAGTTGATGAGGCACCATCTGTAGAAAAGCAAGCATCAGCTGATACCTCCTCATACCCCACCTGCAAGCTTCATTCTGAACACAGTAACTAGGCTCCAAGTGTGTAATTTATACAGCTTTCACCAGCAGGGCATTCCTATCCTGCTAAGGTCTAGAGAGTTAACACTCTTCTCTGAACTCTCACAGTACTCTGCTCCTTCCTGCCTATGCCTCACTTATCACATTCTAATTTGTGTACAGCTTGTTGTTATTTGTCCTTTGTTCTTGAAGAAGAGGAGATGCCATGACATGCAAGTGAACTGGATTTAAGTGAGGGAGGACTGTGCAAAGTCACCAGCCTCACTTTCTCCTCCAGAGTCATGTGGACCCAGTGGCCAGATATAGATCAGGATGACTGGAGACGGCCCCCATACGGCCTGTACCACCCTACTAAATGGTAAATTCCCTGAGGGTGACAGTCATGCCATTTATTTTTGTTTCCTTCACAATGTCTATTCATCTCACTTTAAGTATTAAGTGCCTACTATTTACAGGGGACTGTGTTAACAAAGTTTCCTAGGAAGACACGAGGAAAAATCACTTTCAGCTGAAGGGACACTGGGATGGGTTATAAGAGAAAGGACTGTAGAAGTGTCAACTGACCTAGACCCTGACCGAAGAGAATTTAGATTGGTGAATATTTGGATGGAACACATTCCAAGCAGGAGTAGGAAGGCACAGGCCATGACTGGGGGATAACTAGTAGCTTCAGTACAGTTAGAACATATATGAAGGAAAGGAGCTGAAATATAAGGTTAGAAAGGTAGGCTGGAGATAGATGGTGGAAAGTCTTAAATGCCAGGTTAAAGAGTTTGCATTTTATTCTAATATCAATAGGGAATCACTGAAGGTTTTGGATCAGGAGAATGTCAGTCAGAATTATGCCTTAGGGTGGCTAGGTGGCACAGTGAATAGAGCACTGGCCCTGGAGTCAGGAGGACCTGAGTTCAAATGTGGCCTCAGACACTTGACACACTTACTAGCCTTGTGACTTTGGGCAAGTCACTTAACCCCAATTGCCCTGCAAAAAAAAAAAGAATTATGCCTTAGCAAGGCTATTTTGGCAGCCTTGAGAAGGGTAGAAAGCAGAAGGAAAAGAGTGGAGGCAAGGAGGTCAATTATGAGGTTATTAAAACAATCTACAGGTGATGAGGACCTAAGCAAGAGAAGTAATAATGTACAAGGAAGATGAGGGACAGATGCTGTCTAGGTGACTGAATGAATGGTGGTACCATCTACAACCTTCAGATAGAGAAGAAATGCAGTCACTGAGAAGAGAGGGCAAAGCTGCAACATGAGTCTGAGATTGATGTGTGGGCACACATGCCCATTACGTCTTCAGCTCATCAAGCAGACCCCCACACTGGATGATCTCATGTTGTCACCTTGAGAACATGGACTGTCTTTTGCGTTTCTTTCTATCCTCAGTGCTTAACATAGAGCTTGGCATAGTAGGTGCTTAATAAACGTTTATTAACTGACCAGTGAAGGTAAGACTTGAGTCCTATCCAGGAGAAAAAAAACATGTTTACTTCTATTATTAGTTAACCTTTATATAATACTTTAAGGTTTGCAAAGCATTTTACAGATATTACCTCATTTGATCCTCATAACAACCCTGGGACATAGGAGCTGTTAATCCCTATTTTACAGATGTTACAGAGGTTAAGTGACTTGCTCTGGGTCACCCAGCTAATATCTGAGTATCTGAGGCAGCATTCTAACCCAAATACTCCCAACTCCAAGCCCGGCATGTCCCCTAGATGCCTAAATTTTGTGAAACTGAATATGATCTCTATGAATTCTAATGTCTGGGTTAGGGCTGTAGGGCATAAGTTCAACTTTTTCAAGTTAAAAAGCACCTGCATGAGAATTTGTTCTATATCCTAGATGGGTTTATCTAGATAAATGATTGGTGAAAGCTAAGATTTTCCTTGACAGCACAGTCATGCTAACTTAAATAGTAGGAGAGGCACTTTGTGAAGAAGACCCCAGTGGCCTTCAGCAAGGTCAAATGAGATACTGCTAAAATGAAAATGATGGACTCCTATACAGCCTCAAGAATCTGTAGCTGAGGCAAAGAGTGTTATATGATAATAGGTATTCTTCAGGTTTCAAAAATAACCCAGTTTCCTTCAAAAATAAATGACAATTTCTTTTTACTTAAGGTCTCTCCAGTATTTGATATCCCAGTACTATTTTTCCAAGTAGGGCCAGTATTTTTCCTAAGATGAATTCTAAAAAGGAGAAGAGATTTTGTCACTTACCCATCTAACTTTGTCAGATGCCATTTGTGTATGATATTGGCTGAGATTTTATTAAATCCAGATCCTTGTAAGAGTGAAGTTCCTGTCAGAGAAAAGACCTTCGAAAGCTGCCAGGAAGCAGTGTTACACTAAATGTTAAATTCTGTAAAACTGGTATAAAAGAAAAACCCAGAGCAAGTAAAATCTACCAGGCAAAGTGCTAGCAAGAGAAAGAGATCATTGGCACCATCATGCTGTGATGTGATTTTTACTTCTTTGCTTTACCATGTCAAAGTTCTGAAAACTAATTAAGAGTTCTCAGAGCAACAACACAATGCTTCCTCTTTGACCAAAGTGGAAGTAGTGAAGTTTCTGTTACTAGAGAAAGTGCAAAGACTGGAAAGAGGCTGTGTCAGAGCACCCTGAAAGCAATTTATTCTAAAAGCCCTGGAGCGCCAAACCTGTACTCCCTCCCTTTTAATGCAAAGACAGGGTAAAGGTGAGTTAGAATATTGTATTTGTTTTAGGATCAAATACCAGGCTTAGATTAAGCACCAAGTGGACTAAGTAAAGGTTAGTGGGAAATTACATATTCCATATAATATATTTTAATAATAATTATAAATAGACATCTAAATTGATTTATCTATTTTTCCAATTATGCATGATTTTATTTTTTTAAAATTTTTTTGCTTTTTGGAGGGGGAAGGCAGGGCAATTGGGGGTTAAGTGACTTGCCCAAGGTCACACAGCTAGCAAGTGTGTGATTTTTAATACATTTGATTTGACTCTTTATGCATGATTTTCAATGTATCGTGATTAGCCATGGCTATTCAATAGAAGCTGGCATTTATAAGCAAGGTATAACTGAAAATGAAAATGAGTTATAGTTTTTGACTCAGTGGTAAATATTCAGGGGAAGTTTATAGTTCAGATTATAAAGCCATAACCTAAGGCTCACCTTTTAGCTGGTGGCAAAGTATTCAAATATGAAGATAGATTCTCACAGTATGGTGGCTAGTAGGAAATAAAGTTTCTGAAACATTAGCCTTAAAATTCAAACTTAATAAGTTATAGTAAATAGCACAATGATCTTAAGAAATAGGACAGGCAATCAAATTAGATTCTTTATCCCCACTGTAAGATGGACATGCCCTAGGAGCCACTGTCGAGCCACTAAGGAGGAATGGTAGCAGACTGTAAATCTCATGCCTTTCAGAACTGTTTTCTAGTGTGTGAACTTTTAGTGTTTTATTATTACTACTATTTCTTTTTTACTGGTGATTGGTTTACATTACACTTTTAAACGTGTGCTGTTTTTCACATTCACTTTAAGGTCTTTCTATGCCAAGCAGATAGCATTTTCATGTAAGTATAGACTTAGAGCTAGAAGGGACCTAAGAAGCTACCAGGTTCAACGTCCTCACTTTCAGAGATAAGGATACAGAGGCACACAAAGGCAAAGTGATATCCCCAGGGTCACATAATTACTGAGTTTGGATGGCAGGATTTAAAACTGGGACTTCCTGACTTCAAATCCAACACCTTCATCCCTATGGCCAGTTTCCTCTTGAGAGTTCACTGAATGAATAAATAAGCCTATTAAATTCAACATTAACCATGCAACTAAACTGCAGATATGGAAAGCATGTCACATTACATGAGGATTCAAGGGGAAAGTAGGAAAAAGGAAATGCAAAGAAACTAAGGGATCTTCTGGGAATAAGTGGACTTTCCCTGCTCCCCATCCCCTGCCCCAACAAAGAATATCGAGGTATATATCTTCTACTGGAACACACTTATTTTAAGAATAATCTTCTGGAGTAAAGAACAAACAGGTTAATTTATCCTATGAAACAGAAACCCAAGGACACGTGGGAGAGGTCCTCTCACCAATACAAAGATGCTGTACTAGAACACTACACTCAGAAACTGTACTCCGAGCTTTTCCACCCCGGAAATCGCTTCCCTTCAAGACCCAACTTTGTAATTTCACACCCAAATAACAATGGATTTGTCCCATCTGCCTTCTCACCTCTCACCATAAGATAACCTCTTACATTCTAAGAATCCATTCACTAGTACAATCGTCTAAAACTGGACTTTCTTACATGTAAAAACACTTTTTAAACGCCTGCCAAACTGAGTTTGCTGAATTAAGACAAGCACTTATGAAAACTAACTAATGATATAGGACAATATAAGAGCCAAAAAATTCTACAATTTGGGCTTCATCTAATGGGCAAGTGGAAATCTCTGAGGGCTGTTACTGAACAAGTAAACGAGGAGATTAAAGTGATGTTTTAACAAGATTAAGCTAGTGGTGTGGAGCAGGATGGCTGTGGGGTGGTGAGAAACTTTAGAATCTATCTACTCTTGATAGATACAATTCTAACAAGCTAAATTTATGCATAGCTATAGGAGTCCTATCAAAGCAGAGACTTCACTAAAGTTCAGTTAAAAATAAAAAGGCTGATGAATTTCTTCCCTTCATTATGTTCTCACATGATACTTTCGTATTCACACTTCTTTGTCATTTTATTTTTGCCGGAGTCTTTTGGTTTTACTGATCTTTTGTTTTTATAGCAGTCATTTCTTTTCAGTCCCGTGAATTCTCAGTTTTACAAAAGAAAAACACTTAACCCACAGCAACAGATAATAAAATCTCATCTACCAGGCTATAGCACAGTTCCCGTTCATAATTCCCCACCAACCAATTGGGAGAAGAAGGCTGGAGGGAGGGGATGAGGAGGAAGTATCTATTCATCACTGCTTCTCTGAGACAATGACTGGTTACTGCAATTAATGAAAGTTTGGCTGCATTTTAGTATTGTTTCCATTGACATTATTCTATTTACTACAGATACTGTTTTCCTGGCTTTGCTTACTTCACTCTGTATCAGTTTGTACAAGATGTCCCATGTTTCTCTTAATTCTTAATATTTATATATTCCATTCCATTCATATAACACTTTGTTCACTCATTCCCTACCTGATGGACACTCTGTTTTTTCTATGACAAAAGGTACTGCTTTTTTGGCACATAAGAGATTTTCTGTATTTGGCCTCTTTGAGATAAATGTTCAGTAGCAGGACTTCTGGATCAATCACATAATAGTTCTATGTGGTATAATGGAGTATTACATACTCTCATTTTATGTGAATCTGTGTTTGTATCCCCAGTACATGCTTGAAGTATGAAGGGACTTAAGGAACATTTGTTAATTAGTTGATATCTCAAAAAACTTTTGCACAAATTGAGTTACATAAGTTGCTCAAAATCATACTATAATTCATACAAGGAGTCAGAACAATACTTTAGTCAAGCAGTACAATACCTAAAGATAGCATTTATGTAGTACCTTAAAGTTTATAAAGCGCTCTACAAAAATTATCTCATTTTATCCTGACAGATGATACTCATTTTACAGACGAGGAGATGGAGGCAAAAAGGTCAAGCGACCCTTGCCCAGGCTCACATAGCTAAAAAGATCTGAGGCTGGATTTGAATTCTGGATTTTCTGACTCTAGGTCCTGTGCTCTATCTATGCTGTCTTGGCCATCACCGTTCTGACCCATTTTCAGAAAGATGTGTGGATGTATGAGAGGAATGGGACAGATACATGGGTAATACAGTGTAGAAACAAGGTTAGAATCAGACTGTGAGCACTGGAAGAGGCACCCTAGAAGTAAACTTAGCCTAACATCCTACTTGTACAGATTGGGAAATGAAGGCCCAGAGAAGAAAGACTTACTTGGCCAAGGAAACAAAGTGAATTAGTGGTAGATTCAGAACTGAAACCCTGGCCCCCGTCTCTTTGTGTAGTGCTCCTTCCATTTTACCATGTCATCTCTTGAAAAACAGACATGCTCATGTCTATTCTCAATGGCAGCTTCTCGAATGTACTTCAATTAGACAGGCTATTGAGAAAGTGCCTTGACAATGTGAACAAAGGAAATGCATGTAAATGCCAGGATTTAAACACAGGAATTTCCATTTCTAAATTCCATACAAAAGTGTGTGTGTGTGTGTGTGTGTGTGTGAGAGAGAGAGAGAGAGAGAGAGAGAGAGAGAAAGGGAAAAGGAGGGAGGTGGGGGTGGGAGGGAGGTGTAGAGAAAGGAGAGTTTAAAATGGCTTGAGACTGTTTACACTACCATATCCATCATCAAATGTTTAAGGAGCACCCACTTGATGTTGCTATTGGACTAGGCATTATCCAATTTGAAAAATGAAAAGAAATAACAGTCTTTTATCCTCAAGAAGACTATAATGAAACATTTATATATATATTTATATATCTATATCTCTGACTTTTCCCTATCTTTGAAAACTTTGTCAATAACCCATATGCAGAAATCCAGGGAAAGATTAAAACTATAAACTATCTGAGAAGAAGGAATCTTGCTTATATCTGCTGATAACTTATAGAATCAAAGTTAAATGACATATCAGACAAGAAGTAGGATGTATTTTCTATTCCCTCCTAAATATACTCTTTTTAAAAAATCACCTAAAGAAACAGTTTAAAAAGCAAGAGCAGCAGAAAAAAAGTTGAAAAAACTGGAGTCACACAAACTGCAGTTAAAAAAATGACTAAGTTTACTTGATATATGAATTTGTTGGAAAACCATTTATCAACGGCCTGTTTCTCTCTAGCAGAGTCCCTCAAGCCGAGAGCCATGTCATTCCCCTTTGACTGATTAATTAGCCAATCAGGGGACATTTTTCATTGTGAGGCATGATGGTTTATTTCAGCTAATGTTTGGTCTCTAATGGCGACACATTAAAGCCAACTCGGCTCTTTTAGCCCAGTGGAGTGACCAAAAGGAAAGGAGAGAAGATAAATCAAAAGAGCTCCCTTCAGTTTCCCTTCAGACCCTAACAAAACCCCTAAGGAACAAATGGCTAGAGTAAAGATTCTCCACCAATGAAGGGGAAAAACAAATAAAGGAAAGCTACAAATACCTTCAAGGTAAGGGGTGTCTTATTCTCTGTTTTTGAATAGCAGTAATTTATCCTCGGTTGATTAACACAGACCACTGATAGAACAGGCAACAAAAAGTCAATATCTAGCTCTTCTTCCTGTTATTAAAAGCCCTGCTCAATAGAAAATCTCTCTCTGCAATGTTTCTTCCTCATGTGGATTTGAGGAGATCCAAGCAGAATAGTCTTAAGAAGCTGAAGACACTTAATACAGCAATTTTCCATGGCTTTACATGCTCTATAAGTTTCTGTCCATCCTATGACGGAGGGTGTGTGTGTGTGTGTGTGTGTGTGTGTGTGTGTGTGTGTGTGAAGACATATGACTCCTTAAACATCCTGGAACATATAAGTTGGAATATCTGAAAAAATCTAAGTTTCACACAATTCTCTAGAAGCAGCTGTGCTCCCTGATCTCTGGATAAACTGAGTGAATTTATAAGACATAAACATGTGAAGTTGGAGGCAAAGTTGGAGATGAAAAGGACCTTTAAAAAAGTTCAACCCCAGAGATGTGAAGTGACTTCCCTGAGATCATTTCTCTGCTGACAGAGGTTTCAGGGGCTCTAAAAATACTGAGATAGACAGAAATTTGATAGCCTCTTTGATCACCACATTTATGGTAATGATTCAGTTCAGAGACTTTTTTTCAGGCTCTGGAGCCAAGTGACCTGGATTCCAATCTCAACCCCTACAACTTACTATTTGTGAGGCCTTAGGTGCTTGGACTCAACCTGTCTTGTCCTCAGTGTGTCCTCATCTGTAAAAGAGGGAACTGGACTAGGTTACTAGTCTGAGGTCCTCTCTCCCCACATTACAATGATCTAAAAGCTTACCCATAATGCTTTCAGAATTGTTTTGCCTTCAGAATGGATTTCTTCTGTGTGTGTCCTTGACTTGGACCAGCTATTCTTTTTCTTCTTTAACGATGTTTTTGTTTTCTGATAATAGTACAATGGGAACTAAGGTGTTCCCAGGAGGTGATGCCCCTGGGACTGGTGATGAAAACAAGAGGCCATGACAAAGATGCTGCCCATTCTGTTCTGTCTTTGGGCTGCTTGTTGTGTTCCTTCCAGTTTCATTCATCAGTGTTCTTGCAAAGGTCTCACTCAGATGTGTTTCTCACCAAGCTTTCAACAGATTGCTTTCCCTCTCAGGGCTTCATGTGCAGTTACTGCTCATCAGCTTCTGCTAGCTTTCCTTCGTACTGTTTTGAAAATGAGTTTATATTCCAAATGTATCTTGCCCTTGGCTCCCATGTCTTTCTGCTTGGCCAAGGAAAGTAAATACTGTCCTATCAGAGAAGTTTTGGGACTCTTCCGGTGTCTTCATTCTGACAACTGTTTTTAATTGGTAATATATCTGCAAGAAGGTGTTTTCGTTTAATTTATTTCCCATTTCCCTTTGTCAATATCTTTTTGACCAGGCCAGACTAAACTGCTATAATCACATGGTAGCTTCTTTTTATTTTTTTAATTCACTGATGCTTTTGTTCTTAGTTCTAATAAATCAATGGCCAGGAGGCACACAGAAAACTGACTCCAAAATAACTTCAGCATCAGTAATGGGCCATACTCGGCTAAGAAGTAGTCTAATTTCTTCTTCTTCTTCTTTTTTAAATTGCGGCTTGATGTTCACCATATCCTATAAGGTCTGATTCTTTCAGAAGAAATTATTATATGATATTCAACGAGGTTAGCTCTGAGTAATCTAAATGTTTTGGGCATTTTTCATTTCTTAATAATAGTAACACTCTGACATTGATATAGCATTTAAAGTTTTCTAAACCACTTTATATATATTTCCTCATTCTACAATTAAGGAAAATAAATCTCAAAAGAGGTTAAAGAACTTGTCTAGCCATGGTCAGCTTAGTGCAGTGCTAAACTTAAGTGTCAGAAAGATGTAAGTTTGAATTCTGTCTCAGACACTTCCTAGCCATAAGACACTGGGCAAACTGCTTACCCTTTCTCAGCTTTGGTTTCTCCAAGAGGCCATCTAGTCCAATCCCTTCATTTTATAGATAAAAGCACTTAGGCCCATAGAGGTGAAGTGGTCGCCCAGGACACTCAAGTAGTAAGCAGCTGACATGGGCCTGAAACAGACTGGTACTTCCAATCAGTTATCTTTCCCCAGTACCCTAAGATAACACTGGCATACTTTAAGGCAGTGGTTCTCAACCTTCCTAATGTCATGACCCTTTAATATTTATATGTGGATGTATCTGCATGTGGGCACACCCACCTAGAGACAGATAGAAGAGCGGTGTCTGGGTAAGACCATCAGAAATACGTGTTTTCTGATGGTCTTAGGCAACCCCTCTGTGCAAGGATCGTTCAGCCCCCAAAGGGGTCGCAACCCACAGGTTGAGAACTGCTGCTTTATGGAATCAGATGAGTTTAGAAGGTGCTTTGCAAACCTGAGAATGTCATGTAAGGAGGTGTTATTGCCACATGGCCAGGAAGGCTAGGATATGAACCAAGGCCTGGCTGCCTGCTGGCCTCCAGGTCTAATGTTCTTTCAACTACAATCCGTGACTTACCCTGAGCCAGACTTACAAATGTATCTTTTGATACTCACCCCCATGCCACTTCTGCACTGAAGTAAGCGGCTATTAGTACAAGTTCTCAGTATGGAAGGTTTGTTGAGCTCTCTGTAGAATGTCTCTACATCTTCATCTTTTATAACAGATACTGACACAGTTGCAGTACTGTAAGGTAAGATGGTCCAGTGTCTTATGAATGACTGTTCTTATAGCCTCTGGGCACAAGATGGAATCAACTCCACCAATCCTTTATGCTAGAGAGGTACCATGATGTAACTGGTAAGAGTACTAGACTTTGAGTCAAGAAGGCCTGGGCTCAAGATCTACTTTCAACATTACCTTACTTAGCTGTGTGACAAGAAACTTAATTAACCTCTCTGAGTTTCAGGTTCCTCATCTCTAAATGGAATAATAATACCTATAGTAGCTTCTTCATAAGGCTGCTCTGAGGTTCAGAGAGATGATGAATATAAAATAAATGTAAAGTACTTAAAAAAATCTTAAAGTGCTATATAAATGTTAGCCATTATTGGGATTTTTGTTATTAGCATTTCTTCTCCAAGGGGAGCCTGTGATCATCCTTCCTTTAGCTAATTTTCTGGTTTCACAAAAATGTCAATATTTATATGGTTCCTTTTTTTATATCAACTCAATCATTAGGCAAAGATGTCATCTAGAGTATCCAAGAGTTAAATGAATGGCAGTCAGTTAATAAACATTTATTAAGCACTTATGTGCTTATGTGCTAGACACTGTATTAAGCACTGGGGATTGAAAGAAAAGCAAAAGACAGCCTATAGCCTGATAGGGGAAACAACATGCAAACAACTATGTACCAAAAAAAGCTATATGTAGGATAAACAGGAAATCATAAAGAGGCAAGGCACTAAAATTAAGAGAGGCTGGGAAGGACTTCCTGTGGAAGGTGAGATTTAGGCTGGGACTTGAAAGAAACCAGAAGCCAGGAGGCAGAGATGAGAAGGGAGGGCATTCTAGGCATGGGGTACAGCCAGTGAAAATGTCCAGAGTCAGGAGATAGAGTATCTTGTGCAAGGAACAGCAAGGAAGCCAGTGTCACTGGACTGAAAAGCACATAGTGGGCAGGGTCTTTAAGAACTTTTGCTAGATGAAAAGTGTAAAAATAAACCTTTGCCAACTTGACAAAAAGAATGCTTGAGGATGGCGGTATAGGAGCAGCAAGGTACCACAGGTCCCACATAGCCACCTCAAATACCCATAAAATACGACTTTAAACAAATTTTAGGGCTCTAAAACTCACAAAAATACCCTCCCACTGAAGGCAGCTTGGCAGGAAGGGATCATCTCAGGGCTGGGAGCCCAAACCAGCCCAGCCTGAAACCTTGGCTTGATGGAGGTGGGGGGGGTGGGGGGTGTGTGGCGGGAGGCAGCCAGGACAAGCCACAGCTGGAGCCTTCAGGAGAGCGGATCAGTGGCAGATGTGGCAGTTTCCAGAATTATCAAGCCATAAGAAACAAGGACTAACTGAAAGGTCAGTGGAACTTAGCTAAACTTGGGGGAGAAAAGCAGTCTGGCCAAACTACCTTCAGGGCAAGGAAGCGGCAGAAGCAGTGGCCCTGCAGCCGCCTCCACGTGGCTACTTCAGAGCTCCCGGCCTGCAAACTGAAGGGGGAGCAAGCAATCATCCAGAGGCTAAGTGCTCTTGCACTGAGCGGCCTGGATCCAGATCGTGGTCTTGGGGTGCATTTTCAGTGAGCCAAAGCTGGTGGGGGGCTGTGAAAAAATGGCATCCCCCTAACAGCTCCGGCAGCTGCAAAAACCCCAGCGATTTGGGACAGAGCTTTCCCCTCTGGAATCAGAGTTCCACAGAGCTAAAAAAATCAAGTAATTGACTGGCCAACATGAGCAGGCAAAGGAAGCAAAATAAGAACAGCAACCAAACAGCAACCAAAGATTCCTTCTTTGGAGACAAAAAAGATCAAAGCATGGAATGGGAGGAAGACAACACAGTCAGAACTCCCACACCAAAAGCTTCCAAGAAACATGAAGACTGCCTAAAAGCCATAGATCAGCTTAAGAAGGATTATGAAAACCAAGTAAGAGAAGCGGAGGAAAAATTGGGAAGAGAAATGAGAATGATGCAAG
>CM053581.1:119009897-119050814 GCA_028627135.1 Pseudochirops cupreus | reverse complement strand
TATATATATATATATATATATATATATATATATACATATATATGTACATAGAGGGCACAGGATCAATTGAATAGGAATGGATGATATTTTAAATGGTGAAATTGAGAGGTGGGAGAGGAATAGAAGGAGAGGAAGCAGGGAGAGACAGAATGGGGTTAATCATCTCATATAGAAGAGGCAAGGGATAACTGTTACAATGGAGGGGAAGAACAGGAAGGCAAAAGGGAATAGGTCAACCTTACTCTCACTGAAGTTGGCTTTGGGAAGGAATGACATACACTCTAAATTGGGTATCTTGCCCTACAGGAGAGTAGGGGGTATGGGGATGAGAGGGGGGATGATGGAGGGGAGGACAGGTTGGAGGAAGAGGGTTGTTAGAAGCACACACTTCTGTAAAGGGACAGGGACAAAGTAGAGAATAGAACAAGTGGGGAGTGGGATAGAAAGGACGGAAAGTCTTTCACAATATGTCCATTGTAGAGATGTTCTATGTAAGTACACCTGTACAGCCTGTATTGAATTGCTTGTTTTCCCAGTGGGGGTGGGTGATGAGGGAGATAGGGAAACAATCTAGATTTTAAAGTTCTATAATCAAATGTTAAAAATATATGTATATGTATACATATATACATACACACACATATATAATATATATATAATTCTTATTATTTACATGTAACTGGGAATTAAGATATACAGGCACTGGGGTAAGGAGATCCATCTTGCCCTGCTGGAAAGTCAGAGGGGTGATGGGGGAAAATATAGCAGAGAGCAGATTGGGGGAGGAGATATACAGTGAGATAGCTGTTTTGGGGTGGCGGGTAGGGGAAAGATGGGGAGAAAATTTGTAACTCAAAATCTCACGGAAATGAATCATGTAAACTAAAAATAAACAAAAGTTAATTTAAAAAGAATTCACTCAAGAAGAACCTGAATATTCAAGTATTCTCCAACAATGTGAAAAATTGAGGTCTTACTATACTTAGAGAAAATAAGCAAAGGGAAGGATTGCTATGACAAAGGAAAAAATGCTATCTTTAAAAACTAGAACATCAAGAATAATAAGACCAATGAATATGATTTGGGACCTAAGAAAGGTGAGTTTCCTAACAGATGATGATGAAGAGAGCAACATTAACTGACATTTATATAGTACATTAAAGTGGGCAAAATACTTTTAATTATTACCTCATTTGAGCCCCACAACAATCCTATAAAGGAGATACACAAGGAATTCTGATTATATACAGTTAGTCATTGTGGGGGGCAGAATTCCTACTAAGGGCTTACTTTCTCCAAGTTCATCCATTCCTAAGGTACACAGCCTTTCTCAAAAATAGGATAGTTCAAATGATAAATGCTGAAGAATATGTGGGAAAATTGGAACACTAACGCATAGTCAGTGGAGTTGTGAATTGATCCAACCATTCTGGGGAGCAATTTGGAACTACGTCCAAAGGGCTATAAAAATGTGCATACCCTTTGACCCAGCAATACTACTTCTAGGGTTGTATCCCAAAGAGATCATGCAAGTGGGAAAAGGACCCACATGTACAAAATTATTTATAGCAGCTCTTTTTTTAGGGGCAAAAAATTGGAAATTAAGGGGATGCTCATCAACTGTGGAGTGGCTAAACAAATTGTGGGATATGAATGTAATGAAATACTATTGTGCTAGAAGAAATGAGGAGCATATGGACTTCAAAATCACCTGGAGAGGCATATAAACTGATGCTGACTCACCTGAGGGGAGCAGAGCCAGGAGAACATTGCACACAATTACAGACACATTGTATCTGTAATGACTGACTTTGATAGACTGGACTCATCTCAGCAATGCAAGGTTATAAGACAACTCTGAAGTACTCATGATGGAAAAGGCTACCCACATCCAGAGAAAGAATTACGGAGTATGAATACAGATTGAAGCAAACTACTTGATCTCTTTTTCGTTTTGTTTCTTCTTCCTTGTTATTCATTCCATTGGTTATACTTCTTTACAATTTGACTGTTTAATGTGAAGGTATATGTATATATTGGATTGCATGCCATCATGGGAGGGGAAAGGGGAAGGGAGGTTGGAGAAGGGGGGAGAAAATTTGGAACTCAAAAACTTGTGGAACTAAATGTAAACTAATAGTACATAAATAAATGTATTTTTTTAATGCGATAGTTCATATTATTTTAAAAATTAATTAAATAAAACCTACAATGTTATAACAGAAAAATCAAGTGTCAAAAAATTAGGGAAGGAAAAAGGTATACTCAGACAATGGAGAGGATATTCATACTGCTATGAAAAATAGAAGACCACAGGATCAAAGATCTGGAGATAAAAGCAACTATCTGGTTTAACCCAGAGGTGTCATACATACTGCCCCTGCCCAGTCAGAACTCCTGAGTGTGGCCTGAACCAGATTAAAATGTAATTGGGAAATATTTAACAAAGTTTAAAAAATATAATAAAACATAGATAATGTTACATTTCAGAACTAAGTCAATATGTGCCCTGGAATATATAGATCATTTCTATTTGAGTTTAACCGCACTGATGTAACCCCTTATTTCACAACCGAGAAAACCAGAACCAGGTAGGTTAAATGATTTGCCCTCAGTCATACTGGTATTAAGCTTCAGCAGCAGGATAAGCAAGTGCTTTCTCCACTATACCACCACTGCCTTGCATTTCTGGACTAGCAGGCCATACAATCAGCATAGATCAAATATTTCATGGTTAGTTACCTTTTTTCCCCCAGAAGTAAAATACCATAAATTGTCACAATAAAATAGATCAAAAATTAATTGCCATTCTGAGCCCATTTACAGACACATCAAAAACTTCTGTTTAGATGAGGTGTCCTCTTTTCTGTACCTTCCAAACTGTCCAAATCAATAGATTTTCTGTCACTGCATAGACAGGTCACAGAATATGTCCTTCAAATAAAAAAAATGCTTATTACTCCTCTTTCAGGCTACCTTTTGAAAAAGATCTTCTTTTAAACATGTGAAATGAGTTACTTAAAAAAATTTTAAAAAGCTGGGCAGCAAGGTGGCACAATGGATAAAGCACTGGCCCTTGAGTCAAGAGGACCTAAGGACAAATCTGGCCTCAGATTCTTGCTAGCTATGTGACCCTGGGCAAGTCACTTAACCCCAACTGCCTCAAAACAGAACCAAACAAAAACTAGCTAAGTATGCAATTTATTGTTTCAGATAAGCCCAAGGGACATGGCAAAAATGCATGTAAAAATTAAGGACTATGAACTATACCTTATAGAAAAAGCATGTATACACACATATGTAGGCAGGAAACCCACTCATCAAAGCAAAACAGCATAAAAGTGTGTTAAAGGATTTTTCACTATTCACGCCGTCTCCCTGGCCTTTGCTAGTTTCTCTGTCTAGGAAGTGGGGATAGCTACCATTAATCTTGCCCACCAGTGCAGCAAGGTGAATTGTTTAATCCCACAGGAGCAATATCAAGAAAAACACGGACTAAACACTCTTTAGACTCACATTCTTAAAAAAAACCAAATATATTTATGGAAATCTGATCATTTTTGATGAATCTTCTCATCGTACCCCTCCTTCAAGGAGTCAGGAAACCAAGGAAAACAGAAATTAAGTGATTGGCCTAAAATTACACAGCAAGTCAGTGGCACTGCCAGGTTCAGAGGTCATACAATTATTCTATGAATATCAAAGCAGGAAGGAACCTTAAAGATCATCTGACAGTACAATGACCTCATTTTAAAGATGAGGAAACCAGGGCCCAAAAGGAGAAAGTAACTTGCCCAAAGGTCACATAGATACTAAGTGGCAGAGACTGGATTAGACTCCCTAGGCACTTGTTTATAGATTACAAAGCTTGGAGAAACTTCACTGGGAACTTCTGTAAAGGTTTCTGATAAAGATGTGCAAAAAATCACAGAGTAAAAGGGAATTCTGCTTGCAAAAGTGAAAGAACAAAGGTTCACAGGAGATAGGCTGATGAAATATCAAAGGGGATAATATATGGACAGTCTAATTAAGACTAAGTGTTACATTGTTACTCCACCAAAATTAAAAGGACCTTCAGAGATCTTCAGCAAAGGATTTAATGAAAGACATGGCCAAGAGTCTCCATTTACGAAACAGTTATGATCTACACTTGAGGGAGGAGCAGCAACACTGATGAGATTGTGGAGTCATTCAAATGAATGAATGAATAAAGCATTTATTAAGCATTTACTATGTGCAAAGCACTGGGGATATAAATGGGAAAGGAAGACAGTCTCTGCTCTAAAGGAGCTCACATTTTAATAGAGAAAATAACATATGGAAGGTTTCAGTTACAAGTCAGAAGGAAAAGTCCCATGGTCTTTAGGGTACAGTGAAGTTAATGTCTCTTCATTAATGTCATTTTCTTTTTTTTAGAGAAGGCAAGGGAACTGGGGTTAAGTGACTTGCCCAAGGTCACACAGCTAGTAAATGTGTCAAGTGTCTGCGGTCACATTTGAACTCAGGTCCTCCTGACTCTGGGACCAGTGCTCTATTCACTGCTCCACCTAGCTGTCCCCATTAATGTCATTTCCACTGATATAATAACACTGATTTCTGGGGCTGAACTATTTGGCAGTACCAACGACTTTCTGAGCAAGAACTGTGAATTCCAGTCTTCAGTAGCTGTGGCTTTAGCATCTAAGGGAGCAGATGCCAGGCTAGGTCTCCACAGGGCACTGGACTACAAGCACTGCTGTTTCTGAGACTCTTGGGTTCAAGGACCCGTGCTGTCTCCACTGGGATCTGAGGGAAGATGGTGGCCATGGTTTGATGTCCCTGGAACACGCTGAGCACCCCATGCTTCAGCTTGGTGGGCTGTTGGTAAGGACAGCTGGCCCCTTCTCCAAAGGAGTTGCTTCCCCAGGTATCACAGAAAGGAAATGTTATGGACAGCCCTTGCTTCTCCATCTCTCCTGACCCCAATGATACTTTTTTGCCTCTATGTTACCATTAGGCCATCCCTTAGTTTTGGCAGCTTACTTCCATTTCCAGGAGTTAGGGATCTGCTCCACGTAAAGCCAGGATTTTAACTTCTCATTGTGGGTCTACCATCTAGTGGTGAAGCACAGCATTATAGGAATTCAGTGCTGATCTACATAGGGGAAAACAAGATGGTGTTTTCTAATCAGTGTGCATTTGGATGTCATGGTTCCTAAAAACATATTGTAGTAAAAGGCAGGGAATGCCCTTTTTAATTTTTTTTGGCTTTTTGGACGGGGGAAGGCAGGGCAATTGGGGTTAAGTGACTTGCCCAAGGTCACACGGCTAGTGTTAAGTGTCTGAGGCAGGGAATGCCTTTATTAACATTGTATGAAACTTTGAAGACAATTAAAATACCACTAGGATTTACAAAGAGATAAATTCTCTTTGCCATAATAGGAAATTATCCCCACAAAACACTAGTTAAAATTAAGAAGTGACTTTTCCAAAGTTATTATACATGTTAAAAAAAAACAGAATGAGGACGAACTCTGAGAAACAAGCAAATTTAAATGTAAAGTGAATGTTACAAAATTCAAAATTATGAGGATCAAGCTTGGCCTTAAAGAAGAGATTATGAGAAGATACCTCCTTCTTTGTTTGCAAAGGTGAATGACACTGTATACAATGTCAGATTTTTTTGAAGTGTTTTGTTAGTTTTACAGAACTTTTTCTTCTTTTCAAAATTTAAAGTATAGCTCTTTGGGAGAGATGACAGAAGGATACAAAGAAAAATCTAAGTGATATAAAAACAAAAGATACCAATGAAAATGTGTATCACAAAATTTTTTTTAATAGAAAGAGATGGAGCCAAGCTGGCAGAGAGAAAGCAGAACCCTAAATGCACAACATTTCCCTCCAAACAACTTTAAAATGTTGGCTTTTAGTATAAAGTACATACTTATAATTGTATTGGGAAAAATCTCTTTTTATTTATTCTTTAATATTTTTGTCAAGAATGTATGCTTCTTCATCTATTGACATCACCTTTAAAAAAATTTTTGGATATATATGTTTTAATGAATTGACAATCTCTCTGATGCTGAAACAGCCTTGTGTATTTGATATGAACTTTTCTGGGTCATGATGAATCATTTTCTTCATTCGACTGGCTCATATTTTATTTAATATTTTTGCATCTATACTCGTCAACAAAAAAGGTCTGCAATTTTTGTTTTTAGTGTTATCTTTATCTGATTTTACAACTGGAACCATATTTGCCTCATAAAAGGTACTGGGTAATTTTCCAATCTTTATTAATGTTTATGAATAATCTATGTGTGGAACATATGGATTCTTCGAATGTTTAAAAGAATGCCACTGTGGAACAATCTAGATCAAGTTTTCCCACCCCTAATTTTTTGATGATTTGTTTGTTCCTCTCAGATTGATTTAATAAAATTATTCATTTCTAAAAAATAAAGAAATGAAATGTGGGATGTCTGTAAAACCTTTGGAATTCTTAATTTTGTTACCTGTGTGAACAAGATCATTCACTTGAATCAACAGACAAAGACTCCTAAATTCTAACAGAATTATAGAAGGGACATCAGAGGTCATCTAGTTCAACCCCTAGCCAAAGAGAAATTCCATCTGTAAAAGCCCCAACACTCAGCCTCTACTCAAGCCCTCCAGTGATGGGAGAACCCAAAGTAGCCTAGTTTTAACCATTTTAGGAAGATTTTTTTTATGTAGATAAAACCTGGTTCTTCTTCAACGTCTTACTGTTTTTATGTCCATCCTCTGGGGCCAACCAGAACAAAAAGCCTAACCTCACCTTCAAAGGATAGCCCTTCAAAGACTTAAAACGGCTATCATTCTATCC
This sequence comes from Pseudochirops cupreus, assembly GCA_028627135.1. Classification (NCBI taxonomy): domain Eukaryota; kingdom Metazoa; phylum Chordata; class Mammalia; order Diprotodontia; family Pseudocheiridae; genus Pseudochirops; species Pseudochirops cupreus. The sequence goes on along the minus strand of CM053581.1, from coordinate 119,043,967 downwards.
CTCACTGCTTAAGTCTTCTCTTTTCTAGGCTGCATTTTACCAGTTCCTTTAATAGATGCTTCTAATTTGACATGGTTTCTAGTCTTCTCACTATTTTGGTTGCTCTGCACTGAACTATTTCAAATTGTCGCTATCTTTGTGCAAAAAGTAGTACTCACTTTGTTGCAGACTTTCCAAGCCAACAAACAATCCTGTTATGTTTAGATAATTGTATGTTGTCATCAATGAAACAAGATGTTTATTCTTACCTTTTGTAAATTTTGTATAATGAACACGTCTTTTTGATGACTTCGACTTTTCTTCAAGGCTAAAGGATTTTTTTTCCTTGTTACTCAAAAAATCTAAAATAAAGAAAGAAAAGTTCAATGAGTACCATCTCTATTAAGTTATATAATCTCATTCATATAAAACTTTTAAGAGCACTATAATTTATAAGTGCTAGTATATAATTATCAATTAATATTTGGTGGTTTGTAATGGACAATGTAAAGAAAGTACTTAAGCTAGTCTTTGTCCTTCAGAAAGTTATAAAGTTACTGTGAAATGCATAATTAAGCCTTTAAAAAAATCAAGAAATGTGGCTAAGGAAGGCTATTCCTCATCCACAGTACCAAAGCAAATTACTGGCAACTCTAGCATAAGAACTAATTGACTCCTGCCATTCCTGGAATATTCACTTAACCATATGGGCTACTCTTCATAAGTATACATATATGTAAATCACAAAGTTAGGTCTTAGATAAATCATACAGCTAACTAATCACTTCACAATTTTTACACCTCAGCTGTAAACTAAGTTGCATGTCTTTTCTCACTATGATCTTACAACTTCATTGTAAAACAATCTTGGGTTAAAGTTTAGATGGTATAATTACCAAGAAATAGAAACTCTCAGAAAGTATATTACAAAAAGTAGTAGCTAGCAGAAAATGATTATCTGCCTCTTCTGAAAAAGACTGAAATCTCAAATCCTGCCTTACAAAAAAATATAGATCTGGGATTAGAAGGGAGAGGAAAAGAGAAGAGTAAGGGTCCTTTACCTATATGCAATAAGCTTTAGCTTTAAAAATCACAAAGCTAGACAAAGAGTAAGAGGAAAAACCCCAAGTTATAGTTTCTTATGACACATCTAATAAGATGCATAATGAATTTTCTTCTAGTAATCTCAAAATTTTCTACATCTAGTTCCCAAGAAAAATTGGGCCAAAATTTTACAAAGGCATTCTAACTATGAATTTTTTTCTTCTTTTTTTTTTGGTCAATCAAATAATACCACTGAAGCCTATAGTCTCCTGGCTTTTAATGGCATGCTAGGATTCAGTAACAGAATTAATATATCATTGCATTAATTATCAAGAAGTCATTTAGTTTCTTTGATCTTCAGATCTGACAAGTGATTCCCACTTCAGCAGCCAGGATATACTTTGCTCTATGGACTGTGTTCATCCCTAAAATTCCAGACATTAGAAACCTATTTTAAAATGGTAGTGAACAAGAATACAGGGTCTAGTAGGCACCAGTCTCAGCTAAGTTTCCTCTGAACCCCATCTCTGAGACTTAGGCCTACCTGTTGCTTTTTTTAAATTATCCGGAGTTACTCAGGAGACATACCTCTTGCTTTCAGTCAGATTTCTCTCTATTGTAGATACAGGTACACCACCACTACTTCATTTGTGTCTCACAGACAGTCACAGTTATGGAGGCCAGCCTGCCAGTATCTTGGTAGAATCAGAGGGAAATAGTTCCTCATGCTACAAGTAGACTGATCTCAACACACATGAGCATTATATGATGAGAAGAGTGATTCAGTTTCATGAGCAGAAGCTATAGAAGCTTTCTCCACTGTTCTCTAACTCCAGAGCCAGGCCTTTTCTGCTATGCATTGTTCTTTCAGTCCCAATCGCTTTATCAATCTGTTTTGCTTAAAAATTTTTTTGATGCAAAGTAGTTCATAAGAATACTTCTGCAACCTATCTTTTTGTTCTCAATAGTGTTAATAAGTAGATCTAATTTTTGACAAAGATTTGCATATTCAAAATCAAAATAAAGTTTACCTTTGCCAAAGCTTCTCTTAAAGGAAGACTTATGCAACTATGAGTTACATGTTACACGAACCATCCTGAAGTACACAGAAGCTTGGCAGAGTGGAAACGTTCTGGCTTTGGAGGCATAGATCCTAGGTTTGAATCCTGGTCTCTCTCTGTGACCTCTGGCAAGTCGCCTTAGCCTCCCTGGGACTGCTTCCTCACTTGTGAAACAGGAGGCAAGGCCTAGATCCCCCCGGAGGTTTCTTCTAGCCCTAAATACATAATCCCATGAGATGCTCACACAGAACTGATGGCAACATGGAGTGAGCACCCTCTTGTGGCACTGACATAGAACTTCATGCTCAAGGTAAAGCTATCCACCCAGATGTAAAACCAAACTGGTGATATGTGATTTATGAAAAAAAATAAATGGACAATAGGACCTAACCAGGAATATTTACTCTCAACGGAGAGAAAGCAGAATATCGATACTGATGTGAGGTAAGTATAACCACAACTGCTCCATGAAAATACAAACTGTTTTTTGTCTTTGCATCCTCGGCACCCAGCAGCATGCCCCATTCATATTAGGTGTTTCAGAAATGCTTATTAAACTGAACATGCAGCCACCTTGTTAAGACTTCAACATCTACAATGGCCTACATTCTGGCACAGGACAAAGAGAATCCTGAAGTGTGCAAGATGCTACGTAGCCTTAGCTTCCTATGTCCCTAGTCCTCCCTGCCTTTCAGAGGGTCCTCAAGGATGGACCCACATTTAGACCAGAAGAGATCCCCTTGTTTTATCTCAGTCCAAACAAGTACCTCTCATCTGGAAGACACCGAGAGTTAATTGAGGAGAGTACAGGCTATTCCAAATGTGTCTGTTTTTTGCACCACTACGACAATGGTATTTGAAACATGAGCAAACATCTTGCTAAAGGAGATTTAAGGATTCATTTTTCTCCCTGACGTCTTTTTTAATCGTCCACAAACAATAAGGAGAGTGTATTTGTATTTTCTATACCTTTCAGGTGATTAACTGCTAAAATAAAGGCTTACTAGGGAAAAGGCCAGAAGAGAGGGCAAGTCTTTCCTACTGCCTGTCATCCTCTATCAAAGCAGTTCTCAACCTGTGGGTCGCGACCCTTTTGGGGGTCGAACGACTCTTTCACAAGGGTCACCTAAGACCACTGGAAAACACATATTTCCGATGGTTTTAGGAACCAAGACACCACTCCTCTATCCATCTCCAGGTGGGTCCCCCCACATGCAGATATGTCCACATACGAGTATTAAAGGGTCGCAGCATTAGGAAGGTTGAGAACCACTGCTCTGTCATTACTGTGATTCTGCAAGTCAGAAGCCTAATACCTCTCTTGGGGAACCCTCAACCATCTTAAAGAACTGGAGTTAGAACCTTTCTAGGTAATATAAAAAATGCACGAGAGAGAACATGGCCTAGCATGAAGCAGAAGTCCTGGATCAGCTATTTACTGTTTAATCCTGGGTAAATGGGAGCCTGGGTTTCCCTGGCTATAAAATATAAGGATTATTACTTATATCTACTTCAGAATGGAGAAAATGAGAGAATGGTTAAGAAGCACTGTATAAACTGGTGATATTTCATCATGTCCCTCATTAATGATTTTGTCCTTTGTTGTTTTCTGACTTGGATAGTACCCAGTAATGAAAGTTTTGTCTCATACTTTGCATAAACAACAAACTTATAACTTGACTTTAGCTTCCTAACAGGGAATAAGGAAATATAAGCAAATTCTGTAGTCTGGGTAGAAAGAGGTTTTAACGTTGTGTTGAAAATTTTTTTATGTTTCATTTAGATGTGACTAAAAAGTTACATTATGTGAAAAATATTCTGTGAAAAACCTTTGAAACTGAATAGTCATATCCAGTGAATGCCAAAAACAAAGAGGGGTTTAGGGAAAGGGCGAGAGTCCCTTGTTAATCATGTGCCAATTTCTGGATACCAGATAGAAAGGAGAAAGCTTAGGGCCGGTGATAGTGAAACCCCAGCGAATGCTGGCCCAATGAGTATTAAAGAAACACGAGCACCGTGTTGGAATAATGCAGAGAGAGCTTTGACTCCGGAGTCAATCCTACCTCTGAGCTTTGATCTGCCTTTGGGGAGTGGACTTTGGGACTCAGTTTCCTCATCTGTAAAACGAGACGACTGGACTCTTGCAACTCTATCGTCATGATTTCATATTATATTTCTTCATTTTTTTTAAGGAGTCACAAGGAAAAAGGGGAAAACAAGTGAGCACAAAACCCACTTCTGCTAAATGCTTTGTAAATATTTTCTTCAGCAGGAATTAGGGTAAATCGTTTAAAATAATGAAAAAGAAAAGTTACCAAGATTTTGATAAAGGCTAGAATTACATCAGGGTCTTGAACCCTTGAATAAGCCAAAAAAAGCCTGGTCTGGGTTTGAAAAGTTTTGACAAAGAACAGAGTAACAGAACTGATCACAGTTGAACATTACTGATATTAGGGTTCATTCGCACATCTTTAAACCTGCTCTAACTGGCATTTTATAAAATAATGACTAATAAATACTTATGCTCAGTTACTTTAATAAAATAATTTTATTTTTATATTAAAAATTAGGAAGAAAAATATGTTCTTTGACTCAGTTACCTGCCTAGGAAGCCTAAAGTCTGAGCACAACGGTTTAACCAAAATGTTTACTGTTTACCTAGTGGCTGTGTATCAAACTCGAGACCTGGATTTTCAATCAAAACCTAAAAAGTGACTGGCAAAAGTCATATCAAATCACAATTACATTTACACTTTTTACAATTACCTGTCATCATTAATTTAAACAGAGGATTTCTCTTATTTAGGTGAGACCTTATTTTCTCAGGTAAGGGATAACATGCTTGAATTTTACTGTGTGAATAATTCACACTTTGCCTTATTCCGTAGAGGATCATTTCCAGTCAATATCTCAAGGGCACCGTTCTCAATGAGGCAAAAGGAATTCTTTAAGCCAAGAAATGACTAGTGTTTATAATATAACAATAGATAATACTGAGATGATTGGAACTCTACCCAAATGGGTCTTAACTCTAACAAATATACAAATTCAAATCCACAGACCTACGTCTAATTTCTATGAGATTATCTTTACCCCCCACATGTAAGTTTCTTCCTGAAAACCCAAAGGCAGCAGCAGCTGTTCCCTCCTGCTTGTAGCTTCACTTTCACACAAAGCATTGTCATAAATCTTCCTGTGGCTAGATTTAGTGCTGTAATTGTACCTAGCATATCTCTGCCTAACTTTTGATGCCATCCAATGAAGACCTTTTCCTCTAAAAACAAAACAAAAATCCTTAAAAAAAATATGAAGTGTAGGAGCCTAGAATGGAGCGAGGAAGCCGAGGGTCTAGTCCCCATTCCTGTCACTTAGTAACTGCATGAATTTGGGCAGATTCTTTACTCTTTGTAAACTGCAGTTTCCTCATCTGCAAACACAGGGTATTTCTGTCTGCTCTACATCATATAAGATTACGAAAAAAAAAAAGCAAATGAGATTATTTTGGCAGAAATGCTCTGCAACTGATAAAAGCAAGGCAAATCAGAGGAAGGTGCTCAGTGTGTGGGTATCTGGATTCAGAACAGTAAGTGTCCTGTCCTGGCAATGCCACTTAGTACCTGCATAATTAGTGTAAATTAGTTTTAGCCCTGAGGAAAAGCAAGAAGGCATGTTTTGGGCTTGAATTCAGAATGTAGGAAGGGGTAATATATAAGGCTGGAAAGGTAGATTATAAAGGAATGGTTATTTTTTTTTTAATTAAAAAAAATCTTAATCAACAAAAATCTACTTTCTCTCCCCTCCCCCTTTATCCAAAAAAGGAAAAATAAAACCCCTGTCATAAACCGGTTGTGTCAAGTAAAGCAAATTCTCACACTGGTAATGTCCAAAAAAATGTCTCACTATGCTTCTCATTGCAGTGTTAAAGCTATTTTCCAATTTAAACTTATACTTCACTTCTATTACTATTCTTCTGACAGATTTGCAAATGAACTAACGGCAACAAAGATCAGTTAGTTTCTTTGAGAATACAGCCAGTGTGCCGGTTAGAAAAGACAAAAAGCAAGTCTGAAGAGATAACTTTCTTTACAAAGCTTAGTTTATATATAAGTATTGTTAAAAATAAGGCAATATATATAACTGAATTTTAAGTACATTTAACATTTAATATGGTACTTGTCATTAGCTAGTAGAAAAGTAAATATTTTATATTGTCACTATTCATTCTTGTTGGGGCAGCTAGGTGGCACAGTGAATAAAGCACTGGTCCTGGAGTCAGGAGGACCTGAGTTCAAATCCGGCCTCAGACACTTGGCACAAAAGTAGCTGTGTGACCTTGGGCAAGTCACTTAACCCCAATTGCCCTACCTTCTCCTCTCCAAAAAAGCAAACACACACACACAAAAAAACAAAAAACAAAAAACCTTATTCATTCTTGTTGATGATTAAAATTAAAAATTAATTTCCATTTCTCACCAAGAAAGCTTATAAAAATCTACCATTTTCCACTATATATGTGAGTGTACATTTTTACTTCACTCTTACTTTAAATCAAAACACAAAAACAAACTCAACACAGACACAGATGTAAGACTCGCTGGTGCTTAGCCAAATATTGCAAAATGATAGCCCATCACAGAAATTAAATTTATAGGATTATTATATGATCTAAAATACCTTCAAAGTTATAACTGATTTAATTTTAAATGATATTTACATTCAACAAAATCTGTAAAATAAATGTAATATGAAATCTTGCAGGTAATAGTAAAAAGCATGAAGTCTTGCTGGATTGTTGTTCAGTTATGCCCAACTCTGTGACCCTGTTGAGGGTTTTCTTGACAAAGATACTGGAGTGATTTGCCATTTCCTTTTCCAGTCCATTTTTAAAGTGAGGGAATGGAGGCAAATAGGATTAACTGACACAGCAAGTAAGTCTCTGAGGGCAGATTTGAACTCAGGTTTTCCTGATGCCAGGCCTGGTGTTCTATCCACTGTACCACCTAATCCAGCTGGATTACTTTTTAAAATATTGCTGGATTACTTTTAGAATTTTTTACAGAATGGCCCACATAAAATATTTATAATTATTTAAAAATTAATTTTATATTTGAGTTTTCATAATCATAGGTAGAATAAAATTGTATATTAAGTAACTATATAATGGGGAAAAAAAATGAACCCTACTCAGTATAAACACTAATGCATAAACCTAAAAAAATATTACGAGTGGTATAATAAATTACCTTGAGGATTCATAATACATTTTTGTTATTGTTTAAAGTGGTTTGAAGAAAAAAAAATGCTAGGAGGCACTGCTCTATACCATGTTCTGAAACATATGCACTTATATAATTCAGCCAAATCATTTTTTTTTGCTATGTGAATTACTGGTCCAATCTCATCTGAGTGACTTCGGCTTTCATTGAGGCTATGCACCATTCTGTGGCTTAAGGCAATCAACACATATTATTTACAAACAGGAGCACCTGAAAAACCTAGCATCTATAAGGAATCCTTCTTCTACTTGGTCTTTGGGCAATCTATCTTCAAAGACACTTTACAAAATTACTGAATTTTGTGCTACATTAATGGCAAAGATTGGTAAGAGTGGTAGAGAGAGCCTAAGCTCTTCACAATTATCTGCCATGACATTTCCTTTCAGCTAAATAACCATATCTATTGAATGCCAAAACAAAAAGGGGTTTGTGGAAAGGAGAGGCCCTGGTTAATCAGTCATATGCAAATTTCTAGATATCTGATAGAAAGCTTAGGGTTGGTGACAGTGAAGCCCCTGTGAATGCTGGCCCAATGAATATTAAAGAAACACACATACAAAAAAAACTGAGAAAAATAGAGTAAAAAAAATGCTTCAATCTACACTTAGAGCTCATCAAGGAACTAAAATATTTCTAAGAGCAACTATCATTAGAATTAACTTGTAATATCAAATACAAATATTACATATGCCAACAGAAGGAAGATAGAATCCATCTTACAAATTTAGTGTCTAGAGCAGCGGTTCTCAACCTGTGGGTTGCGACCCCTTTGGGGGTCGAACGACCCTTTCACAGGGTTCACAGGGGTCACCTAAGACCATCGGAAAACACATATTTCCAATGGTCTTAGGAATGGAGACACCACTCCTCTATCTGTCTCCAGGCAGGTCTGCCCACATGCAGATACACCCCACATATTAAAGGGTCACAGCATTAGGAAGGTTGAGAACCACTGGTCTAGAGGCAGAGACAAGACTCCATACCTTTTTCCTCTTGTCCATGACAGTTGTTCAATTCAACAAGAAGCTGATTAAATTCCTCTTGGGGAGCCAGCCAATTGTCCTGTAAACATGACACAAGTGTAAGGGATGATCCTATTCAACAGGCATCTCACTGTACTATCAATGTAAAGCGTAACAGTAAATATCAGTGATGATGAAGATGATGATAAAAGCTAACATTTAGTGCTTGATTGAACATAAAAGTGTTTACAAACACTATCTGATTTTCATAAGAAGCCCTTCAGGAAAGTAGTGCAGGAATTATCCTCACTTTGCTTATTAGGAAATAAAAGCACTCATTTGTCGGTGGTCAGAAACATTCAAAAGTATTTACCTAAGCTAATTTTTCAGAAGAAGGGGTTTCTATCCTTTTAAACAGAAAGCTATTCCTGGATGACTCAAGACTTTAGCTATAATAAACTCCATCTCAGTTTTTCTGCTCTGGCCCAATTACACTGCCGTAACTGACATAATTTGGCCTACCCTCCAAAAACTTTCGTAAAAACTTCCCACCAGATGTCACTGACTGACAAATTTAAGATGGAAGACTAACTGGTGTAGGGAGATGGGAATAGCAATAAATGTGGAGGCACGAAACTTGGGTTCAATTCTGTGTCCACTCCCTACTGGGTAAGGGGCCCTTTAAGATAAGCAATTTCACACCTTTTTGAGCCTCAGTTTCTTAATCTGTAAAGTGAAATGACTAAATTAGATGACCTCTAGGGCCCTTTCTGCTCTATGCTTTGATCCTATTATGATATTTGGCAACCTCAAACACAAGAAGGACAGCAAAGAAAAGTCTCATCCTGTTTTCCAGCAGTTATCTAGTTCACAGTTTTTATGTTATAATTCTATAAGATCTCCTCCTCAAAAACTTCCTCAGATACAGAAGTTGTGTTTCCAAAGTGTTCAAAGAAGTGATGTATTGGCCAGTTGGTCACATACCCAGGACCAGCACCAATTTGGGTAAGACCAACAGGCAGTCACACTGACCTCACAGTGTCCTGACGATGAAGAAGGCCAATTTCCAATGATCTGGGCTGAAGGGTGGAAACACGCGTAACAGTAACAGTAACAGAATAATTTACTATTAGTAATAAAAAATGACTTTTATATAGTATCTTAAGCTTTGCAAAGCACTGTATGTGCATCATCTCAATTAAAATTGATAAGTGAATTTTGTGTGAACTTGTGAAGTAGGTACTAAAAGGTATTATTATCATCCTTGAGGCTCATAGATGTGAGTGACTTGCCCATGGTCATATAGCTAGTAAGTTTTACAGAGACAAGATCTGAATCCAGTCCTTTCTGTCAATAAACTCCAATATTCTACCTTCTATGCCAATAATTCCAATAATCTATCTTCTATGCCACAATAACTCTTGCCTTGAAATGAATTTCTTCTCTAGAAAAAAGATCCAATTCCATTTTTTTAAGATTTTGATTTAACATTAAATTTTGTTGTTGTTGTTGTTCAGTTGCTTCAGTCATGTTCAACTCTCTGTGATCTTAGTAAAGATACTGGAGTGGTTTGCCATTTTTTTCTCCAGCTCATTTTACAGATGAGGAAACTGAGGCAAACAGGGTTAAGTGACTTGGCCAGGATCACATAGCTAGTAAGTATCTGAGGTCAGATTTGAACTCATGAGGTAAGTCTTCCTGATTCCAAGCCCAATGTTCCCTCCACTGTACCACCTACCTGCCCCATATCAAATTTAATTTAATATTAAAATCAGTTTATATTGCTTGAGTATGCATCAAACAGGATTAAAGGTCAGTAGAGGAAGAATACAAAGAATGTCTTAGGGGCAAAGAACCTAGGATTCAAAATGAGTTGCAGTCAATGCACAAACTACATAGAAGACAACACTGTGATCATCAATAACTGCCTAAGCAGCCTAATGAAAGGCTTTAAATTGGCCTCACTAGGAATACTGCTTACCTCATGATTGGCTGAGGCTCCCAGTCCAAGCTGATTGTTTTTAACTTGAACTTTAATATGTTCTGTGGCTCCTTGCTCCTGAGCCCCTAGACCCTATAGAAACAGAAAATAAAGAGGATTTAATGCTGTGTACAAACATCAATTAGCAATCACCCCTGAAGATGTTCTGAATGACTGACAACTCACTTATAAGACAACTGTCCAGCCTGAGAACAACCTTTATAAGCTTACAAAATTATGCAAAAAATCATGAAATTACTTTCTTTAAGCCAGAGTCACAATTTCACTGGTAAAGCACACTCCTGGTAAGGAAACTCCCTCTTTCAATGAGGATTGGTAACTTCTAGGCAACCAGAGTCCTAGAGTTGCCCGGTGCCCTGAGTCAGTGAGTGCCTTGCCAATGGCCTCAAGGTCAGCACATGGGAGGCTGGACTTGACTCATCCTGACTGAGGCTGGCTCTCTATCCTGAGAGGCTTGCCACATAATGAGAACAATAATAATGCCAAATTGGAGCAGCTGACATTGACGTAGCACTTTAAAGTTTGCAAAGACTTTACGTACATCATCTCATTTAGCCTTATACCATATATATATATATATGGTATATATATATATACTATATATATATATATATATACCATATATATATATATACACCTTATACCATATATATATATATATATATATATATATACCATATATATATATATATATACCTTATACCATATATATATAAGGTAGGGGCTACAGGTATTATTTCTACCATACAGAAAAGGAAACAGAAGCTTGGAGGTTAAGGGACCTGCTAATGATAACATACCTAGTACATGTTAGAGGCACAATTTTAACTCAGATCTTTCTGACTCCAAGTCCTGCATTCTATCTACTAAACCATGCTGTCTTTTACAAGAGAACACCACTTTCTAATGCCCTAAAACAAATAATGTCATAATCTTATTTTGATATTTTCTAGGAAGACTCAAAAAAAGATGAATGAAACCAGGTACATCATTAAAAGTGCAACTATCTGTTCTGTCTTTAAGTTCATTTAAGTTCTGGTATATAATTAAGAACAACACTTAATAGGGGCACCTAGGTGGTGCCAGCAAATAGAGCACCAGTCCTGGAGTCAGGAGAACTTGAGTTCAAATTCGGCCTCAGACACTTGACACACTCACTAGCTGTGTGACTTTGGGCAAGTCACTTAACCCCAATTGCCCTCCAAAAAGCAAAAAAAAAAAAAAAAAAGAACAACACAAGTTTTGAGAAGAGGTTAACACAGTCCACTCTTAATACTAAGAAAGGAATTATATGCACAGATTTAACTATAGTTTAAGATAAATACCTACTCCCAGAAGGTACTGATGCTTTCATTCAAGGGACTTAAAACCATGAGTAAAGCAGAAGATCTTTTTAAATTAAATTTTATTTTTTTCAATCAACAAAAATACTCTCTCTACCTCGCATACCCTTGCCTCAAGTTAGAAAAGAAAAAAACCCATTACAAACACATGTATAGCCAAGCAAAACAAAATTCCACATTGGCCATGTCCTTCCTTTCTATCTACACACACGTATGAGTGCATCTACATGTGCACATATGTATACGTACACACATGCATATTGTATACATATATGTACACATCTCTCATTTTGCACTGAGCCTTTTGCCTCTCAGGAGATGGCTAGTATGTTTCAGCATTAGTCTTCTGGAATAACTGGTTGGCCATGGTTGGTCATTATGCTGATCAGAGTTCTTAAGTTTTTAAAATGTCTTGACAATATTGGTATCATATAAATTGTCCTCCTTATTCCAACCACTTCATTCTACATCAGTTCATACGCGTCCTCCTAGTTTCTCTGAGACCAAGAATAGTAACCAATCACATTTGCCTTCCTTCTCCCCACCCAGTGAGTGCCTTTCCCCTTCCCTTTCCATTCATCTTTTAAGATTATAGAAACAGAAAGACTCCCAGGCCATCTGTCTAAGTAGACTCCTTCTATGACCCTTGATGATGATGTGGTTCAGAGGGGAGATTATCCCCCAGAACAGAATATAAGTAGTTTATATTTGTTTATTTCCTTCCTTAACTAGTATTTGCACTTCAAAATTTCTATGCAGCCCTGGCCTTTTCATCAGGAATACTTCAAAGTTCTCTATTTCATTAAAGATCCATTTTCTTCTTGGCAGAGAGGGGGAGAGAGAGAGAGAGAGAGAGAGAGAGAGAGAGAGTGTGTGTGTGTCTCTACATTCTAGATCACTGTATTCCAAGCTCTCTACTCCTTCAGAGTGGAGGCTACTAAATCACATGTGATCCTGATTGACTCCTTAGTACCTGAATTATTTCTTCCTGGTTGCTTGCAGTATTTTTTTCTTTGACCTAGAAGCTCTAGATTTTGTCTATATAGTTCCCTGGGAATTTTCCTTTTTTTTTCTTCAGGATTTTCATGAGCTAGTTGTTAAGCGACTTGTCCAAAATCAGTTCTTAACCTATGGCCAAGAACATAAATATATCTCCGTCTATAAGTAATGAAAATATGCTTCTATTCAGTAAACATTTATTAAAAGCTTATTTTCAAGGCACTATGCTAGTCATTAGGAAGACAGACATGAAGACAAAAATGAAATAGTCCCTACCTTTAAAGAGCTCACATTTTATTGGGAGGACAAAGCATTCACAATAGATAAGTAATCACAAATTTTGGCAAGGGAGCACAAACCACTAAGAAGATAAGAAAGTGTCTTGTATAGGAGATGGCCCCTAATTAAACCTTGAAGTAAGCCAGGGATTACAAGAAGTGGAGGTGAACAGAGAGGGTACTCAAAGCAAGGGGAAAAGCCTGTACAAAGGTATGAAAAGAAGAGTTGGAATGTCATGTAGAGGGAAAGGCCAAGAGACTAGATTTGGCTAGAATTCAGAATATGGGGGGGGGGGGGAGAGATGGGAAAGGAATGGAAGAAGGAATAGGATGAAAGAGGTCTCAAAATATAGGTTGGAAATCAGCTATGAAGGGTTTCAAATGCCAAACTGAAGAATTTGTATTGTACTGCATTGTATTTTAGAGGCAATAACAAGCCACTGAAAATTCTTGAGTAGGGGAGTCTTGTAATCAGATCTGTTTTAGAAATATCAATTTGGCAACTGTGGAGAATTCTGGAAGCATGAAAAACTATACTTTCATCGTTGAAGGCCCCTTTTATTTTTTTCCCCTAAAATACCTTTCCCTTGGACCATCCCATCTTCTCCAGCATTTTTTGGCCAAACCTGGAATCATCATTACTCCACGCAGTGTTCCTTGGATCCACAGACCATTTCTGCTTCCGCCGAGCTATAAGCAAAATGGAAAATGCCTCTTTAGCAACTTGATCTTTAAACAAAGAAATGCTAAATGAGATATGTAAATACATACAGTATAAAAATTTAAAATATAATATAAATCTCTCTGACACAGGGTGGATAGGACAACACTACTGGATTGTCAAAGGAACTTGCTTTCTGTCCCAGTTTCACAATCACAGTCAAACAAACTGCCAACAAATTAGGGAAATAAGGCACACATACCTGGAACATTCTGGCTCTCAGGACTTAGTACACTATTAGGTATAGCCGCTAAGACTATTGGTGAAAGGGGGGATAAGTCACTAGGTGAACATAGGTCAAAGTTTGAATTCTTTAAAAAGAGAAAGTTCATCAAGTTACAGGGTCATAGAATTAAAAGGGGCCCTAGAGATCATCTAGTTCTCTCCCTTAAAGAAGTCAATTTTCAGTGTTAAAAGTCTGCATTTTTAAAAATTATTTTAAAATTAGCTCTACATCAATACAGACATGGCTGGACAACAGTTATTGTAAAAAAAAAGATCTGGGGCTACAAGTTCAGTATGAATCAACAGAATGACAAGGGAGCCAAAACCCTAACATGCCATCCCTATGATGTACCAGTAAAGGCAGTATTCAGAGCAGAGGCAGCATTCAGAGCAAAGGCACCACCAGCTCTGTTTTGCTTGGGTCAGGCTGTTATGTGGAATATTCTATTCCGTTCTGAGCATCATACATTACTACATAAGGTGAAGAATATTCAGAAAAGGATTTTTAAAAGATAGTAAAAGAGCTGGAGAAGATTCTACACAAGGACCATTTGAAGGTATTGAGTAAGTTTACCTTGAAAATAAGAAGGCTCACAAAGGACATGATAGCTCTCTTTGAATATCTGAAGGGCTGAGATATATAAGAATGAGACTTGTTATACTGACCCCAGAAAGGGGAATTAGGATCTTTAGGTAAAAGTTACCAACAGGTAGGCTAATGCTTAATGGAAATCTTCCTAACAGTTAGAGCTCTCTCAAAGTTGAATGGGTTGCCTCAGGAAGCCATAGGTTTCCTCACATCAGAAGAGAGTGGATGACTGACCACTTGTTGGGGAGGTGGTAGAAGAAATTCTTGGACAGGATGGCCTCTGAGGTCTCATTTTTAAGTTCCTCAGAAGACAGGCACATAAAAGCACACAGCATTACAATTCAAAAATGTCTGCATGATATTTATGTTCTTTTAAAAAGATGCACAAAAATATCACCTTTAGAAATTCACTAACAATCCCTGTAATACCCCTGCAATGATTAGTAATTTAGTAGAAAATTAGGGCAGCATTATATTGCAGATTTTAGGAAACTCAATGACTTCAAGCAACCACAATAGAAAAAAGGACAAGCTGGATAAGCAATATAAGTTGGTGCTTTTTTTTTTTTGCTGTTGTCATAATTATCAATCGCTTATTTTGATGTCTAAATATACTGCTAATCTGTTGGGGTTATGTTACCTCAAATGCCAAGAGTGACCAATAAATTCCTGGTACTAGTTACAGAGTAAATCTCTCTGAGAGCTATCATCAGTGGAAAGATGTATAATTATTATGCCCTTGTTATTAGGAATTCTTAGGGAATAAGTTATTCTGGATAGCCAAGTTGTCCCCAGATTGCTAAAGGTTTACCATTTTAAATATCAAACTGTTTATACTTTGTTTTGGATAGAAACTTTTTCTAAAATGTGTTACATAATTCCCTCTTTACCAGGAGATACTGAACATAATTAAACTTTTTCTGGAAGGTTGTAGATCATCATTTTGAGTATAAATTACTATACTGTTCTATTTTACAGTGATGCAGTGGGGGTGTGGGGGTGAGGCACCAGAATCTATCAGCTATAAAAAGCTTTTGCTTCAATAACAAATGATCCCAGGCTGCAATGCTCATGGAGTTCTTCTCTCTATGCTTTATTATCTGCCCCCTCCCTTTATGTCAGATGTGGCTTCCTGGTGGTATCAGCATATCCCCCTCCCCATCCTAATTTGTTTTTTCTAACATGTTTTAAGCCTGGAAATTAAATAACTAAACTTGTTAACACTAGGTGTAAAATAAAAGTAGGCTCGGAATAAGGGCTTGAGTTGCTCCCCTATGAACAAACTACATAAGCTTTCAACTCATGAACTTTTAAAACATCAAGTACAGCTCTTCAGAGGACTTTTTTTTTATGCAAACTTCCCAATTCTTGCCTGTTTTGAATAAGAAAGGTTGCCAAATGGCTCTTCCAGATGGGTGAGATTCTACACAGTCACCAAAAATGGGACTTTAAAAAAATACTAAGTGCTAGAAAAATCTGGATTTGTTTTTGCTAATTATAAAGCACCAAACTTTACTAAGGCCAGAACCATTTTTTAAAAATTTCTAACACACTATCAAGTAAAAGTTCTATGCAAGGGTGAACACACTGGGATTGAATTAGGGAGTTTCAGGACACCTGACCATTATTTCTAGCTTCACAGCAGCTGGGCGAAACTAGAAATAGCTGTCACTGTCTATGTTTCCATTTCCTCATGTACAAAGCAATGTTAATGCTGACCCTGCCTGGCACATAGGAATGTCTCAATCACAATACAACCAGAATATAAGAACACCTTGAAACATAAAAGCACAACATGGCACACTGTAGTGACAGTCTTAGACACAGAGTCAGGAAGTTGGGGCTCAGATTCTTCCTCTGAAACTAGCTGTGTAACCATGAACAAATCTCTGGGCCTTGGTTTCCAAATATGTAAAATGAAAATGCTTATATCTGTGGTACCTGATATGCTGCGCTGCTGTGGAAATAAGGCAGTGTGTGTAATGGAAGTGCAATATAAATATGGACAGTAACTGTAATTATGGAATACAAATGGCAAAGGCTATTATCTAAAATCTTTCCAATTCAGTCCATTTGGCAGGAAGCTCAATATTCTAGCTAAGTAAGCATGTGAAGCAGGTCAGTACTACTTCCACACGGAGTTATCTATTTATACACAACCCACAGCAAATGGAACCAGCACTAGGCAAAACTGTCCAACTGCGGAGCAGACTGTGACTCATCTTCCCTTCTGAGTGCCACTGAGGTAGAAGAGGCAAGGTGGTACAGTAACGCCAGAGATGGGAGAAGCCAGGGGTGCATCAAATCAGGTATGTGAGAGAAAAAAGCCAACGGTTTCCTCTCTCTGAAGACTTTAAAAGAAAAAGTGAAAGAATGAAGGATTAGTACCAGTTCAGGTTGAGTAGCAAAGGAACAAGTTCTCCAAATTGTTTTTCCTTAAAAGCTTGTTCTACACATTCATCACATGAAAATACCCTCATTAAATGTTAACTAGTCTCCCTTGTTCTCTACCCTGTCATTCCTTATTTTCTAAATTCAGAACTAAGAATTATTTTCTGAGTTATCTAGATCGACCTCTACCCCATCCCAGCATCTTTCTGTAGATGGGACAAGAAAAGACTTTTCACAGCATCCATATGTCTTTGTTCATCCTTGTTTTTTAAAAAAGACACATATATATATGCACACACATACACACACATGCACACAAACTATTACAAGGCCTACAGTCAAATGAGTTCAATGTTCTTAAAAATTAGAAATTCAACTTGAAACTAAAACGTGATATTTACAGCTGTTTTACAAGTTCAGACTGGCAATTTCAGCGCTATATCCTCCGCCTAGCACAAGGTAGGTGCTTAATAAATGTCCGTTGATTGATTTTAAGTGGCAAGTGGCACTGTGAGGGTGTTCTTTGCCATAACAAAGGCACCACTGCCACCTGGTGACAGTTTTCCTCAACTGCCAGTTCCCGACTATTCTTTCCCAAGCCTGAGTGCCTCCCCCACTCTCTCACTTTTTCAGTGCCCTTTTATGGGTTGTCTTCCCCTAGTAGAATGTAAGCTCCTTGAGGGCAAGGTCTGTTTTTCCTTTTCCTGTTATTTAAATTCCCAGCCCTAGCACAGAGTCTGGCACATAGTAAACACTTGAATGTTTGCTGACCTAAAACTTTAAAAAAAATTTTCAGTGTTAAGACACTTTACTGCATCCTATTTAACACCACTGAGAGGACTAGCACCTGTGGTGTGAGAGCCGCTGAGCCCTTTTCAAGGCTGCTCATCCACTTGGTGTCCACCTCCACCCAACTCTCCTCTGTGACTACAAGAAGCTATAGCACTTGATGCAGCCACACCCCAGTCAAACTGTCTCAGCAGTTAGGCTCAACCAAATTCAGGGTAACTGACAGGCCTCAAACCCACGGTGGGTTAGAAGGATGTCTACCCATATGAAGACTTTCCCTGGCAGAACGGACAGATAAGAACAATTTGTTTCAATAGCCATGAAGGGAGTAAAAGCAGGCACTGTGGAGCACTTAGACCTTGGTCAGGCATCAACAATGCCAAGGTCATCCAGTGCCTCCTGAGCCATCACCAGTTATCTTGACTTCTGTCTTGCTACTGAACTTCAATGACTCAGGAAGACAAAGTGAGGATGACTTGGTGCACCTCTGCCTCACTTAAATCCGATTCATTCACAAGTCAAGACATCAGCCTGTGACCTCACTGGTCTTCTTCTAAAACAAAGGAGGAACAATACTTTAATATCACAAAGGCAGGGCAGGGTAGTGGATACAGAACAAGCCTCGGGGAAACCCTGGGTTCAATTCCTGTCTCTGCCACATCCTGGCATCTGACCCTGGGCAAGTCATTCACCCCCTCAGTGTTCCCAAGCAATTCTTTTAAGACATGCATGTGGAGGGGAAGGCTCTCATTGGGACCTCCCTACACCAAAGAAATCACAAGTCCAATTAAAAAAAGTCAGTTAAACATTCATTAAATCCTTGGGGTTATGCTAGGTACTAGGGAAAGCATTAGGGTTTTGGATCCTATGTCACACTGCTAATTCATATTGAACTTGCTGCTATGCCATGATGCATGAGGAGAGGCAGTATTCAGAATGTAGGAGTTAACAGTTCTGCTGCTCTGCTGCAGTGAGGCTACATCTGGAATACTGGGGATACCTCCGTCTCAAATCAACAAATGGGCTTTCGTTTAACTGGGGTATTCAACATGTACACACACTAGTATCAAGTAATGTCAAGTAATTTTAAGGTGGAAGAAGAGTGCTGACGTTTAGGTGGGGAGATGAGAAAAGGCATCAATTGGGGCGGCCAGGTGGCACGGTGAATAGAGCAGCAGCCCTGGAGTCAGGAAGACCTGAGTTCAAATCCAGCCTCAGACACTTAACACTTACTAGCCGTGTGACCTTGGGCAAGTCACTTGACCCCAATTGCCCTGCCTTCTCCCTCCAAAAAGAAAAAAAAGGAAAAAAGGGCATCAATCATTAGAAGGTGGGAATTAAGAAAATGATGAACTGTACATGACATAAACATGCAGTAAGGCTTTATTCACCAGATAATTCACATTTGTATATACTTTATAGTTTACAAATAATTTTTCTCAGAGTAAGTAGTACTAGTACTATCATCTCACTTTACAAAGTAGGAGACATGCTCAAAGATTAAGTGAATTGCCCATGAACCCTTGTCTCACATGACAAGGTGGCCCTTCTCCTTGCCAGAGCTTAATGCCTCTATATGCACAAGTGAATCCATTCCATCCCACCTTCTTCAGCAGACCGCGGTCTCTACCATGCCTTCACCCTCTTCATATCTTGATATCTTCATCCTCTCCCTAATGGCTGCTTCCCTATTGCCTATAAACATGCTCATATCTTGTCTATCCTCAAAAAAGTCTCACTTGATCCACCTATCCCCTCTACATCTCTCCTTTCTGTGGCTCAATTCCTTGAGGACACTATCTAAAAGAACGCCTCTGACGCCCCTTCCTCTGACTCTCTTAACTTTCTACAGTCTGGTTTCAGACCTGATCATTCAACCAAAAGTGCTCTCTCCAAAGTTACTAAAGATCTCTTAATTGCCAAATCTAATGCCCTTTTCTCAGTCCTCGTCTTTCTTAACCTCTTGGCAGTCTTTGACGCTGTTGATCATTGTCTTCTTGTCACTCTCTTCTCTCTAGGTTTTCATTACACTTACACTCTCCTGGTTCTTCTCCTACCTATCTGACTGCCTCTTATCAGTCTCCTTGGCTAGATTTTCATACAGGTCATGCCTATTAACCCTGGTGTTGTGTTGTTCCCTCTTCTCCACATCATTAGCTGGGGACCATTTTCTTTTTTTCCTTTAATCTATTTTATTTGGTGATTTCATGAGATCCCATGAATTCAATTATTTATTCTCTCTATGCTGATGAGTCTTAAATCTACTTTTTTTTAGCCCAACCTCTTTGCTGACTCTAGTCCTGTACCTCCAACTTCCCTTCATAATCTGGAACTGGATGTCCAATAGATACCATAAACTCAACATTTCCAAAACTAAATTCGTTATCATTTTCTCCCTCTCCTGTTCTTAACATCCACCATTTTCCTAGTCACTCAAGCTCACAACCTAGATATCATCCTAAGTTCCTCACTGTCTCACCTCTCCATCCCATATCCAATTTGTTGCCAAAGCCCATGGATTTCATCTTCATAATACCTCTCATACATGCCCCCTTTTCTCCTGATACTGCCTCCACTCTGATACAAGCCCTCCTCAGCTCACACCTGCTGAGATTCTGCTGGTGGGTCTCCTTGCCACAAGTGTCTCCCCACTCCTATTCATCTTCCACTCAGCTGTCAAAGTGATCTTCCTAAAGCACCATTCAAACCATTTCATCTTCTTACTCCATTAACTCCAATGGCTCCTTATCACCCCCAGTATAAAATACAAAAATCTTCTGTTTGGTGTTCAAAACCATTCCTAACCTGCCCCCTACCACTTCCAGTCTTCTTACATCTTACAACCTTTCCCACCACTGCTTCCCCAAATACATACTCTGCAATCCAGTGACATTGACTTATTTGTTGTGCCTTGAAGAAGACACTCCCATCTCCCAACTCTGGACATTTTCACTGGCAGTCCCCCAGTGTGGAATGCCTTATCGCCTCATTTCCATCTCCTGGCTCCTTTCAAGTACTAGCTAAACTCCCATCTTCTATAAGACACCTTTCTGATCCGACTTAATTAGAGAGCCTTCCCTCCAATGATCATCTCCAATTTATCCTTTCTATAGCTTGTTTGTACGTAATTGTTTGCATGTTGTCTCCCCCCATTATACTGTGAGCTGCTCAGGATCAGGAACCATCTTTTATCATTTTTTGAATCCCCAGTGTTTAGCACATAGGAGGCCCTAAATAAATGATCACTGACTGAATGATGAATGCCAGACCCGGGACTTAAACCCAGATCTTCCATCCCCAAATCCACAACTTTTCCCACTATTAGCAGGGTCATAATTAGATGGCTCATTGATATAGTGCTCTGAGGTTTGCAAAGCACTCTACTTCTATTCACAACGACACCGGGAAATGAGTGCGGTTATTATTCCCATTTTACAAACGAGAGAACTGAGGCTGAGAGAAGTTAAGTGACTTGACCAGGATCAGCCAGCTGGTAAGAATGAGGCAGGACTTAAACCAGGTCACCCTGACTCCATCCACGAGGTGCTTCGGGCGTCAGGCTGGATAACTTCTTTTCTTTTAAACTTTAAAAGCTCGCACCACAGGAGAGCAAGGATGTCACGGGAGTGACAGAGACCACCACGAGGCACGGGAAGGCGACGTGACCACCGAGGGACTGGAATACCCAGGGGAGCCTTCCAAAGCGCCCACGAGCACGCGTCTGCTCAACCCCAGGGGCGCCCCCAAACAGGGGGAACTCACGTTCAGCCAGCATCGCCATTCTGAAGGAGCCCAAACGCCACGGGCGCCGGCCCTGGACCACCACGCTGGAAGACAGAGCAAGGAAGAGTTAAGCCCTGCTCCACTGACCAGGAACCACATGCGGCTTCCGAGTTAACGCCGGCAGGGGCGGCGCGATCTGATGACGACACAGGAACGCGACGACCTCACGCGGCCGTCAATGGATGGACGGGCCTGGAGAAGAGGGTGGGGCCTGAGGGAAGGAGGAAGGCGGGGCCTGAAGGAAGGAGGAGGGAGAGGGAGACGGTGGGGTGAGGAGCAGGATGCTCTTTACCAGAGACTTTGAGCTGGGAGACTTTAGAGATTCTTAAATCCACTCCCCGCCCCCACCCCTTCATTTTGCAAATGAGGAAACTGAGGTTAAGCGATTTGCCCAAGGCCATAGAACAACTAATAGCTAGTCTTTATATAGCGCTAATTAAGGTTTTCAAAGAGCTTTAAAAATACCTCATTTTATGTTCACGACAGCCCAGTGAGGGAGGTGCCTCTGTTTATCATATGAGGAAACCGAGGCAGATTGAAGTAAGTGAGTTGACTAGGGTCATGCTGCTGAGTCAAAGTTTGAACCCAGTTCCATCTGACTCCAAATCCAGTGCCTTATCAGCTATGTACTAGGTCAGTAGTACTAACAATAACTTTCTTTTGTTTCTTGATTTAAAATTTTCAAAGTTCTTTATGTACATCCACAATAACCCTAACATAGGTGCTATTTTTATTATGTCCATTTTACAGATGAAACTGAGGCTTACCGAGCTTAAGTGCATTGCCAGACACAGCTAGGAAATGTCTAAGGTAGGATTGGAACCCAGGGTCTTCCTGATTCTGAGGGTGGTGCTCTATCAGGCTCCTGCTATCTGTTGAAAACCTGTGTCGCAAGAATGTGGAGAGCTGTCTTTTGTAGAGGAGAGTGCCGACATAAGGAGAAGTGGGGTCAGAGTCATAGGTTGATGTTTTTAATACTTTGAACAGTATAATAGTAACAAAACAATAATAACATTGTTCACTAGTTAAAATTCCAAATCTGGCTAGCGTGGGTTTTGAACATCTCATCACTGCCATCGGAAGCTGGGACACTGGTGATGTGGCATCAACCTAGCTGTTTTCAGGTTAGGTGGTGACAAGACTCTATACAATAACCCTTTTGGGAAGTTGTACCTTAGATGTAGCAGAAAGAAACTGACAGGGATACAGGCTGGTGGCTCCAGGAGAAAGCCATCTAGTGGACAACATCTGACATTTCACTCATTTGCTAGATTACCAGTTTTGTTGTTAAAAGTCCTTCAATCTTGTTTGACTCTTTGTGACCCTGTGCACTTGCCCGTGGGATCTTCTTGGCAAAGATACTAGAGTGGTTTGCCATTTCCTTTTCCAGTTGAGGAGCTGAGGAGAATAGGGGTTTAGTGATTTGCCCAGGGTCACACAGCTAGTGTCTGAGGCCATATTTGAGCTCAGGTTTTCCTGATTCCAATCCCAGTACTCTATCCACTATTCCACCTACCCACCTTAGATAATCAATAGAGTAACTTGCTTTTCTCTAGGCTTAAGTACAGCAACTCTTGAGAAGATGTGGTTCACTGTTACTAATGTAGTACCTGCAAGTGACTCATGGTTTTTATGTACATGTTTAATACAGACCACAGGCTTCACACTAGGTGAAGTTTAGGTGTCTACAAAAGACTTCTAAGTGACCTTTAACAACAATGAGTCTATCAAGCTGACCAGATGCTTTTGAACATACTTATCAAGTCTTATCATGTGAGCTACTGGATGGGACTAGCAACATCTGTTATTATAAGAAAATGTGTCGGGACAAATAGGGAGATAAGACTAAAAAGTGCATATTCAATTCAGTCCAAGAAATATTTTATAAGGCATCTATTACTATCTCACAATCCATCAGATTGTGACCTCCTTGAGGTCTGCACTATCCTTTGCCTCTTTTTGTATCCCTGGCACTTAGCACAGTGCCTGGCATGGAAAATACTTGGTAAATATTGATTGATTAACACCAGGTAAAATACAATGGGCCATCAAAAATGAAAAAGACAATTCCTGAAAGAAGGTGTAACTTGTACATAAATATAATAGAAGTAAGAATGAGAAAAGCAGAATTATTTTTTTGATCCAGACCTGTGTTTTTATCTGTATAGGAAATTCTCTAGCCCATTGTGGAAGTTCTCTCCATATTAACTTATAGTCTTAGCTACTTGGGAGCACTGAGGCACATGATTAGTCTGTGCCCATGGGCATGTGATGAGTCTGCACCAGGGACAGAATTCAAATTCATGTCTTCTTGACTCTAAGACCTGCATTAGAATTATTATGCTTTTATGCCTCTCAAGGCAAGGCCATAGGCAAGGTCAATAATATAGGCCTGCACTGTGGTAAAGGTGGAAAGGGAGGTATAGATGCAAGAGATAATACAGAGATTGAATGAACAAGACTTGGCAATTTATTTCATGGAGGAGAACCAAAGTAAAAGAATCAAAGATGATACTGAGGTTACAAGCTTATATGACTAGGAGTTTGGTGGTATAATCAATAGAAATGGGAAAGCTAGGAGGAAGGGCAGGGTTTTTGGTAGGGTACAAAAGGGGAGGTGAGTTTAGTTTCAGATATGTTAAGTTTTGGGCAAAGTTGGAGTATTCTGGTACAAATGTCCAACATCTGTTTAAAATTTGAGAAAAGTTTAGAGAA
This sequence comes from Pseudochirops cupreus, assembly GCA_028627135.1. Taxonomy (NCBI): domain Eukaryota; kingdom Metazoa; phylum Chordata; class Mammalia; order Diprotodontia; family Pseudocheiridae; genus Pseudochirops; species Pseudochirops cupreus. The sequence continues at coordinate 119,019,810 of CM053581.1, read as the reverse complement.
GAGATTGAGGGTCAAAACAGAGATTTGTAAGTCATCCACATAAGAGTGATAATTGTAATTATGGAACTGTATACGATTGTTGTGGTAGAGATTGTCTAGAGAAGAAAGTGAAGGATGAATTTAGGGACAAGAGAAGGAAGAAGATTCAGTGGAGACTGAACCATTTTTGAAGAAGAGATTCAGGATAAAGCAATGTCACAGAAACCATAGCAGGAAAGAGTAGGAAACTATCAGATGCTATGAAAAGGATGAGGAAGTTGAATGAGGACTGAGAAAAAGTAATCAAATTTGGCAGTTAGTTGCCCACTGAAAAAAATGGAGAGGGAAGTTTCAATAGAGCAGTTGATCTAGAAGCCAGATTGCAAAGGGTTGAGAAATGAAGAGGTGATGATGAAGTGGGAGAAGCCAACACACTCTACCTTTTCTAGTTTGACTAAAGGAGAAAAGACAATTGCTTGATAAAGCATCAGGTTTGGGGGTATTTTAAAAAGTCTCTCATGCCTTCCTTGAGGATAAGAGGGTTAAGTAAATTCTAAACTAGCTCAATGACCACTTCTCCCCCAAAACAGCATTAAATGGGAAAGTACTATTCATCCTTCTTTCTCAAAGAGGACCAATGGTATCACAACGGTGATGCCTTGACTTATAGGTGAATTGGATTTAAGTGAGGCAGAGCTGCACAAAGTCATCAGGCTCACTCTCTTCTCAAGCCATCTGAGACCAGTGGCAAGGTAAAATAAAAGTAAGAAAGACTGGCGATGGCCCAGGATGAAGTGAGTGCCCTTGGCCTTTCTAAATTAAGTTCTTTCCCAGATGTCAGTTTGTCTGAGGCAATGCCCACTCACTGAGGCCTCTACAAAGAGAGAAGGACCTCCAGAGAGATGTTGTGAGTTAAACCTTTGTCCCACGTATTGCTTACATGAGTGTCTCACTACTGTTATGGTCTAAGTTTAAGCTTACTCCTCTGAGGAGTACCTACTACACAGATAGCATGCTAAAGATAGTTAATACAAATATTTCCCATAAGATCCTGGTTCATTACTTCCATCTGATGTACACAGCATCTGTGGAAAGAGTAAGAAGTATGTGTGGCAGACCTTTTACTCACAACACCTGCTCTGGAAGTCCTTCTCTCTTTGTAGAGGCCTCCTGCAGAACCTCTTGTAGTTGTTCATCCTTTGTTCTCCAAGAGAACAGGGGTGATGTCTTGATTTGTGTGTGAACTGGATTTAAATGTGGCAGAGCTACACAAAGTTGTCAGCCTCACTACTCTAGGGTCATTGGAGTTCAGGATGCAGTGGGTGACCTTGGCCTCATGGGGAGGTATTACTTGTTGTTTGGAAGAAAAGCATCTTTTGTATGGCCCAAGAGAGAAGAATCAGAAACATTAGGTCAAAGGAAGTTGTAGAGAGGAAATTTTAGGTCCAATGTAATGGGGAAAACTTCCTAATTTAAAGCTATCCAAAACCAGAACAGACTGACTCAGGATATAGTAGGTCCCTGCTTCTAGAGGTCTTCAGAGCAAAGACCAAATGGCAATTTGTCAAATGTTATATCTTGCATTCTTGTTCAAGTATGAGCTCAGCAAGGTGGCCTCTGAGGTCTTTTCTGACTCTGAGATTCTGTGACTTGATGATCCTGTGAAGTTAGATTTGAAGTTATAGGTTAGGGGGAATTCCTGTAGATTTCTGAACAAGTGAATATCATCATATAGAAAAATCTCTTTGCAAACTTTCGAGAGGCACAAAAATGTCAGAGATTGTTACTGATGATGAACAACAATTATTTAACAATTATTATCAAGCTTATTAATTTACTATTATTTAATTATTAGTATTTAACTAATGATTTATTTAGTATTAATTATTTATTATAATAATTATTGTTTAACAATAATAATTCATTAAGTATTTTTTAAGGATAAGGGAGGGATCTTTGGGAAGATAAGAGAAGGACCTCTAGAGGGGAAGGTGAGGGAATAGGTTAAAGTGGGGCATAGAAGGGGATTTAGATTTATGGCAATGGGAGGATAGGGGAGGGATCCAAGAAGGGAGGGTAAGCTAAATAATAGGAGGGCAAGGTAGTGAGTAGAAGTAGAGGAGTCAGTAGGTATAGGAAATAAGAGATATGCACAATCATAAAAACAAAGATCAGGAGTAGAATTTGCTAGGCAAAGTAGATGTCTGTATATGTACATATGTATATGTGTGTATATGTATCTATATATAAATATATCCACACTTAATTGTAGCCTGGGGGGAAGAATTAGGGGGGAAAGTCATTCCCCAGCTGACAAATGATCAAATATCAACAGGCAGTTTTCAAAAGAAATCAAAACTATATAGTCATATTTAAAAATGTTCTAAATCACTATTGATTAGAGAAATGCAAATTAAAACAATTCTAAGGCACCACTTCACACCTGTCAGATTGTATAATATGACAGAAAATAAAAATGACAAATGTTGGAAGTGATGTGGGAAAACAGGGACATTAAGGCATTGTTGGTGAAGTTGTGAAGTGATCCAACCATTCTGGGGAGCAATTTGGAACTTTGCATAAAGGGCTATCGAACTATGCATACCCTTTGATCCAGCAACACCACTACTACGTCTGTATCCCAAAAAGATAAAAAGAAAAAGGATAAGGAGATGAGTGGGTAGAGGACTGATATATACAAAAATATCCACAGCAGCTCTTTTTGTGATGGCAAAGAACTGGAAATTGAGGGGATGCCCATCAATTGGGGAACAACTGAACAAGTTGCAGCATATAATTTTAATGGAATACTATCATACTATAAGAAATAATGAACAGGAAGGATGCTTTCAGAAATACCTGGGAAGACTATCAGTGGTTCTCAACCTTCCTAATGCCACAACCCTTTAATACTCATATATGGGCATATCTGCATGTGGGCGGACCTGCCTGGAGACAGATAGAGGAGCAGTGTCTCAGTTCCTAAGACCATCAGAAATATGTTTTCCGATGGTCTTAGGCGACCCCTGTGACCCCTGTGAAAAGGTCATTCAACCCCCAAAGGGGTTGTGACCCACAGGTTGAGAACTGCTGAGCACGAACTGATACAAAGTAAAGTGAGCAGAACCAGGAGAACATTGTATACAGTAATAGCAGTATTGTATGATGATCAGCTGTCAATTATCGAGCTGTTCTCAGCAGTATAACGATCTACACCAGGCCTGTACAACATATAGCCTGTGGGCCACTTTCAGCCTGCTAAAGGATTTCACCTGGGAAAAAATGTAGGGTTGCCACTGTGCATTCTCCTGTTTGTCACATGACTTGCAGCAACCAACCATCATCAGTCTCTAGTCTAACCTATTTGTTTAGCCTATTTTAATTTTAGCCCTTACTTACTGCCAAGTTTTGCAGGTCTGATCTAAGCTAAGACAATTCCAAAGGAATCTTGATGAAAAATGCTATCCACTTCCAGAGAAAGAACTGATGGAGTCTGAATGCAGATCTAAGCTTATTTTCTTTCTTTTTTTTTTTTTGGTCTGTGTTTTCTTTCACATCATGAGTAATATGGAAATGTTTTGCATGACTGCACATGTATAATCTATATCAAATTCCTTGCCTTCTCAGTGAGAGGGGACAGGAAGGAAGGAAAGAAAGAACTGGGAACTCAAAAAATTTTTAAATGAATGTTAAAATTTTTTTATACATAATTGGAAAAAATAAAATATTTTTTTTATAAGAAGGATGACTTCCCCCACCCTTTCACTTTCTCTCTCTGTATATAAGATAAATAAATGGGAGAGGCAGGAAATTAGGAGACAGTTTCAGCTCAGTGAACAAGTATTAATACTACAATGCTAGATGCTCAGGGATACAGGTACAAAATACAAACAATTACTTACACACAAGGAGCTAACGTTCTAATGAGAGAGACGAAGTATATATCCAATCTAATCCAATCCAACATTTATTAAGTGCTTTCTGTGTGCCAGGCACTGTGCCAAATATATATACCATAACTATAAATTAATAAATACAAAAATATCTATGTAAAATATTATTATATTTACTTACATATAAGTTGTTAAATGCAGGGTAGTTTGGGAAGGAGAGCACTACCATTTGCAGGGGTCAGGAAAGGCTTCATGTAGAAAATGGTTCCAGAGAAGCCATTAAAGAAGAAGCCTTACTCTATAATTTAGAAGTAAGGAAGAAGTACATTCCAGTCATAGAAGATCTCCAGTCTAAAGGTAAATGTTAGGCTCTCACACCCAGTGTTATCCCATGGAAAACTCTGGGACCCTAACCTGTTTCTTTCTTTCTTTTTTCAATTTCTTTCTTTTTAGTTTTCAACATTCACTTCCATAAGATTTTGAGTTTTAAATTTTCTCCCCCGCTCTCCCCTTCCTGCTCCCCAAAAGAGCATAGAATCTGATATAGGCTCTACATATTTATTCATATTTAATATATTTTTACATTATTCATGTTGTAAAGAAGAATTAGAAGCAATGGGAATAGCCCCAAGAAAGAAGAAACAAAACAAAGCAACAAAAAAGGAAAGCAAATAGCGTGCTTCAATCTGCATTCAGACTCCATAGTTCTTTCTTTGGATGTGGATAGCATTTTCCGTCATGAGTCCTTTGAAGTTGTCTTAGATCCTTGCATTGCTGAGAAGAACTAAGTCTACCAAAATCAGTCATCACACAATGTGGCTGTTACTATATACAGTGTTCTCCTGGTTCTGCTCATTTCACTCAGTATCAGTTCATAAATGTCTTTCCAGGTTTTTCTGAAGTCTGCCTGCTCATCATTTCTTAAAGCACCATAGTGTTCCATTACATTCATATACCACAACTTGTTCAGCTATTCCCCAATTGATGGGGATTGGAACCAGTTATTTAATGTCCTGACATGCTCAACATGGGCATCCCCTCAATTTCCAAATTTTGGCCACCACAAAAAGAACTGCTATAAATATTTTTGTATATTTGGGTCTTTTTCCCATTTTTATGATCTCTTTGGGACCTAGAAGTGGTATTTCTGAGTCAAGGGGTATGCACAGATTTATAGCCCTTTGGGCATAGTTCCAAATTGCTCTCTAGAAATGCTGGATCAGTTCACTACTCTACCAACAATGCATTAGTGTTCTAATTTTCCCCTACCCTATTTCTAGCTACACCTAAGAAGACCTCACACATTCCCTAGTAGTTTCTAACCACCATTGCTCCTGGGCAGAGATAGTGCCAAGGTCATTTCTGGGACCTTGTTTTTGTAAATCCTCAACAACTTCAATATTCCCTTCCTGTAGTTCAGCTGTTCATTATATCCCAATTATACACCCTCCTTCTGTTTTCTACAACTATGTCCTATAAGAAGAATCCCTATAAGAAGAATCTCCCCTGGGCATCCCTGTCTGAGTAAGGCAGCATGTTGTTCCATATTGCAATTCCTTGACTCTGAATAAAAATGCCTCACTTTATTTACTGATTACCTATTTGGTCAAAGTTTTTTCAGGTTGACACTAAACTAGGAAGATGAATTTTAAAAGAGTAGAAAATGATGGTGTTGAACTATGCTATGGAGGGGGAATTTATAGGACTTGGTACTAGAATGGTTATAAGGGACAAAGGAAAAAAATTGAGTATGTACTGCAGAGTTTTGCAACTAGGGGAACAGAAGCATGTCTCACATATTCATAGTAGGAGCCTTAAAAAATGTGTGTGTGTGTGTGTGTGTGTGTGTGAATATGTTTTTATCAGTGAAGGGAGCTCTTTGTGAGAAGTTTAAGCTACATTGCAGACCAACACTTTCTTCTACAAATTTGTTTTAGGCAATTGCCTGGGGCATTGAAAAGTTAAATGGAATGCATCAGAAATAGAGCTTGAACCCAGGTCTTCTTGACTTTGAGGCTGATTCTCCATCTATTCTCCCAAGCTGCCTTTCAGTAGGAACCTAATCAATGTTTATTAAATTGAATTATTAAATTGAAAAGCACAGTGGTGGAAGAAAAACAGAGCTAATGAGTAAGGAGAAAAGATCAAGCCCCATGTGTAAAATAGAATAGGGTAAAATTATACTAAAACAGAACAGAGTAGTATTCTCCCATATTATCTAATTATTTTCCACGTATTCTACCTTTGGAGTTGTTACTCTTAATCAAGCTAAAAAAAAGTGTTCTGCTACCTATGCTTAACTTGAATGTCTTTATTCAATCAAATCTGTTAAGTGCAATGCTTTTCAATAAAAGGAGTCCTCAAATTTTTTCAGTTTCCAGACCACATCAGAAATAAAAATAATAATAGCTAATGTTTATATAACATTTCAAGGTTTGCATAATGCTATACATATATGTAACTTGCGTGTTCTGGCTCATTCTCCCAAAGTCAGGCAATGCATTTTTGGGCATATCTTCTCTACTTCCAGAAGCAAAACCCACTCTACCATATTCCTCCTCCCTTCTTCCTACCTTGTTAGACACCTATAAATACTGCCCCAGTTCCATTTAAACACTTAACGTCAATTAGCTTTTACAAAGGAATATTTACTTTGAAAGTGAAGCAAGAACCAGTATATTATATATATTCCCTAGTATATTACGGATAACTCCTCCCTGTACCTTTTCAATCTCAAGGAGAGTAGGCTCAGATTTAGCTCACTTCCTACATAGCTTTGGTCCCACCATGTTTGTGTGCAAAGGTGGCAGCATTGCCAGATGAATATTTGTCACAGCTGCCATGAGACTGCGGTCCTGAAGGATACGCTGGAATGTAATGCCAGGATGGTGTCACCCTGCAGACCCTCTAGAGAACTGAAGCCATAAGAACACATGGCTGAAGCTACCAGACCCTTTGAATGTCTCAGTCAGGTAAAGAGGTTCCTCTTTCTCAGGTGATAAGCTGATTGAGAGCCATTTTCATTCATCCTGATCTATATCTTGCCACTGGAACCAAATGGCTCTGGAAGAGAAAGTGAGACTGGTGACTACACAGCCCCACCTCCCTTAAATCCAATTCACTTGTAAGTCAAGACATCACCTCCTTGATGTCATGGTCCTTTTCTAGAATGAAGGACAAACAAAGCTGATTGGAACCAGTTATTTAATGTCCTGACGTGCTCAACAGTCTCTCTCAGGAACTTCATTTCTATGTCATCATGATTCTCCTAGAAGCAGGAAGCAGATTTCCCAGCATCTCTCAATGGTCAAAACCTTTAGAGGTCTTCTGAACATACTCCTCATTACACATGTATCAGAATTGCTAATGACTAGTTAACTGGAAAAAAGAGTGTTGAATTTGTTATCTTAGTCATTGAATTAGTATCTTAACCATTTGCTAAGTGACCGTTCAGTTTAGATTTGAAAATATATTTTTGAAAAATCACAATTTTATCATTATTTTCATTTCGAACTAGTCCTTAAACTTTCTGTCTATTGCTCCTAGACTATCAGCATTTTAGATCACATTTTGAGAACCAGTCAATTTTTCCATTGAAGGGATTCATGCAATATTAAGAAAACCTTTAGATGGCAGCCTCAAAGAACCCTTTTCAAGACTCTAAACTGAACCTGGAGAATCATTGATCTAGATTCTAGAAGGAACTTAGAAAGATCATCTGGTTTAGTCTGTCTTTATACCTTTAGGTCAGTGAAAATTAAACCATCCTGGACAGAGATCATTTAGTTTCTTTTTTTTAAAATTGATTTGTTTATTTACTTTTAGTTTACAACAGTTCCACAGTCCCTTGAGTTTCAAATTTTCTCCCCTTCACTCTCCTCCCGCCCCCTCGACCCCATCATGGTAGCATGCACTCAAATATAGGATCTACAGATATCTTCACATTAATCATTAGTCAGATTGTAAAGAAGGATTATAACTGATGGAGTGATCAGTGGGAAAGAGGAAACAAAACAAAACAAGGAAAAAAACCAGAACAAGTAGTTTGTTTCAATCTGCATTCAGATTCTGCATCTCTTTCTCTGGATGTGCATATCTCTTTTGATCATGAATCTTTTGGAGTTGTCTTATAACCTTACATTGCTGAGAGGAGCCCAGTCTATTGAAGTTAGTCGTCACACATACGTTGTGTCTGTGATTGTGTACAGATTTCTCCGGGTTCTGTTCTTCTCGCTCAGCATCAGTTTATATAAGTCTTTCCAGGTTACTGAAGTCTGTCTGCTCCTCATTTCTTATAGCACAGTAGTATTCCATTACATTCATATACCACAATTTGTTCAGCTATTCCCCAATTGATAGGCATCCCCTTGTTTTCCAATTCTTTGCCACCACAAAAAGGGCCACTATAAATATTTTTGTACATATGGGTCCTCCTCCCACTTCTCTGATCTCTTTGGGATATAACCCTAGAAGTGGTATTTTTGGGTCAAAGAGTATGCACTTATTTATAGCCCTTTGGGCATAGTTCCAGATTGCTCTTCAGAATGGTTGCATCAGTTCACAACTCCATCAACAATGCATTAGTGTTCTAATTTTTCCACATCCTCTCTAGCATTTATCATTTTCCTGTTTTGTCATCTTAGCCAATCTGACTGGTGAGATGTGGTACCTCAGAGTTGTTTTGATTTGCATTTCTCTAATCAATGGAGATTTAGAACATTTTTTCATATGCTTATAGATATCTTTAATTTCATCTTCTGAGAACTGCCTATTCATATCCTTTGACCATTTACCAATTGGGGAGTGGCTTGTATTCTTATAGAGTTGACTCAATTCTTTGTATATTTTAGAAATGAGGCCTTTATTAGAGGCACTGGTTGTAAAAGTTCTTTCCCAATTTTCTACTTCCCTCTTAATCTTGGTAACATTGGCTTTATTTGTACAGAAGCTTTTCAATTTAATGTAATCAAAAGTATCCATTTTGCATTTTATAATGCTCTCTAACTCTTGTTTCTTCATGAAGTCTTCCCTTCTCCATAGATCTGACAGGTAAACTATCCCTTGCTCTCCCAAATTGCTTATAGTATCAGCCTTTATACCTAGATCATGCACTTTCAACTTTATTTTGGTGTATGGTGTTAGATATTGGTCTATGCCCAATTTCTGCCATACTATGTTCAAGTTTTCCCAGCAGTTTTTGTCAGATAGTGCGTTCTTATCCCAAAAACTGTGGTCTTTGGGTTTATCAAACAGTGGATCACTATAGTCGTTGGCTGCTGAGTCTCATGTACCCAGTCTATTCCATTGATCCACTACTCTATTCCTCAGCCAGTACCAAGTGGTTTTGATAACTGCTGCTTTATAATACAGTTTAAAATCTGGTATGGCTAGGCCACCTTCCCTAGCATTTCTTTTCATTACTTGCCTTGATATTCTGGACCTTTTGTTCTTCCAGATGAATTTTGCCACTATTTTTTCTAGCTCTACAAAGTAATTTTTTGGTAGATTGATTGGTATGGCACTAACTATGTAATTTAATTTAGGTAAGATTGTCATTTTTATTATATTAACTCGACCCAGCCATGAGCAATTGATGTTTTTCCAATTAGTTAGATCTGATTTTATTTGTGTGAAAAGCGTTTTGTAATTGTGTTCATATAAGTCCTGGTTTGTTTTGGCAGGTAGATTCCCAGATGTTTTATAATGCCTATAGTAACTTTAAATGGAATTTCTCTATCTCTTGCTGTTGGATTTCATTAGAGATATATAGGAATGCTGAGGATTTATGTGGGTTTATTTTGTATTCTGTAACTTTGCCAAATTTATTATCTCAAGTAGTTTCTTACTTGATTCTCTAGGATTCTCTAAGTATATCATCATATCATCTGCAAAGAATGATAGCTTAGTCTCTTCTTTGCCTAATTTGATTCCTTCAATTTCTTTTTTTTCTCTTATTGCTATTGCTAACATTTCTAGTGCCAAATTGAATAAGAGGGGTGATAGTGAACATCCTTGTTTCACCCCTGATCTTATTGGAAATG
>CM053581.1:118916628-119009397 GCA_028627135.1 Pseudochirops cupreus | reverse complement strand
TTATTGGAAATGCTTCTAGCTTAGCCCCATTACATATAATACTTGCTGATGGTTTTAGATAGATGCTACTTATTATTTTAAGGAAGATTCCATTTATTCCTATACTTTCTAGTGTTTTTAATAGGAATGGGTGTTGTATTTTGTCAAAAGCCTTTTCTGCATCTATTGAGATAATCATATGGTTTCTGCTAGTTTTATTGTTGATGTGGTCAATTATACTGATAGTTTTCCTGATATTGAACCATCCTTGCATTCCTGGAATAAATCCTACCTGATCAAAGTGTATGATTCTCGTGATGATTTGCTGTAGTCTTTTTGCTAATATTTTATTTAGAATTTTTGCATCTATATTAATAAGGGAAATTGGTCTGTAATTTTCTCTCTCTGTTTTGTTTCTTCCCGATTCAGGTATCAGTACCATATTTGTCTCATAAAAAGAATTTGGTAAGACTCCTTCTTCTCCAATTTTCCCAAATAGTTTGTAAAGTATTGGAGTCAATTGCTCTTTAAGTGTTTGGTAGAATTCACTAGTAAAGCCATCTGGCCCTGGAGATTTTTTCCTAGGGAGTTCATTGATGGCTTGTTCAATTTCTTTTTCTGAGATGGGGTTATTTAAGTAGTTTACTTCCTCTTCAGTTAGTATAGGTAACTTGTATTTTTGTAAATATTCATCCATTTCACTAAGATTTGTCATATTTATGTGTATACAATTGGGCAAAATAATTCCTAATTACAAAATAAATTTTTTTGATGGAATATTTCTCAACTCACATATCTCCAAAATTCTGACCCTAATTTACTATCTACTTCCTCTAAGATGTGGATTTAAGGGAAGACTTATAGTACAGAGAATCATAGATTTCAAGCTGGAAGGGACTTGTGAGATTCTCTAGTCCTTTATTTTACAGATGAGCAAAGTAAGGTCCATAGATGGTAAGATTTGTCCAAGATCCTCCAGGCAGTAAAAGACAGAGTCAAGACCCAGTCCTACATCTTCTTACTCTGAAAGCAATGCTTTTCACACTGTCCTGCAGGATCTCTTTACACTGGAGGGACTCTTAGAAGTAATTCCATGTTCTCTCAGCAATTATAAAATTATATTACATTTGTAGAGAACCTTAATATTACAAAGAGTTTTCATATATATATATACTTCCCCAGTTAATCCTCACAGCAACCCTGTGAAATGGTCAGAACAGATATTATTATCCCCATTTTACAGATGAGTAAATTGAGATTCAGGAAAGCAACTTGCCCAAGCTCCCATTGGTGATAATTAGCAGAGTCAGCATAAAATCCCAGCTTATGTGATCTACTGTGATTTGGGGTTTATCAAAGTAGCGCCTCTCAGTCTTAGAATTCTAATCAATAGAAACTCTCTTTAGTAGTTAGACAACAACCAAGAGTACACTGAACATTGGGTATTATTAAATGGGTAGAAAATATGCATTGAGGTGTGCTAGGTAACAATGACATATACAAAGAAATGTTAAGCAGTAAACATTTGTGTGACCAACATTTCAGTCACATTCACTCCCTCAATGTACCTGATTATGTCTTGATGTAAATACTGCCCAGGGACTTTTTTATCTCCCATATTGCATAGGCCTCTGATATAGCTGACCATTGCATCTCTTCTCCCCAGATACACTGAGATTCCAGGTGAACTTCATCAATGAGGGTTCTTCACTGTATCTTCATTGTCTGGCTCTTGGCATATGCAGGTATGGTGGAAACAGGAATAAAGATTAAAATGATGTATATGTTGCAGGGCCAGGGGACAGAATTTAGTAGGTGAACTTTAGAAAGATATACCAAAAATTGTCATTTTTATTATGTTAGCGCAACCCAGCCATGGAGATAATTTACTTTCAAAACAAATTATATACAGTATTGCACATTTACAACATTTCTAATACCTACAAATGCCAAATTCTATCATGTATCATTTTCTTTGCAAAAAGTTTTTAAAATTTGGATTTTCTTTTATTTGCAAGAGAGAGAGAGAGACAGAGAGAGATTATCCTATTTGGGAATATCCATTCTCTTGTAGTAATTCTTCATTATCCAACCTCAGTTCCATTATTTGTATGTACCATATAACCATTTTAGGTCCACATTCAGACAGCTAGGAGAGCTAGACTTAGAGCTAAATTTGAGTCACATCCTGACTCAGACATTAACTAGCTATGTGACCCTAGGTAAGTCATTTAATCTCTCTCGGTCTCAGTGTCCTCAGCTATAAAATGAAGATAATATTAGGACCCCCCCCACAGGGAAATTCAGAGAATCATCTGAGATAACCTACATAGAGAGCTTCGTAAACCTTAAAGCATTATATGAATGTGAGTTATTATTATTGTTGTTCTTTTTATTATTTTATGACCCAGGTTAGAGGTAGTGCTATTTGAGGTACAAGGGGAAAGGGTCAGGAAGGGATATAAAGACCAGAGAGAAGAAAGGATAGAAGAAGCAAGAAGAAGGAGAAAGACCTTGCTCTTTCTTGTGGCTAGTTAAGTCTGCCATGTTCCTTAGAAGCTATCATCATCATCATCATCATTCCACAACTCTCTTTGTCTCCAAAACCTGGCCCTTATCTGGCCCACTATTTTCATTTGGCCACCAGAATGCTCTCACTGTAACACTGCCCTGCCTCCCCCTTCAAACACTCTTAGGCCTTCCTACCTCCATCAGCGTTCTTTGCCTTCCCCACAAGGGTGTATTGCTGTTTGTTTCTGGTCTTTCCTATTTTTTCTCCCTGTGGAAACTTACCCATATCATCCCTTTAATGCCAAACTTTCAGTTATTTCTAAGGTGATAGCTATTTCAAGACTGAAAGAAGGGTTTGGTTATAGAACTTACCTCTCTTTTATGTGTATGATTTACCTCTATTTTATATTCCCCTATGTCCAGAAACAAACTGATATTATTAAGTCTCAAAACTATAGTACTTTAGTGTAGAGCAAGAAGGTAATGGTACAATTCAATTCAAAGAAGTAATGTACACAGAGTAAGATCCCTACCCTGAACGAAGCAGACAGTCTAGTACTGGGGTGGGGAACCTGTGGCCTTGAGGCCACATATGACCTTCAAGGTCTCTGGGACTCAGTCAAAAGGCTGTACCAAGTTTTACAGAACAAATCCTTTTATTAAGGGGATTTGTTTTGTGAAGTTTGGATTCAGTCAAAGTAGTAGAATATGGCATATTAAAGACAAACTTTTGAATGGAGCTGTGATCCCGCTTGTGTGAGGAATTCAACTACTGATCACAGCAGATCACTGCTCTTCTATAATCTCCACAAGAGATTCTTTTTCATATCTGTCCATAAATTCTCCTTAAAGGATCCACTCAACTCACTTTAGGACTTCTATTGCTTTGTTTGTTTTAAATTTTCAAGGGTACCAAAGTAATATGGCAATGTGCTACAGCCTTCTTATATCTACCATGTAATTTTGGTTCTTCTGAGATGGTAGTTTTCCAAAATAGTTTGTATTTCTAGAGTACTTTAGTACTCCAGTACTTAAAAGTTTATAAAGGATTGTCCCCCTGAGTAGATTGTACCAGTGTTATTATTTCTGTTTTATAAATAAGGAAACTAAGGCTCAGGAAGATTCGATGACTTGCATGGTCAGACAGCTAGTGTCAGAGATGGGACTCAAACCTGGGATTCTGCTGACTCCCAAACCAGGTATCTTTCACTACACCTTGCTGCCTATCTCTGTTTTGCAGAGGTACAAAATCACTGAGAGGATATTGGTTTTAAAGAGATGAACTTTTGTACACTAAGCAGCTAAGTATCAGTGAATGCACATTCAGGATTTCCCAATTGCTGTTCTAGCCTGATTACTACTCAGTTCTATGTTAAGCTCATTGTACACTTGCAGTTGCTTTCCAATCCATATAAACATATATAAATACTAGAGTCAATAGGGAGCTCCTAGAGCCAGTTGAGTAGGGGAGTGACATGGTTATGTCTTTGCTTGAGGAAAATCACTTTAGTAGCATTGTGGAGGAGGGATTAGAGTGGGAAGAGACTTAAGGCAAGGAGAACAATTTGGAAGTCATCAAAATATTCTAAATGAGAGATAATTAGGGCCTGAACTAAAGCAGTTAGCTGTGTGAGTAAAGAGAAGAGGTTGAATGTGAAAGTTTTTTAGAGATAGAAACTGCAAAGTGCAGCAATCTTTTGGATGTGTGGCATGAGGGAAAGTGAGGAATGATGGGTAATGCTGAAAGAAGCTTGCCTCATATTTTACAGAAAAAAAATTGAGGCCATTCACTGTGAGCTCACTCTTCTCCCCTCTTCCTTTTCTCATATCACTCATCTACCTTCACTATCTCCCCCTTCACTCCTTTCTCACACAAAAAGGTAACTTTACTCCTTACAAAGGCTGGCGCCTCTACCTATATAAGCATCCCGTTTTATCCACTTTCCTCCAACAGATTGTCCCCTCTGACATCCCCACTTTTCAATCTCTTCCCAGCTCTTTCCCTACTACCTTTATATATCCCCTTGTCTCGTCTATCCTCAAAACCCCCTCACTTGATCCTTCCATCTTCACTATCATCTATATCCCTTCTTCTCTTTGTTTCCAAACTCCTTGAAAAGTGGCTGCAATAGGTGCCTTTAATTTCTTTTCTCACCAGACTCATTGTTACCAATGATCTCTTAATTGCCAAATCCAGTGTCCTTTTCTCAGCCTTCATTCCTCTTGCCTTCTTAGCAGCCCTTGATACTAATGATCACTCTCTTCTTGAAATTCTCTTCTCTTGATTTTTTTCTTTTAAATATTCATTTATAATTAAACCTCTTCAGAAATTCAAGCTTGTCTTCTCTCCCAGTTAGTCTAAATAGGCAGACTTCCCCTCTTTTCACTTTAAGGGAAATTCCCCAGACGATTTTATCTACCTCTCCTGGTATGTGTTCTACTTTGTGGACAGAATCATATTTTTTCTCGCTTCATTCACTGTTCCAAGGTTTACAGTGCTAGCATTCTCTCAACTCTAATTCTTTTGATTTTGAAAGTATCAGTCAACCAACAAGCATTTATTTAGGACCTACTGTGTCAAACACTGTTAGGAAATTCAAAACACTTCTTCTCTACAGGAGGTTAGGGTTCAGGAACACTGTGTTTGAACTCCGTTCTCAGGCTTTATGCAAGCAAATGTCTACTTACTGCCATGTGCTTTTGCTGGCTGATGCTCAGTCAACCAGTCATCGAGAGTTCCCTGTGGAATGTCATTGCCTCTAAACAATGTCCATGTCCTATAATCTCATAAGGTTGATTGAGGATCTCCAGACTCCCCTAATTGATCTATTTTAAATAAGGAAAAACAGGAGAGATACAAAATTAATACAAAATGATTTTTGAGTTTGAGGGAGCACACTAATAAACTGGAGCAAATGGGAAAGGACTCTTAAAGAACATAGCACTTGACTGATCCTTGAAGAGAACTTAGAGTTCCAAGAGGCAGAGAGAGGGAGCAAAGCATTCCAAACAGGGAGACAGTCTGTGCAAAGGCAGGAGATAAACTGTCATGCAAGAAGAACAGCTGATAGGCAAGGTTAGCTGGAACAAACTACGTAAAGGGGAAAGATAAAGTACCGTCAGATTGTGAAAGGCTTCAGAATCCAGAAAAGGAGTTTATAGTTTAACCAAAAGGCAACGGGGAGCCAGGGAAACTTCTTAAGAAAGGAAATTTTCAGTTTGTGTGGAGGATAATTTAAAAAAGGAAGAGACTGGATACAAGAAGATTAGTTAGGTGGCTGTTGCAGTAGTCCAGGTGAAATGTGATGGGGACCTTCCCTAGGGTGATTGTGGAGAGGAGACTGATGGAAGAGATGATGAACAGGTTGAATTGACAAGATGTGGTAGCTGCTTCCCTACTCTGCCCAGCAATGAGTACAAATTTCATGAGGTTCTGCATGGTTTCCTTTGAAATCCCTTCACCATCCTCTATGTCACACACTTTCATATGTCTAAGCTAAGTATAAGGACAAGAACAAACTAAATACTTATTTTAAGTTATATATATCCAAAAAAAAGAAGTCAGAGAGGAAGAAAAAAAAACAAACCTGGTGATTCTTGGGGCTAGAAAAAGAGAGGTTGTCCTTGTGGTACAAATACATTTCTATGTATTTTAGGTAATACTAAGTAAACAATTATATTTATGAACACTATTAGCAATTCAATTTGCATCAGTTGTGTATTGAGTCTAGCAGCTGGAAGAATAACACCTAATACTTCCCTTGGTTCATTAACCTTAAACTAAGCACTATTGTTGTTGTTCAGCTGTTTTTCAGTCATGTCCAATTCTTTGTGAACCCATTTGGAGTTTTCTTAGCAGAGATACTACTGTGGTTTTCCATTTCCTTCTCCAGTTCACTTTAAAGATGAGGAACTGAGGCAAAAAGGGCTAAGTGACTTGCCCAAGGTCACACAGCTAGGAAGTGTCTGAGGCCAGATTTGAATTCATGAAGATGGGTCTTCCTAATTCCAAGTCCAGTGGTCTATACACTGTGCCACTTAGCTGCTCCTTAAACCAAGTACACACCTAAGCAGTGGACTGTTGATCATGTTTTACATGAAGCTTGTTAGGTTAGAAGTGACATCTTATCAGTTGAAATGAAGCTGAGTGAAGAAGGTATCCTGAGAGTCTCATGCTCATAGAGCCAAATTGCCCAGGCCCCAGTTTTCCCTGAGAAAGTTACTAAAAGAGACCTTCTGGATGAGTCCAAAAGGGTCTTGTAGATTCTGTGGTGTGGCTTTACTAGGACTTTTCCAATTCTGACATGACTATCCGAAGACTACCGTATCTTGAGACTCAAGGAGGTCTCAACAGTACGTAAGATGAGTTCTTGCTGCTTTCTTTTGTTTTTATTTTTTAAATAATTTATTTTGTATTGTGGGATAGAAAACAACTTAGCATGGAAATTCCCTGAAATTTTCAGTTTCAAAATTCAGGTTTCCATCTGTTTTCACTGCATAATTAGAGACGCCCACCTCTCTTCAGGCCCAGGAAACCTGTACTTCCACCAACTCCCCACTGCCAAAGTCTCAAAAAACTGGAAGTAAAAGAGACACAAATGTTTCTTGCCCAGAGAAGTTCACAAAGCACCAAAAGTAGGATGCTAATATTAACTGAATAGTTCCTTGTCAACATTTCAAATGGAATCTCAAAGAACTGTTTTATGTGCTACTGATGTATAGAAATATCAAAGACATATCTTGGGACAAAGCTAATGCAGTAAAGGGTGAGGCTACTTTGAGAATAAAGGTAGAATATATAACAGACTAAATCCTTTTTTTTCCTAATTCCCAAGTTTTTATATAATATAGGATTTCCCAAAGTGTATCTTGTGCTTTGGAGGAGGAGGAAAATTAACAAAAATATCATTATTTCTTAAGTAAAATGATACTCACTATAGGACTTTGAATATACACAATAGAAAGACATGTTCTTTTCCCCAGAAAACTTCAGAATTATATAATCATGAGGTAATCATGGGGATAGCTGGTGGCACAGTGGATAGAATAGTGGCTCCAGAGTCAGGAGGACTCGAGTTTGAATTTCACCTCAGATACTTACTAGCTGTGTGACCCTGGGCAAATCACTTAAAACAGATTGCCTTTTCTTGCCTCTCCCCACCCCCCGCCAAATCATATAATCATGGAATATTAGGAGCAAAAGGGACCTTAAAGACCATCTATCCATAGAGAATGTTGTTTCCCAAAAGGGTGAAGGAGATGTTTTGCAAACTCTTATTCCCTGGTTGTGTTCTCCACGGCTCATTGAGAGGAAGCATGGTACAATGGAAAGAGTGCTTGATTTGGAGTCAGAGGACTTGAGTTCAAATTGTGCTCACTTGTACTACCTGGATGACCTAGAGGGAAATGAATTCACTTCTCTGGGTCTGTTTCCTTATCTATAAAATGGTTGGGCTAGAATGACTTATAAAGTCTTTTTCAGTTCTAATAAATCTAATAAAACTCTATCTGGCTGAAAAATTCTCATTCCCTCTTAGATCCTGCAAATTATTAACAAATCTTTTTTCTCTTGGTGATCCCATCAACTCCTATAGGTTTTAGTATTATTTCTATGCAGATGACTCTTAAATGTACATATCCAGCACTCATCTCTCTCCTGAGTTCTAATTCTACATCCCCAGGAACAAAGCAACACACATTTATTAAGCTTTACTATGTACCGAGCAATTAGGTGGCACAATGAATAGAGTACCAGGACTAGAGTCAGGAAGACTAATCTCCTTGGCTTCAGACCCTCACTAGCGGTATGACACTAGGCAAGTCATTTAGCCCTTTTGCTTCAGTTTTCTCATCTGTAAAATGAGCTGGAGAAGGAAATGGCGAACCATTCCAGTATCTTTGCTAAGAAAACCCCAAATGGGGTCATGAAGAGTCAGACATGACTGAAAAGGACTCAACAAGAACAACAACAACATGTGCTGGGAACTGTGCTTGGCGCCAAGGATACACGCAAAAAGAAAAAAACAGTTCCTACTTTCAAGGAGCTTACATTCTAATAGGGGAAAACCTGGGAAGGGTAGAAAAGTCATCCACACAGGAAGAGGGGAGATATGGTGCCAAAGCCCTGAGAGTCAGAAGCAGAACTGGGAGGGGAAAGGCATGCTGAATAGCTCCACTTGTATGTACTATAGGCTATGTACCATAGCCATTACTGAGGAAATGGGCCCATCCTTTTTGCTACCACCACCATCAGCAATCCTGACAAACTGCTATTTGGCAGGTCAATAAGGCCAAGAGCCCTGGGAATAGTAGCACCTCTATCTCCCCAAGAACCACTGGGTTTGCTTCCAGCCCAGCCCTGCAACTCCTGTGGAGAAGGAGCCTGCCACCCCCACCAGCTGCCAAATAATTGCTACCAGTAAGGCAGGCAAGTCATACTAGTAGAAGCAGCAAGGCACTGTAATGCAGAGATAGGAGAGATAGGCAAGTCAGACTACCATTTCCTTTAGGAACCATTTGGAGACAGCCCAAAACAACAGAAGAGCCCCAAGAATAGCAGTGACCTGACAATTGCTCCTGCAGGTACTGTAGCCTTTTCCTCCTCAGCAACCACAATACTAACGACCTGGAAAAGAAAGTTCTTGTCACCAAAGTCCTAGCAATGTCAAATGGTTCTTCATCAACAGTGGACATAGTTTTATCAGTGGAAGTAGCAACTCATTAGATAATAAGTGCCTTGAAAGCAGGGACTTTCTTTTTCTTCTTTTTGTATCCCTAGTGCTTAACGTAGTGCCTAGCACATATTAGGAGCTGAATCAATGTTGATTGATTGATTGATTGATTGAAGAAGATAGATTACTTTCTGCTTTGCTGAATCAAAGTACCCTAAGAACTAGAGGGTCTAAGGTATTATTTCTGTTCTTGCTCCATTCAAGCATTTAGAGAAATAACACAATCTCTTATATTTCATTAGATGAGAAGTAGGAGATCTGTTTAACTAATTTCTGTCTATTCCTCTATCTTGGTATTTTTAAGTTCTTTTACTATTGTACCAGAGCACATTGACAAGTCATATTTTCTAACACCATTGAAATAATAAATGATAACATTTCATTCCCCAACCCACCCCTCAGCACCCATTCACATATCTCTAATGGCTCTATATTGCTTTTAGGATAAAATATAAAATCATCTGTTTGTTATTTTTAGCCCTCTAGCTCTCAGATCATTTGATATTTCCTGCCTTCATGCACTCTCCATTCCAGTAAAACTGCTCTACTTGCCTTCCTTGTACACAACTCTCCATTTCTTTTATCTATGACTTTGTACAAATGGGCCACTGGAATACTCTCCCTACTCACCTCTACCTCATATGATGCGTAGCATCCTTCTTGTGTACATGTGGCATCCTTCTGCTTCACAGAGTTGTTGTGAGATTCAAATAAGATCATATTTATAAAGTGCTTAGCATATTACCAGGACTTTAGTAGGGTCTTAATAAATGCTTGTACCCTTTCCCTTCCCCTTCTCCCACTCCCTCAATAGAATGTAAACTCCCTGAGATCAGGGGTTGTTTTATGTCTTTGTATTAATAGTAGTACTTTGAGTTGCTATGAACTTAGTAGATGCTTAATAAGTATATATTGAAATAAATTAAATTGAATATCATATGGGATCATCAGTTTCTGTTTTTTCATCAAACACCACTCCATTTTTTGACACAGGAAAGGGAGATACACTCTTGTAAGCACTTGGCGCACCACTGACTCCTCTGTCACCTCTCTAGCACAGGACAAGAAGTCCAGTTAGAGATATTTTGAAGGACATTTGTTTAGTAGTTACAGTCGTGTCTGACTCTTTGTGACCCCATTTGGAGTTTTCTTGGCAAAGATATTGGAGTGAATTGCCAATTTCTTCTCCAGATCATTTTACAGATAAGGAAACTGAGGCAAACAGGGTTAAGTGACTTGCCCAGGGTCATACAGCTAGTAAGTATCTGGGGCCAGATTTGAACTCAGAAAGATGAGTCTTCCTAACTCCAGGCCCAACACTCTTATCTGCCCCACCTACCTGTCCCCTTGGAAGGACACACACTCTGTCTTTTCTGTCAGAAGTTTTAATGATACTCTTAGTGCTACAGTGTATTGTTCCAAATGCTAGCCTTATAAATTGAAAAAGAATACCCACAATATGGTATTCACATATGTATGGATAAGTACATAACACATACATACCTGTTTATATTTCTTTTGATCAAGTTCTGTGATTTCATTTGTATAGGGAATTCCAGTGACATGAAACTCTCTCCCCCAGTGCAGATTAGCAACTCTTTCAGAGCTTAGGATCTTAGACAAGGACACAGAGATTCAGTGATTAGCCCAGGGTCACACAGCCATCATGCATCAAAGGCAAGACTTGAACGTGGTCTTTATTCTGTTCACTGAGCCTTACACTTTATTCATTATGCCTTATGCTTATAACAGAATCATAGGATCATAATTCTGCAGCTGGAAGGGACCTTGGGGTCCATTTTATTCAATACCTGTCTTTTTACAGGTGAGGAAACTGAGGCAACACCAGTTGAATCAGAGGCAGGATTAGAATTTAGGATCTCTGAGTCCAGAGCCAATGCTCTTTCCATTGTGCCTCACTGCCTCCTTTCTTCTGTGGGGTTAGAGACTGGACCTGTGATTTCATTAGTGAAGAGAACTCTCAAATAAGAGAGATAAATCTCTCTACAACACAGGTCAACACCGTCTCTGCGACTTAAAATCCTTGAAAATTGCCTAGAACACTGAAAGGGGAAAGGGAATAAGTACTTATAGAGTGCCTGCTATGGGCCAGGCAGTGATACAGATATCTCATTTGATCCTCACCACAACTCTGGACCGTAGGTACCGTCATTATCCGAATTTTGCAGCTGAGGACACTAAGGCAAGTGGAGTTTAAGGGATTTGCCCAAGGTCACAGAGCTAGGAAGTGTCTGAGGTCAAATTGGCAACCTGGGGCTTTCTTACACCAGGCCCTGAACTCTGTGCACCTAAGGTGACACCGCCTCTAGCTACTGCGAGCTAGAGACCAAGTGAGGCACTACAGTGAGCTAAAGTGCTTTGAATGATTGCTGTGTAAATAGTTCAAGTAATATTTTATTTTGGTGGAACCTTGTGTGTGTGTGTGTGTGTGTTGTGTGTGTTTGTGTGTGTGTATGTGTGTGTTTGTGTGTGTGTGTGTGTTTGTGTGTGTGTGCTGGAGGGCATGGAGTGTTTCATTTTACTGTTTTGCAAAACCAACACTTCTATAAATAAAAAAGGAAATAGCCTTTCCCCTAGATTCCTATCTTATGTTCCCCACAGAACAGGGTACAAATCCATTGGATCTAAGTACTTAGTAGAGAAAGGGCTAACGACCTGTGGTCCTCCTTTTCTTGCAAAACACTCAGGGTGTCTAAGTATACATGTGTACGTGTCTATGTATATAACTTGTTTGATATTGGCTAGTTAATGATTTTACATGCAAAGAATACAGTTAAAAACTCAGTTGGCATGACTATTTCCTGAGCCCTAAATCCAGGAAAAATTCTCCTATGGGCGCTTCCCACCAGGGACTTGAGTAAGGAGCATCCATACATTGGTAAACTTAGGATGTAGTAGACTTGTTAGCTCTTCTGGGAATCATGCAATAGTGGAGAAAGTTAGTAACTCTCACTTTCTGGAGTTGTTTCTGCAAAATGATGGAGTTGGATTGAGTGATGTCCACATTCTCCTTCAGCTCTAAATTCAATGATCTCCTATTATTTTAAAACAAGGGAAACTGAAACTAGGCTGGAAAACTTGAAAATTCACCTTTTTTGGGGGGGTATTACCCTTGTCAAGTATATACTCCCCCTTCACCATCATTTTTCATACTTAGCCTCCTCCAACATCCAGTTAAAAAACTGTCTACTTAGGATCTTCCTAATTGTCGGTATTCTCTCCCTCCTAAAATGACCTTGAATTTATTCCTTTGTTTACATGTTGAATCCTCCAGTAAAATAGAAAGAAGTTCTTTGGGAACTGAGACTGCTTTTCTTTCCTCTTTTTTGCCTTTGCATCCCCAGTGCCTTGTTCATACTAAGTGCTTAATAAATGCTTACTGAATTCAGTTGAATTGAATCGTATCTACTCCATTCCACACAAAAGCTAGTCAGTAAATAAACATTCATTAAGTGCTTCACATATTTCAGGCACTGTGCTAAATGCTGGGGATACAAAGAAAGGTAAAATATCGTCCCTATTGTCAAGGAGCTCAGAATCCAATGGAGGAGACAACCTGCAAACAACTATGTATGAAAAAACTACATACAGGGTAAATGGGAAATAATCAGCAGAGTGATGCACAAGAATGAAGAGGGCATTGGGAACGGCTTCCTGCAGAAGGTGGGATTTTGCCCAAGACTTGAAGGAAGCCAGGAGGCAGAGATGAAGAAGGAGAGCGTTGTTAGAATTTTTCCCAATCTCTAAAATCTGCTAAAATTTCTTTGCTAGTCCTGTTTTCAGGGTCTCTAGGGAAGACTTTCTTGTTACTTGCCCAAGGGAATTATTCTGATAGCTGAAATATCTTGTCGAGAAAATTGTTTTTGTTCTAGTCAACATGCCTCCTTAATACCATACTGTGACTTATTTTCCCTAGGTCCCCATAATGGATTCTTCTTCTTCATTTCTAACCTTCTTATGTTTCTGCAGCTCAAAATAGAAAATAAAACCTAGCCAAGAACAGTTGATGAAAGAAGGCTAGATTTTGATCACTGTCCAGAAATGCCTTCTGGCTCCCTGGCAGCAGGTCTGTTTCATGATTTCTATTCTATACATTCTTCCGATGAAATTGTTATGTTGTCTTTATGACTTTCAGGTATAATCCTAGTGTCAGAGACTCTCATGACACAAAGGGCCTTGGTACACTTTTGGGAATTTTCTCTCGTTTGGGCCATAACTTTCACCTAGGAAACTTAGAAAAACATAGTGGCAACCCCTCCCTAAACAGCATACTGAGACCAACTGGTATCCCACTTACAGACACATATTCTATAATATTGAACATGAGAGCAAAGGCAAACCAGAACTTGACTATAGAACCCTTAGAAAACAACGCCTTTAAATAAACAACCTTTTCTCAAGATGTATGTAGTTTCCATAGATCAATACTTACAGATCCAAATATGCAGCTGCCTCCCCCTGTTGCTCTCAACAGATGCCACTCTCCTAAAATTCAGCCATGCTCCCAGTAGGTGTTGCTAGGTAGCAATCTCTCATTGGGATCCTTCTGCAGTTCACATGATCCTATGATTTAAGGTTAGAAAGTGCATTAGAAATAATATGCAGGATTTCTTAGCCTTTTTTGGGCCATGGTGCCATAGTTTGGTGGTCTATGAACCCCTTCTCAGAATAATTTTTAAATGAATAAAATAAAATATATAGGACTACAAAGGAAGTCACTATATTAAAAAATAAAATTTGAAAATTTTGTAAAGTTCACATACCCTTAATCATAGTTAAGAACCCAGGATCCTGTGCAGCCCCTTCATATTCTTGTGCTTTCTAACAGGAATAAATAGTAAGTATCTTTATTTTTCTTCTCTGAACTTCCTGCTGGTCCTCATGGTTCTCTATTTTATGGTCACCTATTTCTCAGGTAAAGAGATAATGACCCATGGAATCTTCTCTTTGTCTGTCACCCTTTTCTGTCCCTGACCCTCCCTTTTTTCTGTCTTCCAGTATTTCCATTTAACAGACTCATCCTTTCTTCTAGATAAATATCATTCATTCTTCTCAATCTTCCACTGGGAAAGGAGAATGGGACAAAATCCCAGAACTCACTACACACGTCTCCTTTCAGACAAAAATTCTTCAGACTTTGCAAATTATACCCCACACCTTATATATGACTATTTATCCTCACCATTCTTTAGCTGGGAAAATTCTCCTCTCTCTCTACTTAAACAAATTCTTTGCAAGCTTTTAACAATCACCTGGGAAAGAGCTTTTAGAAGGCGTTAGTTCAATGTGAGTACCAGATCTCTTTCAGCCAAAGAACTTCAAAGTTCATCACATTGGCTATCTTTGGTCTATACAGACCAGAATAGACAGTTATTCTAGTTGGATGCTGCACTGTCCAATCAGATTGGAGTTCCCCCCAATACAGTTCTGGGCTTTTTTCTGTAAGCTTGCAAAGTCCCTCTGCTTTTCCTTCTCAAGCCAGAAGTGGCAGCAGAGGGCAACAAGCCCTTAACTAAAAGCTTGTTATTGAATCCTTTCAGTCATGTTCCACTATTTTCTCCAACTCTAGGTGGAGCTGAAGGGCAAGAGTTATCACTAGAACTTTTAACCAACGATGTCAGTTTTCTCTGACCAATCAGGAAACCTCTCAATTGTCTTTTATAACTACTGCAGCTCTTATGGAGCAGCTTTTTGGTCCCTCTGCTATAAATTTTAACTCTCAGGTTCCTCTTCCTCTCCTGATGCTGGAATTGTGTAATGCTAAGTTTCCTCAGTGCCTTAGATTATAGTCTTTAATTTACAGCAATCCTGCTTTTTACTTAAAAAGTCACAACTCTCCAAATTTTTCCTTTCAAATGGACAGTCCTTTTAAAATCATACTTGTTTCCAAACGTTTATATACTTTCTCATTTTCCTTGTTTCACTCTCTTTATTCATAAAACATTTTTCTACAAATTAGGGGAAGTACCCATCATGCCTCAGTTCCAAAGTTAACAACAGGTAATATGTCTCTTTGGTGCCCTTAAAACTCTTTGGGCTTTTTTGTTTAACAATTACACTTTTTCTAGCTTTTAATAAATACAATTTTCTTTGACTATACCATGAAATTATTCCCACACAAGCAAGATTTTATTTACTTTACCTTGTTTAAAAAAGTGATTAAGTCCTCGAATCTATACCACAGACCATTTCCTTTCTAAAACTAACATATGAAAACTATATTTCTTCATACACATTTTTAGCAATTTATACTAAAACCTCTTTTTCTACTCATACTGGGTTTCATAATGGTGACAATATCTTACATCCATTGATAATTATTGTAAAACTCTTCTTGCTCAAAAATACATTTTTTCATTATTAATTACTTCTTATGGAAAGGCCTTAAAGAAATAGTCTTCCTTACATTTATTTTACCTTACAGCCCTTCAAACACTCAAGGACTCCTATCATGTCCCCCCCTTAAATCATTTCTTTAGGTTACACAGTCTCATTTCCTCCAGTTAGTTGTGGCTTGATCTCAAGGTCATCCACTATCTTGATTATCCTTTTCTGATCAGTCTTCAGACTGAGTGTTTTCAGCATATTTAACAAGGCATTATAATAGTGTTCTGGGCAACTAAATGGCACAACAGATAGAGTACCAGGCCTGGAGTCAGAAAGACTCATCTTCTCCTTCCCTCTTAGATCCTGAAAATTATTAATGAATCTTTTTTCTCTTGGTGATCCCCTCAACTCCCATAGATTTTATTATTATCTCTATGTAGAAACTTCTAAATGTACATAACCAGCACTCATCTCTCTCCTGAGTTCTAATTCTACGTTCCCAGAGGTAAGACAACACACATTTATTAAACTTTACTGTGTGCCAGGCAGCTAGGTGACTCAGAAAATAGAGCGCCAGACCTGGAGTCAGGAAGACTCATCTTTCTGAGTTCAAATCTGGCCTCAGACACTTCCTAGCTGTGTGACCCTGGGCAAATCACTTAACCCTATTTGCCTCAGTTTCCCCATCTGTAATATGAGCTGGAGAAGAACATGGCAAACCGCTCCAGGATCTTTACCAAGAAAACCCCAAATGGGGTCACAAAGAGTTGGACACAACTGAAAAACAAATGAACAACCACAAATAATAGTGTTTGGGCTAGAGATCATCTTGTGCATGAATTTAGATTTTTTAATTTTTGCCAGATCAGATATTTCTCTGAGTAACTTGCTTTCAAAATCCTAATTCCAATTAGAGGGGGCACTTAATGCAAAGCCATACACTGGGAAATAATTTTCCCACAAAACTTGCCATTATAGCAGCTACTTTTAAGAGGAAAGATGGTGTAAATATCTTTCCTAAAAATAGACTAATTCCCCAAAGCTTTGAAAACTACATGGAACCAAATCTTAAATACCCTAAGTTTATAGACTTCTTATAAAGATTAGAAAACCAGGCATCTATAGCACAAGAAAGCCTATAGGGATTTTGAAATTTAGCAAAGCTAACCAGGGGTATTAGAGGTATGGCATGTCTCTTGACACTGTCTAGACAAACCAAAAAGAATTCAAGGTGAGTTAATTCTATTCAAACCTAAGGGGAAAACTCAGCAGACTAAGCAAAGATTGATAACATTTGAAGAGTACTAAGAAAAGGTATTTAATTATACCTCAGTGCTTGTTTTTCTTTAAATATGCTCACGTGTCACCAATTTAAGCATAAGAAGAAATTCTACTAAATGTTCTGCTTAGTTGCTTAGGTTGGTATATATTTCCTTTTAAAAAGCCAAGTGAAGTCAACAAGCATTTAAGAGCATACAATGTGCCCAGCACTGTGCCAAAAACTGGAAATAAAAATACAAGAAAAAAGAGTGGCTGCCTTTAAGGAGCTTATATTCTAATTGAAGAAGATGACAAGTAAAAGGAAGCTGAAAGGGGGCAGGATTACTTGGAGAGAAGGGAGGAGAAAGAAATCTGGAGAAACAGGAGTGAAATTTGGAAGGAAAGAGAAAATGAGCATGGCTGGCTTGGGTACTTTCCTTAAAATGGAGGTTCCAGGAGAAACTAACCAATCAGAGGAGCTAGGGATTAGAAGCAGGAGGAGCACCAACTTAACACATTCACCAGCTTCATAATAATATATAATTTTATTTCTTTATATAACGTCTGAGAATATGACAATTTTTTTTCATTCCTTGTTTTAGTTTTATCAAATGTTTTTCTATATAAGGTAGTATAAGTAAGCAGTGCCACTTTGTCTTATTGTATCAACAACATTGATCTCTTCCTTGCCCAGTGATTGACAAGGTATCAAGGAAGAACTACTCTCCATTTGTCCTGTTTTCATAGACCTAATTAAGTTAGACAGTAAATTTCTGCAAAGCGCTGCCAGTAACTGCCAGGAAGGGGAAAGGGGTGCCTGTCCAAAACTGTAGGGTTAGGGGAGGCAAAGAAGGGGAGATATATGCAATCCAGTTTCTCCTCCTTACCCAAAGTGTCAGAAGATTCTCAGGAGAAAAGTTCTTCCTCTCCTTTCCATTTCCTTTTTGTTTTTTATGTATTTTTACTGATTTTTAAAATTCTAGACTGTCTTCATTTTCAAATACTGTATATCTCTCACATTCTCCTTCCTAGAGAGCCATCTCTTGTAATAAAAAAATTAAAAATAAAGAAAAAAATAATAGTTCAGCAAAACTAATTGACATTGATCAAGTCTTGTCAGTATATTCAGTGTCTCACATCTATAATCTCTATCTCTGCAAAGAAAGTACATTTTCTCCTTTTTTCTTCAAGACCAAATCAAGTCATTATAATGATCTAGCATTCAGTTTCGGTTTTTTGGTTCTTTCTATTAATATTGCCATCTACACACACACACACACACACACACACACACACACACATACACACACGAGTTTTTCTAGTTCTAAATATTTCACCTCATATCATGTTGTATGTCTTCCCTTCCTTCTCAGTATTCTTCATATTTATCATTTCTTAAAGTACAGTGATGTTCCATTATATTCATGTATAATTTGTCTGTCTAGCCTTTCCTCAATTGATGGGAATCTACTTTGTTTCTACTTCTTTGCTGTTACAGAAAATGCTGCTAGGAATATTTTGGTATATGTATAGGACCTTTCTACCTTTGACCTTCTTAAAATTTAGGCATTTTTCTTAGCATAATTCCAAATTACTTTCCACATTGTTGGACCAGTTCACAACTCTATCAACAGTTTATCAGAGGGCAAATAATTTGTTGGCATTGTGAATAGACCTTTGTCACTTGGAGTTGGGAAGGCCTGGGTTCAAATCCTACCAGACCTTTACTAACTGTGTGCCCCTGGGCCACTCACTTAACCTCAATTTCCTTATGTGTAAAATGGGAATAATAGTAGTACCTACCTTCTACAGTTGTTATGAAGATAAAACAAGATAATATTTATAAAACACTTTGCAAACCTTAAAGCACTATATGAGTGCTATTATTATTTCTGTCTTTCTATATTTAACTCCTCCAACATGTATTATTCTCGTCTTATATGAGTGGCTTAGCCATGAGCACTGAATATCTTTACAATTATTTAAGTTGGTTTTTAGTTCTTGAAGTTTACTTGTAATTTTATTTACATAAATTTTGATTGATTGACTTCCAGATATTTTATGTATTTTACAGCTATTTTGAGGGTTTTTTCTTTTATTTTCTCCTGGATTTTGTTGTTGCAATATAGAATTGTTGATTTTTGTAGGGTTATTTTATATCTTGCTACTTTAATAGTGTTATTAAGTTTCCCAATTTGTTTCTAGCTTATTCTCTGGGATTTTCTAAGTAAATAGTCATGTTATCACCAAAGAAAGAGAGTGTTTTGTCTCCTCTTTACCTATCTTCAAACATTCAATTTCTTTCTCTTATCTAATTGCTAGGGCTAACATTTCTAGAACCATGTCAAATAACAACAGGGCAGGCAGGTATTTTGGCTTTACTCCTGCATTTACTGGGAAAGCTTTTATTTTTACCCCATGGCAAATAGTGCTAGCTTTTGGCTTTACTGATTTTTTATTATATTTAAAATAGCTTAGTACATCTATGCTTGATAGGGCTTTAGTATCAATAAGTGTTATACTTTGTCAAAGGCTTTTTCTGCATCCATTGATACAATCATGGGGTGGGGTTTTTTTTTTGGTTTGTTTTTAGTGTGATTAATTATGTAAAATTATGTAGAAATTAGCTAGTAATTATCAAGTTTTACTGTGTGCCAAATACTGTGCTAAGTAGCAGATATAAGGAAAGGCA
Source organism: Pseudochirops cupreus (assembly GCA_028627135.1). Classification (NCBI taxonomy): domain Eukaryota; kingdom Metazoa; phylum Chordata; class Mammalia; order Diprotodontia; family Pseudocheiridae; genus Pseudochirops; species Pseudochirops cupreus. The sequence goes on along the minus strand of CM053581.1, from coordinate 118,989,876 downwards.
ACAACAGTCCCTGTACTCAATATGGTAGGAGGATTGAGGGGAGGGAGAGAACATTCTTCTAGGATAAGGTTGTCTTCTAGATATAATGTTCTGGTTGATACCTGTGCCGTTCATTTTATTCTGTAAACCTCAAAATATCAATATGTTTGTTTAGCTTGTCTTATATAGTTCTTATTATAGTCCTATATACTTCAAGATAATAATGAGCCAGTACTCTCCAGCCATAAACAAAAGTGTGTTGTATAACCAAACTTACCTATGCCCTGTGCAATGGAGCGTTAACATTTCAGTTTTCCATCTGCATCGCGATGTGCTGATTGTTGCTTGAGCCCCAAAGACAGAGCGTATGTGTGGGCTTTACCTCTGAACAAGAAATTCCTTTGTCATAATTTCAAATATTCTCTCCATCTGTCTAAGAATAAGGAGAAGGGCAAGTAAGAAGAGCTAGGTGGGATAGCACTGATGTGGTCTTCATTCTAAATACGGAGAGTGACAGGACAAAGAGCAAAGAAAGTGTGAGACTGGGGAATATAATACCTTTTAATAAGAGTAAGGATCATCTCTCACAATTATATATGGCTTTAAGGTATATAAAGGGATTTTCTATTAAGTTAAAATGTAGGCATTCTACGACAATATGATTGTTGCCACCATTATATGCCATTATGGCAATATTACATACTATTAAGTGGCCATTTAGCCTAGACAGTGTCAAGATGTGTAAGGTCATAGACATGGATTTATAAGGAAAAGTTTTCTATTTTGATATCCTTGGTTGTGTAGCTGTGTGTGGGTTTCCTCTTTTCTACATTTGCCTAAAACTTTTTACTCCTATTATCCTCTGATGTTTACCTAGCCCTTATCTCAGCTGACAAATTGAGTGTATTCACTCATCAAACATCTCCAAGAAGTAGAGCAGGGCTTAGGTTACTATCTTGATTTTATCCTGATTTATATAGCAACAGGAAAAATAAATGCTTTGTCTAAAGTTATGAAATGAGCCGACTGGCTTCATTGGAACTAAAACACTTCCTGATATTTGCAATCACAGAAAATAGTGTTCAGATGCTTGTCATTTCTGTAGTCTTTTAGATAGTAAATAGCATTATGCAGCTTTCTACAATTGTTCCAAGTTGCATGATGTGTGCTAGTAGAAAAATCATACAGAGAAGCTGTTGAAATCCTTTGAAGCTCATCTTTCTCAAATTTCTCCATTAGCCCACTCACATTTGACCACCAGTGCCCATCAGCAAACCTTAAAGGAACATACAGTGCCAAATGAAATAATCAAACAAATAAATTGAAATTTTGGCTCTATGTGGAGCTAACAGCATTGGTGAGGAAGCTTTCTTGCTTGAAAAGGACAGTTATTTTGTGATTCTAGAATTCTTTGCCTGTGTCTAGATGAAACCTATTCTATTTCTGGAAAAATTAACAAATGGGAAATTTCTTGCAAGTTTTCTTTTTCTCTAAAGATCTTTGTTTTTTTTTTTTTTTAATATGGTATTCTATGGAAAGGATAAGGTAGGGTGAAGGCCAGAGAATTTTCCATATCAATAGAACAGTTTTCATAGTATTCATGTCCATCTTCTTCCCCCTAAAATACCCTCCCTTTTCTCCTCCACACACACACTTGAAATATCTTCTTGTCTTCTTCTGTGGGAAGCAGACTGATTGTGATGGCATCAGATCAGACATTGGCATCATACTTAGGATGATGGGATGCTGGAAAGTGGTTACAGAAATTTTTGAAACTTCCTTAGTGGCCTTTAGGAATCATATAAACACTGCATATGTTCAAAATGGTTTAGGTTGTAGTTCTGCCTGGATAGATGAATTTATACTAAATCAATACTTCCTTTTCAATAGGCATGACAAATGGGCTTAGAGGAATCTAAGATAGATACTGAGGCTGTCGTGCTATCTAACATCTGTAGGCAGTTCACCAGAAGTATGAATGTTTTCCTTCCTCTCCATGTAGCTTTCCTTTCCTCCTCTCCATGTGTCCCTTCTGCTTCTTCCTTACCAGGTTTTGTCAGCGCATGTCTGTGCATCAGAGGGTTATGTGGATGTAAGTCTGCTTAGGGTTTTAAAAAATATAAAAGCATTGAATTAGATGGAACTCTAACAGCATGGGCATGGGCTTGGACAAAGACAGCCCTGGTAAGCATCATCATTCAGGTATATAAGCATTCACTGCCAGTATCTGTGGTCTTGGCAAGTGGCGGAGGAGGATCATAGACTCATAGAATGACCTGAGGACACACAGTCTAGTCCTGTCACTTTACAGATAGGCAAACTCAGGCCAAGAAGGGAAACTAGGGTTACCCAGGGTAATGAGAAGGGAAAGAAAGAAAGAAAGAAAGAAAGAAAGAAAGAAAGAAAGAAAGAAAGGAAGGAAGGAAGGAAGGAAGGGAGAAAGAGAAAGAAAGAAAGGAGGGAGGAAGGGAGGGAGGAAGGAAGGATGGAAGGAAGAAAGAATGGAAGGAAAAAGTAGAAGGCAGTAAGGGACTAAGAAAGGGAAGAAAAAAGAGAAGAAGGAAGGTAGTGAGGAATGAAGAGAGGGAGAGAAGGGAGGGAGGAAGGGAGGAAATAAGGAAGAAAGTAAGGAAGGAAGGGAGGAAGAGAAGGAAGAAGAGAGGGAAGGGAGAAGTGAAAGGAGGAAGGGAAGGAGGAATGAAAGGAAGGAAGGAAGGAGGAAGGAGGAAAGGGAAAAAGGAAGGTAGGAGGAGATGAAAGGAGGGAAGGAGGAAGGGATAGAGGAAGGGAGGGAAGAAAAGGAAGGAGGAGGGAAAGGAGGAAGGAAGAAGGGGAGAAGGAAGGAAGGAAGGAAGGAAAGAAAGCCAAGCTCTGGTTCTAGCCTCTACAGTATGGTTGTTCCACAGACACAGGAATGCTGTCCTGTTTAGTGATTGTATTTCAGATCATTGTATTCAGCATCAGGGATAGGGAAATGAAGAACTGTTGAAAGAAGTGGGAAAAAAGAAAGAAAGAGGAAAGGGAAAAAGAAGAGAGATAAAGGGAATAAAAGAAGAGACAGAAATGAGAGCAAATATGAAAAGATGGTAGAAAGACTACTACTCCATTTGATTCCATGATCTAAACAGTCTGGGACACCTGACATCTTTGTCACTGGCCTGAATGGCCCAGGCCTGGGGCTGACTGTCATGTGTAGGTGGGCTTTCTAGAGAGGATAGTGATGCTCGCACATGTGTGTGCATGTGTGTGTGTGGGGGGTATGAAAGAGCAAATACTGTTGAAGAACAGGTTTTTTTCAGCATTTACGATAGTTCTATCATCCCTGCCCCTTCCCTCCCCCTACACACATTCTTCTATCAGCACCCCACAAACATGGCTCGCTAGTAGCCCTTTCTGGTCTTTACTGCCTGCCATCCTTTCTCTTCTCTAGGCTGGGTTCCCTCTGTCCAGCTTTATACCAAAAACTGAGTAGAAAGGCTTATAGAAAGGACGTGGAATGTTAGAGTGGTGGAAGGCTCTTCATCAAAGCCCTGGTACATTGCATGGCAGGTCAACAGGGTTTTCTCTAAGCTACTCTAACTCCTGCCCCTCTAGCTCCAAGTGCATAGGCATCCATGGAGAGCTGAACTCAGAGTCAAGGAAATCTGAGATCAAATATTGCCTCAGAAACTTACTGACCATGTGACCCTGGGAAAGTCACATGACCTCTTTAAGCCTTCGTTTCCTCTCATCTAGAAAACAGAGATTAAAAAACAGCCCCAACTGCACTGGATCGTGCTTTGTATACTTTGTAGCATTATATAAATACTAGCTATTATGATGGCGGTGTGGCAGAAAGGAGAGAGTACAGACCCATGAATCAGGAATGTGGCAGGGCCTCCCTACTGGTCATCACTTACTGGCTCTGTGACCTTGGACGAGTGATGAATAGAATGTAAGCTCCTTGAGGACCAGGACTGTTTAATTTTCTTCTTTGTATCCCCAGGGCCTAGCACAGGGCCTGACACAAAGTAAGCACTTGCTGGCTGATGAACTTCTCTGAGCTTCCAGATTTTTATCTGTAGCATGGGGATAATTACACTTTAAAGGACTGTTGTATAAAATGGTATAAGCATATAAATAACTTTATAAACCTTAAGTTGCTATGTAAATGTAATTTATTATTAATATTTTTGCAAAACGAATTATCCATCCCCAGGGACAATCCAAGGGTCCCAGAAGAACTTCTAATTGCATTGTACGCAAATGTAGCAGTCCCCTCCTGCCACCCACACACTCTGTGATCCAGTAGCACTGACTTCCTTGTTGTTCCCCAAACAAGATACTGTAGGCATTTTCCTAGGCTGCCCTAATGCGTGGAATACTCTCCTTCCTCGTCTTCATCTCCTGGCATTCTTGACTTCCTTCAAATCTCAGCTAAAATCATATCTTCTTACAAGAAGCTTTCCTGATCCTCCTTAATACTAATGCCTTCCCTCTACTGATAATCCCTAATCCATCCTATATATAACATGTTTGTACACAGTTATTTTCATGTTGTCTCCCCCATTAGACCATTAGCTCTTTGAGAGGAAGGACTATCTTTTGCCTTTTTGGGGGTGGGGCATCCCCAGTGCTTAGTACAGTGCTCAGCACATAGTAGGCTCTTAATAAATTTCTATTGACTGTCTGACTAACTATGGACCCTTAAAGATCTCTGATAATTTCCTGTAAAGTTAATGCTTTGTGGGGAGACATAAGCTTTACAGAGTCAACCTCACTCTAGGACCCTTTGAAGCCAAACTATCATTAAAAAGCTTTACTTAATAAAGACAATTATTTAGTCTTCCAGCATTAGGGAGAGCAAGTATGAAGTAGAGTGAGCCATCCTCTGCTAGCTCCCTCGTTTCTCCCTCTATAGACATACATACCATTCAAATCATCCCTGCTTTGACAGGGACCTAGAGAGTAGGTTATTTTGAAGTTGACAAAATTTACCATTTTAACTGAGACCTTAAGTAACCATTAGATTAATCCTTTGGTCTATATACCCCAATAAAGGCTTGGCCATGCACCAAAATATTTGGGAAATGAAACCCTGAACTAAGGTACTTACATCCCAAACCAGAAACTTCAAAGGAAGATGAATCCTGTATAGGAACATTTCTTTCAATCTCTTGGCTAAATAACTTCTCTATTTCTGATGGAAGCTTCTGGGAGGAAGTGGGAATTTTCTTAAAATAAATATCTTCAACAAAACCTAGAAGACCCAAATGTAGGATGGACAATGCAATTCTGAAAGTGTGACAAGTGAGGACAGAAATTCAGAGGACTGGCAGGTATGGAGGGAAGTCCCTTTGACTAAGTGAGAGAGAGTAGGGCCTGCCAGATTGTTATTGGAACCAAAGCCTATTCGCAGAGAATTTAGTCATTGATGAGGTTAAGCTACATTGGCCCAAATGTAGATAATATAACAAACTGCCTGGATGATGATATGAGTATGGAGATAAGGAGTATATCCTAATTTTAGACTGATGTTGAATTATGTGGCAATATAATTTTCCAGGATATGCGACATGACATTCATTCTCTTAGAAACCTATAGATAGGAGATTGAGGGGTCCTACCCTTTTGAGGTGGGTTCTAAACTTTCAGACTTTATTACTTCACTCTGGACTGGGGCTACTTAGTAACACTTTTTCTGTGGGTTGATAGTTGGTTAATAAAACCAAAGAGAAAGTATTTTCAATTGAACATTTAACATAACATTCATCAGTCCTGGGGACGTGGGAATTCAGCAAATAAAAATCTCATCCTTTAGATTAGTGGTCTCAAAGATTTTTAGGGCTCATATTTCAGTAGAGAAAGACCTGATAAATAATAGTTAACTCCATTTTGTTTCTCCTCCCCCTAAAAAATCTTGCTAACAATTAGTAGGAAGACTGTAATAGCTTTTGATGTCTTATTTCATAATGTGATGAATTGTTTATTCATGCCATTAATTAAAATCTAGGTATTTGGGGGTGTGTGCATGTGTGTGTGTGTGTGTGTGTGTGTGTGTGTGTGTGTGTGTGTGTGTCCTTATAGAGATTTCTATGTATAAACATATATTGTTTAAGAGACTACCTGATACACCCATGAAGACCCAGGGTCATTCTTGGCCTAAGTTTTGAGAGTCATTGCCTTGGTTATTTGAATTTTTAAAAATGGGAGATTTCAGTTTAGCAAGAGAAGATAAAGCTCAGCTGACTACAGAATATTGTCTAACTGTCCTCCTAGAGCCTTGGCACTCAAGCTGCTGCTGCCTTCTACATGATGGGAAAGGCCTGTCTTCTGAGGCTACCTCAGCCAGTGCCCTTGGGACCTATAGTATCACAATATTCTACTATTAAAACTTAGCTGGAAAGCTGCCTTCTACATAAAGCCTTTGCAAGCTCCTCTCACCCCCAGTTGCTAGAACACTCCCACCACAAAAATATACTGTATTTATTTTGTGTATACTTTTGTATATAGATATTTTCTCCTCTAGTAGAATGTAAGCTCCTTGAGAATAGGGATTGTTTAATTTTTGTCTTTCTATCCTTAGCACCCAGCATACACCTAGAGCTTGGAACATATTAGGCACTTAATTAATGCCTATGGATTGAGTGAGGGAATATGTAGTTCAGGGACCAAAGCTATTAGAATATCAGTATGGCTCCCTTCATCCAGCATCCCTCCCTACTCAGATGGCCCTGGAGTCCCTCCTTTCCTTTTTCACTTCTTCTTCCTCTTACTTCCATCTGCCTTATCCCGCAATAAAGAGGATAGCATATGGTAGCAGAGTGGTATAGTATATTGATTGCTGGACTGAGAATCAGGAATTTGTTGTTCAGCCTTTTCAGTTGTGACTCTTTGTGACCCCATTTGGGGTTTTCTTGGCAAAAAATACTGGAGTGGTTTGCCATTTCCTTCTCTAGCTCATTTTTCACATGAGGAAACTGAGGTAAACAGGGTTAAATGACTTAGCCAGGCTCCCACAGCTAGTATCTGAGGTAGGATTTGAACTCAGAAAGATGAGTCTTCCTTATTCCCAGTCCAGTGCTCTATCCACTGCCACATAGGGAATTCAGATCCCCTTAGACACTTATTAGCTAGGTGACTTTGGGAAAGTCAATTGACCTCTTTGAGACTCAATTTCCCATCTGTAAAGTAATGGGTTTAGACTAGATGGACTCTTAAGTCCCTTCTAGCTATAAATCCATGCACCTCTAAGCATACAGGTGAGGTAAGTTTCTGGTGCAAGCTAAGAAATAATAATAACTATAGTTGCTGGTTATATTTCATAAAACTTTTATGTTAGATTTTAGTGGAACTTTGGTATCTGTCATATATTATGTTCTTCTGAGAGGTAGTGTGGTATATAGAGTGCTGACCTGGATTCAAATCCTGTCTCTGACACAAACTGGCTATATGATTTCAGCCAAGTCATTCACCCTCTCAATGCTACAGGCAAATCTCCCATATGATAAATTCCAGAGGAAGATGGCCTGAATTGGCAGAGGGAGTTTCCCCATAAATGCATTCATTCCCTAGACCAGTGAAATCATAGGTTCAGGCCTTATTATGTTCCTTCAAGCATGCCAAGAGCTCTTAGCATGGAAGCAACTCAGAGAATTAGTAATAACTCATGAGCCAGACTTAGTGGGGCATGATGATTGTCTTTATGCATTTGAAGTGCCGTCATAGGGAAAAGGGATGCTGTTGTAAAGGGCAGAGCTCGGAGCAGCGGGTAAGTGATCTTCAGGAGAGTGTGGTATTTCAGTTCAATGCAAGGAAGACCTTTCAGTCCTGAAGTGGAATAGGTTGTCTTTGGAAGTGATCACTTCCCTGTTATCGAAGGTATTTGAGCAGAGGTTTGGTGACTACTTCTCCAGGTTGCTGTAGAGAAGATTCATGTACCAGGCAGGCAGTTTCAACTTCTGAAGTTCTTTCTGGGAAGCTCTTAAGATTTAGGATTCCTTTATCCTGCTTTGGATGGTTAATACTAGAGATAGCCAACAGCTCCTTCAAAACAACAACCTAAAATGCTAGTAACCATGGTTCAGTTCACTTTTCTCCCTAATCACATCTGATTTTGAGTTCATATGTGGTTTTGGCTTCACATCTGGCTCTCTTCTGCAATTCAGCACAAGTACATCTTAACTTCCCTCTATACTTTGCTGTACTTTCCCCTTCTAGCCCATGTTCCCTGAATGTTTTTTCTTTTTATCAGGTAAGGGTGTTGTAGAAGTTATAGGGTACCTCTTTGCTGCTGCTGGTGTGATCATGGGGTTGGTGCTAGAAAAGAAGTTGGTGAACTGTAGGTCCCCATTCTCTTTATCCTCCATCACACATTTCTTCCTTTCTTGGTGTCAGTCATCTCTAAAAAGTCTTTGGACAGCACTACAAAATCTCACCCTCCTAGCATTAAAACTAATAAGCACTTATTACATGCTGACTTTTCTATTCCCGTAGTGTTTTGTGGCACATCATACCTCCCCCTTGAAGAAATAAAAAGGCACACACACACATGTTATTAAAATGAACTGTTTATATTATCTCAGTTGAGTCAATACATTATAATGTATTAAAATGGAAAGGTACAAAATTGAAATAAATACTTTCTGATTCATGTATAAATCTTTTTTGTCAAGATGACTTATCGTCAGTACATGTCACAAGAAAACATTTAAAATGACACTGAAACAATCATTTAAAACATGGTGTATGGAGGAAAAAGGTAAAGAAACAACTTTTGGCTTGTTTTGGCATGAGACCTTGATACAATTTGGGTTCCCCAAAACCATGTGAAGGGTGGTAAAAGAGGAATGCTCAAAACTGATTTAAAAAAATAAACAGGCTTTACAAAAACCCTCTTTTCTTTAACTCAGCCACTGTTCTATATGGTCTGCGCTTACAGTAGATACATTCATTATTGTCCAAAGGAAGACAGCAACTGCCTTTCATTTTAAAGAGTTTGGTGGAAAGTACAAAGAAATATGCTAAAGCTGATGACCAGTAACATGATTAGAAGAAAAAATTCAAATGTTTCACAGGAATAGCATTGAAATAAAAATAGAGTAGGGAAGGGGCATTGGGACTTGAGGTGGAGGAACTGAGAGGAGTCCTGATCTGAAGCAAAGCAAGGCCAAAGATCATAGGAGAGATGCTGTTTTTACTAGGACTACATGGGAGTTCTCTCCATCTGAGCAGTCTAGGGTTTATGGACTGTAGAAATAATTCAATTTGAGCAAGTTTGGGGTTTTTTTGGCCAGGGGGTGGGGGTGGGGGGCACTAGACATAGGTACTTTACAATCTTAGCAGTGTAGAGAGACGTACCATACCGTGGACAGGTTTAGTAGGAGGGGTTCTCCCTTTTGGTTCTGACTGCATATTTGATGGTTCTTAAGGCAGTGAGGACTTTAGCAACCCAGGAATAAGGGCAGTTAGGTGTAGCCAGTTTGAGGGTAAACAAGCCAGGAAGGAGGTGTCTCTTTCTTCCCATTAACTTTCCCCCCAGGCACACTAAGCCTTAGTTCCTGAATCTCTGAATGTACAGTACGTGGTTGCAGAGGGCTTGCCCTTTGTAAGACTCCATGGAAAAGCTTGACTCTGACTTGGAAAACTGCGCTGAGTTTTCTACTTTATCTTAACATTCTCTCTGATGCTCTCTGTTCCTAGAACAGCAACTGCTCTTTACCTAGCCTACCAAGTGGAAGCACCAAAGTTTATACAGAATTGAGTTAAGTAGCTCACTATCAGAACACCTCATCACACTACAGACATGGGAATGGACAACACAAGAGCACTGAACACCTTATCTTTTGGAAGATGGGGCCTGATACCTCCTTCTCTATGCTCTCAACTACTGCACCATTTGATTGAGAATACAAAGGGCCCAAAAGAGAGCCAATATAGATTTCTCTAGACCAGGTGAGAAGAGATATACAAAATCTCTGGGAAAGCAAATGTCCTGATAATCTATGAGCCTATAGAAGAGGCTTCTAAGAGGGAGTGGCAAACTCTTAGAGTCCATTCATTTTGGGCAGAAATTGGGAGAAAACTAAAAGGTTCTGGCCTTGGATAAGGAAAGTTCAGTTGATTGTGGTAGGAGATGGGAGGAAGATCTTTCCTCAAGAGCTTTCCTTATATTTCTGGACAGAATTCTGAGAAGGTGCTGGGAAGGTCCTGATACAAGCAGTTCTACCTCTGAAGCTTTCAGTAGTCAAAGCTCAACTACAATGTGCACTGACTGTCTGTGGTTTCAGTTAAAGAATAGAGCTGTTTAATCTAGCTCATGCATACAGAGGCACTATGGCCAAACAGATCCTAAAGGACCAAATAGAGATCTCCCTAACATTTTCCAGATTGAAGTATAGAATGCACCTTCTAAAGAATACTAATGGATCTTAGAATTCAGTGGTAGAGAGGCATGATGCCCTAGAGTTGTTCAGTGGCAATAGTTATGGAGTACATGAGGGGAAGGGAAGGTGTTGATGATGCAAATGTTAATAGTAAGCAGTAGAGCAGAAGGTCCATTTAGGAGAGTGGCCAGCCTCTTAGGCTATTTCAGGCTTGTCCTCTCTGTGGCAGAAGACATCTTGTTTTGGTCTGAATAAGTCTCGGGGATATGGTCTTTGTAATAGCCCAAAAAAACCAAGAAGAAAAGCATAGGTGACTCCTGAAAAGATAATTCTCTTGTAAAGAAACCTGCCTTTAACTCACTAGTTCACCTGGCTTTCTCAATTGACCTTTGCTACAACAGGTTTTTGTCTATAAGATCTACTGAACCACAAGATGCACCAAAGAATTGAAAAGAAACATGTAGGGATAATCTCACTGTCGAGTGCCTTGCCTAAGGATAGGATGCCCACAGAGATCAGGGTCACCCTGGTGATATAGGTATATATATGGCCCAAACTCTAGGCATGTCCCATGGAGTCATCCTTTTTACAGTCCAAGGACCTTGACTGCTCCAAGACCATGAGAAAGGAGACTGTCTAAAGCCTAGGAGGGATCCTGGGGATCAGTAGTTAAGAAGAAACTACACTTATGTCCCCTCGAATGACAAAGTGATCACAGAAAATGATGGCATTTGATTTGATAAGTATCTCTGCTCTAGATTCAGGTTGCCTCTCAGGTTTAGTGGAAAAGTAATTTGCTGACCTGGAGGGGCCAGGAAATTTCATGCCAACATATATGACCTACCCCACAATGGCATGGGCTGCCTCACTGGAGGCCTTCAAACAGAGGTGGTCACTGGATGGGAAGATTATATGGGAGATGCAAATGCCAAGCAGGGCATTCAATTAGATGACCTCTGAGGCCTCCTCCAACTCTATAGATCTATGATTGTATGAATGTAGTTAAGAATTTCCACTTGACTCAGCCTCCAGGGAGGAGATGCTTCTTTGTCCTTAGATTGTGACATTTAGGAGCAGGATGCTAATGATAGTATGGCAGGTCAATTTTAGGGATTTTTCAATGGAAAGAAATCTCTTCTAGTCTGATAAATATTGGGTGAGCTACAGTTGAGTAAACTGTCCTGATCCTAGAACCATGGTTCTTTGTTTTAAAGGGTCATAGAACTTAGAGCTACAGAGAAACTTTGGATCATGTGGCCAAACCATATTTTTTTCTAGGTGAAGAAAATGAGGTTCATCAAGAGGAAGTGGCTTACTTAGGGACAGAGTCATACCTAACTACTGGCAGAGCTGGTCCAGAACATGGAATCTTGGTTTCCTGATTCCTAACCTGGGCTTTTTAAAATGCAGCTTCTTTTTTTTTTGGCTTGTCAATCCTTCTGTAAGTTAGTTCACCATTCTTACTATATCTACTTTACAGATAAGTAAATTAAAACATCATCAAATGCCCCAGAAGCAGTCAGGAACGTTGTCCATGGATATTTGCTTTCCACACTTCACTCTTCTTTATGAAAGCCAATAGACTGCTAAGGGATCTGAGGGAAACTCCTGAAAGGGCCACTGGAGAGAAATTCAAGACTCCTCTGGACAAAGCTGACTAATAGACAATGGTTGATAAGCAAATCCTTAAAGAGAACACTGTATAGGTAGAGGGGATACTTCTATTATCTTCCACTAGAGAAGAGAAAAAGAAAACCAGAGGTTCACCCTTCAAGGAAGAATATTAGAAAAGGTGATTTCTAATTTCACTAGACACAAGAAAAAAGAAATAAATAGGCTCAAATAAGAATAGAAAGGAAGAGTATAGGAATTGAGAAGAACTTCCTGACTGTGAGACTTGTGAGATGTTAGAGCAGATAACTCAGTTCTTGGATAGCTTGCAAAGGAAAAGACTGCTACAATGTAGGATCAATTAGCTGTAGTTATGCCTGGAAGGATGTCGAAAACTAGAATATCACTGAAATCCCTTTTACTTCTTGTTTCTCTGATTCTTTGAAATCTTGGGTAACCCCATGTCTTACGCTCCAGGGGTTACTGGGAGGTGACTGAGGGTCTGGGAAAAGAGGGGTCTGACTTAGGAGGCGCAAGAGATAAGTATGCTGATGCATCTCCAGGGGGAAACTCCAGCTTGGGGCCAGTCAAGCAAGAACCCATGTAAAGTATTTGTTCTTTCTAAAGAAAAGAAATAGGCAAGTACTTTATTTAGGTAGCACATGGTTTAAAGAGCCTGCTTTTCAAATTCCTCAATAGTGCTTGCTCAGTAGTGCACTGGGAAGATACGACAGTGTTTCTGTTGAGTCCTTTCTGAAGTTCTCAAGCACAACTTGCTTTTGTCCAAGACTGGAGAGGACAGTGATAACAAGATAAATAGTGCTTTCCACCACCACCACCATTACCCAGGCTCACTTCTCTTTACTGCTTGGAGTTAAATTGCAAGGTAGATAGAGTGTAGTGGTTTTACAGAACTAATATGGTTCAGTGGAAAGCATGGTGGAATAGAAATCAGAAGACCTGGGCTCTAATACAGGTATCAGAATTTACAGTTGTAGGACCATGATCAAGAAAATAATTTATTCTTTTTGAACCTCATTTTCCTTATCTCTAAAAAGGGGGCTCTCTGACTATAGATCCTATAACTTATTAGAGTCCTAAATCAGAAAGCAAGTTAGGGAGACTGTAATCTTTGTAATCACAATCTTGAATTAATTTATAGATTGGATTCAGGTGAGGTATAGACCAGGTGAGGTACAGATCTATTTCTGCTATCTCTTTTTTGTCAAATAATTCAGGAAATCAGCTGCAGGAGTGGAGCTATGTTCCTGTCTCAGGGGTGAGGGTTCCATCTCTACTCCCCACAGTGTTTTGTTACTGGAGCAAGTAGACCTTGTCTTTTTCTGTAAAACTATATGGCAATATGTGGCACATTCTGGGCATTTCCCATTCCAGACTACAGCCTGCAAAGGGGACTTGGGTTCAATTGAAGATTACCTGTAGTGTCTGAAGGAGAAAATCAAAAACTTAGCAGTCAATAGGAAAAAGTAGCCTCATTAGTTACCTAGATCTTCCTGAGGGAAACGGTGAGATACAAGAATATTAATCATTCTTTCCTACAGTTCATTGATCATGCTCATCAATATCTTCCTCAGCTGTTGCTTGCCTGGTTTAACATTAAGCATAGTGGCTCCCATCTACTGCAGAAGGAAGCTCCGGTGTTGGAGCAGTGTCCTAGGAAAGTTGATAAGGAATAATCAACAGATCAGGTGTTTTGTCTCAGAACAAAAACACATAGCAAGCTAAATAGGAGTAGACTATTTTCCTTTGTGGTAAGAAGAGAGACGTAGTGAGCTGATGAAATTTGCCTCAGGTGGACTCTGAGAACCAGAAAATGTAGAGGAAGTAAAAGGAAGAAGAGGAAGATTCATCAGGTTAGTTTTACTGTCCAGACCTGAGACCATCCAATTGGACTTTTAGTATCAACGTCTTCAGTTAATTTTTTTTAAATCTGAAAAAGAAAAAAAATCTGGCTTATAATGAGTTGTTTTAATATCCTTATAATTGGCATCTACCTATGTTGAGAGGAAGAGCTCTCCTAAAGGCAAACAAATCTGGATAAGTTGGGGACCCCTGAGTTCTTTGCAGGAAAAATATGAAGTTAGGCTATTTCCCCCTATTTTCCACAGGGAGATGAAGCCAAATGAACCTGTAAGCAAGTCATATAAATCTCTCTGGACTTCACTTTCCTAAATTATAAAACAATATTGGAACTAGATGGTCTCCAAGGTTCCTTCTAATTCTATCATCTATGAAAATTATGAAATTTCTAGGGATAGATCATCTCTGAATGATGAAAAACAATCTACTTTGGAACTTGGTCACTGTTTGGGCTCCAGTTCCATGAAGGGCAGAATAAGCCAAAATGTGCTTTCATTATAGCAAGAAAGATTTCTATGGGACACCATACAGAACTGTGTGCATAACCAAGGCACCTGGAACAAGCTGGAATGAATCACCAAAAGAAAATGAGTCACCCTCACTAAGGATGCTCTAATAAAAGATATTTATTCAGGATGAGTTTGGGGGAATGCATTTGATCTGGCAACTGAAATTTTCTTTTAACTTTGGATTTGATGAGTATGCACCTCCTCCTTACAAGTGGACTGTCTGAAAGGCTCCTTGGGACTAACTGACATTCCTCAGTTTGTAAGAAACTTTTATGTGGGTAAGAGTGGCTCAACAAAGGCTCACTCCCCTCTCTACATTACCCTTGGCATAATACCACATTGTGGGAATGTCTTGGGTCCTACACAGAACCTAGAAGGAGTGAAATGGAACCAGAACATAGCCCTATATTAGAAATTCTCTCCGATAAAGGCCAGGACCCACCTTACCTTTACCAAGGAATATACCTGTCTCACTTCATTCTTGGGAACTAACCCCTTTCCTAGCAGGTATGGATGATCAGATTAAACAATCTTGTCTGAATGAAAATACACAAAAGGCTACTATTCCAAACTAGCTGACATGTCAATGCAGATCTCTTAGCAATGCTTGCAAATGGAAAGCCATATGGACTCATAACAAGTGTGATGAATGAAGTAATGAATTCTATTAAAAGATGCTTTTGAGATTCTCAGTCTTTAAAGACGTGACATTGATGTGTTAGAAAGGGAGAGTCATACAGCCAAACTAGTTCCTAATCAGGCATATATTTGTATATCCTGTTTAAATAAAGTCAGAGCCAATAAACTAGATAGTTTTGAATGGTCCTAGGTGTTTTCCCAAATTTAGGCAGGTCTAATAGCCCATATGCAAATAGGCATGCCTATCTACAAAAAGGCCATTTTCTTTGTGTGAACCATAGGCAGACACCTGACAATGTATAACTAGACTAAAAATACTGCTTATGGCTGTGCATGGTGACTTCCCCCAAAGACAGGGGCCATTAGAGTTAGAGAATAAAAGAGTTATACAAGAAGGGAACTTCTCTTCTCCACATGCCAAAGAGAGGATCAAGCCTACTAATTCTGGTCCAATTAAAGAAAATGCCAACATATCCAAATCAATTCAATAATGCTATCATCCACCATACCTCCTCCCCCCTCCTTCTCTTTCCTCACCCTACCTACCTACGTCCCAAGTCAAGCAGGGGCCAGGTGGAGCTAGGATGAGACTGATATCCAGAATGATCCTGAACTAGAATAAGTAGCTCATGCTTATGAGCTATTTCCCCTGAGAAGGCTCAGATGTCTCCAAGTTGGGTTATAGCAATTGTTTCTTATTTGCCATGGAACATACAATGATAATACCTTAGGTATTTACAGAACTACTTTTGTCTTTGACTTTCTAAAAGTGTTTCGAAGACCTAGGGGAAGGATTTGCCACCCTAACCCCAACCTCTCTCCTCCATTTTACAGATGGAGAAAATGAGGCACAAGTAGGGGAAACATTTTTTTCCAAAATCCATTCAAGTCAATGATTCAACTAGAAGTAGAAACTAGGTCCTCTCATTCCTAACCCACTGAGGTCTACACTGCCTTTTCTTCTGATGCACACTGAAATTCTATATAGAGAAGACATTATGTGTATTAGTATATAATATATAAATATATATTTTATATATATTTCTTAGTGTAGATTCCTGACTCTTTTCCCTTCTGTGTACATCATGGTTTTAGAAATGTCCCATGAACAAGGGAAAAACTCAGTACTGCTAAGAGAAAAGTACAACCGTGGAAAAGGAGGGATATATCACCATGGAGGTGGTAGCTCCTGTCACCAGGGCCAAGAAATGCTTCAGATCTGGACTTTACAGCAAATTAAATGGACACAACTCAATTGAAACTGTCATGTGAGATATTTTTTGCCGGATGAACCGAGCTTCCACAACCGGTTTTAAGGAACAGTAAATACAATAGAGATAGATAGATACACTATGCTGGATCTTGAGGAATAAAAAAATATATATATATCAATAGAAATATGCTAAATAAACTAAGACAAACATTATAGGGGATATTCTGGTCAACAAACCATCACCATTAGAATCAAAAAGTAAACCATCCTTTTCACTGAGTATCTCCACAACATTTCTCAATGCACTAAGTACATTTTAACCATGCAGGATTACACAAACATCTTAACTAGGTTGTTTTTTTTTAAATTCAAACACCAACATTATGCATTTTTTGTTAATTATATTGGTTAAAGTTACAGCCAGTGGCTGCCAAATATCAGATACATCATATACATATTTTTATACAGAATCTGGACAACACAACATTACACATCAGAAAGAGAAAGAGAAAGATTATTTGTTCCTTTGTGGGTTTTTTTTTGTTGTTGTTGTTGTTGTTCGGTAAAAAATAAAGTTAAACATGAGAAGCAATGGGAAACACTTCAACGATTGAATCACATGTGGAGAACTGCTCATCATAATACAGAAGTACAGAAAGAGAAAGAGTTCATATTTAGGTCTGCATCTAGAATTTTCTTAGCTAAAGAACCAAAACAGCACCTAGGATGTATTGGTTTTGTAAAGCAGAGAGAATCACAAAGTCATGCTAGTTGATTCCCAACACATTTCCAACATGAAAAATATATATATATATAGATTCTTGATGACAACTTCATCTCAGGAGGGTTATTTTTTGGAACATTCTCCCTACTCAGGATACTGGATAATGCAGGAGAAAAGCTCAGTTGATGGAGCCCTTGGCAGAGACGGAGACAGAAACAACAGCCTTAAACAGGCTTGAGGATCTGAGAAATCTCTAGGAGTTAATTTTTAAAAAATCACTTGCACTTGCTCTGGTCTCCATTAGTTTCATATAGCCAGTTAGTAACATGGTTGAGGAGACAACCTCCTAGGTCAACTGGCCTAGCCTGGCCCCATTCCTTCCCACTAATATGCTGAACCAACATAATCATAAGAATCCAACCCAGAAATAAGAACGCTAAATGCAAATCAAGGAAATGCTACTGTAGTCATAGCTATGTACGAAAATGCTAAAATTTCAGATATAATCAGACATACAAAATCCTTTCTGATGAGATTCTTTTAAGCCATTACAGTGCAAGGTTTTTTGATTACAGTAAAATTTGAATATATTTACAGTAACTGGAGTTAAGTAGCTGATTTTGTTTTTGTATAACAGTAGGTCCCTGATAAGCAAGTATGCACCAATCTGATATCAACCCAGCACAATAATGGCTATTTCAACAGAAATACAGCTTCTTGTTTATTTCCCTTGAATAGCCATAAAAGAACAATGTCATTTGCACAATTTTATAAAGCACAAACTTTTTCCTCAACAACAAAAAAAATGTGATGTTGAAATCCCATTGGTAAAAGAAATAGAAAACAGGGAGTGAAGTCAACGGTCACTTGCTTGATTTGATCCAAACATTTTGTCACCTCACTGAGCTTCTCTCTATTGTACTTTAAAAATTCCTTTTTGCATGCCTTTGTGAGCAATGCTTTTCTGTGCTTCAATGCCCCCATCCCAGGTTATATGGGAAGGAGTAGGTACAACCTCGCTTAGTGAAAGGAAAGATATGGTGGAATTTAGTTTCACTCATTGCCATTGAAGACCTGGAAAAGATAGTGAAAGAAAAGAAGGATGGAGAGGGATGACCACCATCTTGAAAGTAGGTAGCTTTTGTGTGCAAAACTATCTTGCCTCTCAAGGCTTCTTATTTTGAGAAGGACAAAAGAAACTGGAAAGAGATGAAGAGGCCAAAAGGCTTCTTTATAGGGAAAGAGAAATGATATCAGTAAATGGAAAGATGGCTACAGGATGTAGGATATGGCTAGACAATGAACCTTCCATTAAGTATTGTTGAGATATTGTTGAGAACCAAGCACAATGATAGGACAGTTTTTTGAAATCTTGAGAAGCCCATCTGTCTGGTATAGTTTAAGAGACAATCCAGCCAGAAGGCAAAAAGATAAGACTAAAAAATCATAGAAAAGCCCCTAAAAACATTAGGATCCTTTGATTCCATGAATGATCTCTTTTCTCTTACCATTTTCAGGAGATTGAACAGGGCTTGGCAACTCATGGAAGCTATGGGAGCCAAGATGTCTTGGAATCCTAGTCCAAAGCCCTAGGCAAAACTATGAAGTAGTCAGTCAGTTTCCATCCTCATCCTTATTCTCTCTAAGCTTTAGCTTATGTCCTATTCTTGCTCTCAGATGACTGGTAACTAATATAGGCCAAGGTGTTGACTGATAGTTAAGGTGTTAACTGATAATAGCTTGAAGCATGACACCCCCTCTATATTTTAAAGGATTGATTATTAAAAATTGTTGAAAGTGGATATTTTGGGGCTACCTACTCTAAAAACATGAAAACATTCTCAGGGTTATAATAGAGAAGGGCACTGAACTTGAAAGGGGTTATAATCTTTCTCTTAACCATCCATTCATAGGATCATAGATTTAGGATTGAAAGAAATATTTGAATCATTTAGTCCAAGTCTTTCATTTTACAAATAAGGCAGCTAAGCAGGTTCATGCCACTCTAGGAGAAAGGTTCATGGAACTGTTCCTTCAGGTGTTCATGGAGGTGTCCCTGATTGGAGCCTTCTAGCAGGTTTGCTCTTGTACCTCACTCTGAAAGGATGACTTTCAGATTCCTTCTCCCTTCATCATGAAGCTTGAGGGAGTGAATAAATAAAAACTTGGCAAATGATCTCTGAAGGCTTGCCAACCCTCCAGATAGAAGATAGAGAGATGGTAAGTCAGAGAAAATTCCTCTCTTCTGAGATCTCCATTTTGGACATGTTAGTACTACGGGGATCCATTAAGAGACATTTTTTTAGGCTGTGATTGTAAAACAGGAATTCCTGATGTATGTATGAAAATACATACATACATAACCTACATATGTATATGTGTGTGTTGAAATTACATTTTTTACCAGCCAAATCAGTCATTTTAAAATAAGGACCCTTCAGAGTCTGACTTCAAATTTAGTTTTTACTTTGATTCTGCATTATTCTTCTTCACCCTCTCTCAGTTCTAGGCAAACTGGTCCGTCATTTTCTATGCATAGAACTCTTATTTCAAACTATTGTTATGTAGCATATTAAAATTCCATTAAAGTATTGTTTTTATTGCTATGGCAACTAAGTAGGGATTTAAAAATTTTTTAAAGCAAAATAGAAGATAAAGCTCTAAAACACTGTCTCTCCTATAGCTACCCAGAGGACTACTAGTCAATGGAATGCCTCTTGATCTGGAAGACAAATGGCTCAGATAGATCCAGAGTCAAGAATTCAAATACAGTTTCCATTCTTTGATGACACTTGTGTTTTTGGGTTACCCCAGGGCCTAACTGAATTGGATCTCATGGTTTCCTCTAGTGTGTGTTGACCAGTGATCCTCCTTGAAGGAGGGAGAATGCTTGTGAAAGGTCATAACTTTCCTTCTGAATATACCACTATGAGGATTTGATCAGTCCCTAAGTTCTCTATTAAACAGAAAATTCAAAAGGTGAACACTGACTAGCTCGGTCTGTTTGTTGTCTTATGGTGAATACTTCTGACCAGGCAGTCCATTGTTAGAATATGTTCAGCTAGTAGTATTCAAGGATGGTAGTTGTACATGTTGGAGACCAGGAAAGTAGAAAAGGTGCTAGAATGAAACATATCTCTCTTAAATCTAAAGACCAAAGAAATGAACCAAATTCCTTTCTGAGAGTTTGTTCCTGTCACCCACCTGTCATCCATTTGCATTTGCCAAAGTAAATATCCAATTTGATGAAAATGTCTCAATGCAGGATGCTGACATCCTATTCACAAGTGATGGCATCTAGCCAATGGAAAAATGCCCTGTTCACATCATTCATGACAAGTCTTTCTCTGGCTGAAATTGAGGGCCTTTCAGGAGCTCTACTAAAAATCCTTACCCAAGAGCAGTGGGAACCCCAGGTTATGATTTGTTTGTCATACTGCAGAATTCCTTCCACCCCCTACCTATGAGAAGAGGAAGGTTTGGACAATACTAACTCTGGAGCAGGTAGCCTTTACTTTAGACTTCCATGGGCAGATTGGTAGAACCAGGTAATGGAAGTACTGTCAGAAACTGGCTTGGGAGCTGTTTGCTCAGCTTTACACCAAAGACTGTATCTATTTATTATTATGTCTAATAAATGGTTAAGAGAAAGAAAAGGATAGCAACTTTTTATTGTGGAGCTTTAAACAACTATATTAACTAACAATGAAATTTGCCATGGCTATCTACATTGCCTTGGAATTTTTTCCCCCAGAAAGGAGATAGGAAAAAATAAAGAGAAATGAGGGTGGGGAGGTGGGGAGAGAGACAGAGACAGAGATAGAGGAAAAGAATTAAGTTAGGGAAAGGTTAAGAGTTATAGAAAAATTATAGAACATTAGATCTGAATATGATTTTAGTGATGATACAGATCAATCTTTCACAAAAAAAGAAAGTGAGGCTCAGAAAGCCAAAGTAACTTGCCTGAGGTCACACTACTAGTTGGCAGAGGAATGATGGTAAACAAAGTCTCCTGACTCTCAAAGTGGTACCCTTTCT
Organism: Pseudochirops cupreus; assembly: GCA_028627135.1. Classification (NCBI taxonomy): domain Eukaryota; kingdom Metazoa; phylum Chordata; class Mammalia; order Diprotodontia; family Pseudocheiridae; genus Pseudochirops; species Pseudochirops cupreus. Next base: position 118,968,918 of record CM053581.1, on the reverse strand, counting down.
ATTGTAATGATTCCAAATATAGAGAAGCTACAAATGGAAATGACATCTACATTTTGCGGTGTCTTCTGTGTGTTTGAAAAGTAGCTCATTAAGTAGCTCATTTCAAAATATCTTAAGTAAACCTTTTTTTTGGTGTTAATGTGACTGGTAGTTCTTGGTATTTCTCATAGAAATTAAGGACTGGGACTGGGAAGTAAGACCATAAAGATTGAATCTACAAATGATTGTTGGACAAAGTAATAACAACTGTATCCCCTGAAGACAAAATAAGCCTGATTCATAGTGAGGCATTAGGGAGGTTTCTTGTATAAGGTAATTCCAAAAGACCTTTCAGAATACTCTGTTTTGTACCTGTCTGGGCTGGTTTTGGTATAGTCCTACCAGATCAGTGACCTCTCTTGACTGAGCTTCTCCAGACTAACTGATTGTCCCCTCGTCCTTTCCATCTCTAGTACATAATCTCACTAAACCTCATAATAGCACTCTTAAATTGAAATAAATTATTGGAATTTGAGGGATGATAAGTCTTGACAGGAGGTAAGGTCTTAATGTGTAGCAAATATGTCTTTTCTTCTGGTCATATATTTCAGGAATATTGTGATTGGACTTGAGGCTTGCCTCAAGAGGTTGCTTAGTGAGGCAGTCACACACCAATTCTGCATAATGCTTTCTACATGTGTTTAGAATTCTTGGACTTGAATAAATCTACAGAGATTACCCAGGCCATCCCCCCAGGCAGCATCATGCTAAATTAATAGATGTCCGTCTTCCTAAAACACTCTAGAAAGGAAAGGCCTGGAACTATTAACAAAAGGAAGAGAAATCTTGGTAAACTATGTAGTGAGTACCATTTAAATGGAAACAGAACAAACTTGTCTATCTGCCAGTGGAAGTTGTCCACATTAAGACGTATCATTTGGTGAAAGAAGTGACCTCTTCAATATCAAAAATAGTCATTCTGCCATTGCTTAGCCTGAAAACTCAAGGAATAGTGAGTGACTGGGAATTCAGAGACATGAGAGCTCATGAAGGTGTTACACTGAACAAGTAAAATAGTCACTAGGGCCACTGTTGATTATAGGAGATATTACTAATGCTTCTCTATATAAGGTAGTTTTGTGATTCAACTAGATGATGGAAAAGCTACTCCATTCTTGTACCAAACTCACTATTTTTTCCGTTTGCAACCTCAAATCCTTTCTCTTCATGGCAGTGCTTATTTTGGAGGCAGGGCAGACAAAGCAAAGGCACTTTTCTAGAAAAATTCTGACTTAGGAATTTCCTATTGAACTTTAAACCCATGGGAGGAGGCATTCTCATTAAGACCATTATTAGAGACAGGATAGATCATGATTTAGAATTGAAAAGAAGCTAGAAGTTGTTTTATGTCTATTACCTTCTTGGTTAAATAGGAGACTAGAACTGAACAGGAGCCAAACGCTTTCTATGCCATATCCAAATTTGCTAATTTTGAATGCACTAATTGGTTTGTGCCCAAATTCTTACCCTTAAATGACCTCTAAAGGTTGAGCATTGCTAGGAACAACACTGGAGTCAAAGGGCCTTGCACAAATAAGATAAACAAATGTTTGTTGAATTGGACAGAGAAAGAATATAATTTTATAATTTTCAAATCCAGGAAGGATGATTACAAAGAGATTAGCAAGGACCTTTTTGTTTTTTTAATTTCTCCTTATAGCAAATCACTGGATGAAATTACTGATAATTTTGTTGTCCAGTTAGATTTTATATGAATTGGAGATGAAAGAAAATCAGCTCTTGGCATACATTTGAAGCACTTCTCAGTGAAGTTTAAAAGAAACACTTAATTCCTGATAAGGAAGAAATATTTGCATATCCAAGGCCAGACTATCCCCTGAAGTATTATGGATTTTGCTCATGATTACTAAGGTGAAATTAAATGAGAACCATCAGTGAATAAAGAGTTAGAAAACTACCATATATTGAAATTATTTTTAGTCTTAAAATAGACTTGCATAAAGATAATATGGTATGATAGAAAGAAAAGAAGCCTGATAGATTGGAGCCAGAGTGGGAGGGGAGAGTGATGCAACTGGCATAATTTATCTTGCCTTGATAGCTTTTAGATTTAGTAATTTATGACACTCTCATCCTCAAGCAGACCACATTTATATTTGTTGGATGAGTTAGCGGTGGTTCATTGTCAGTCGGCAGAGAAAAATCAACTAGTGTTCCATAGGGATTGACTCTTGAATTTATACTCAGTAGTACAACTCCAGTTAACACAGGGCCATTGTCCATGCCACATCTACCCATTGCACCTAATCTCTCTTGCATCCATATATTAAAACCTTGCTATTATGGTTTATGTAATCTATGTAGATATTTATAGCATATTTGTATAAGGCTATCTTTTCTGTCCATTAGATTCCAAGTAATTTTAGGGCAATGACAATATTAAACTGAAACTCTACAAACCCATGGGAACTAGCACCATTTTATATGCATTGTGGGCACTAATAAACTTTGGATGAAAATAATTACTTTTGAATGATATGAAAGAGAATATTTTTTTCAGCTTTCATAGGAACATTTCAATAAAGGTAGAAAGAGCAGATATGCCTCTCCTTAAATCTCAGCTCTTCAGATTGTATTAGGATAGGGAAAACCTTATTATTTCTCTAAAGTAAGCTCTTTTGAGAAAAGGAGAAGTACTTCTCCCCTTCCCCCACTTTTTCTTCCTTTCTTTCTGTCCTGTAAGACTTTTCTCCATACCATAGGAATACCTACCCAAGCAGGTACTCTGGTACCTGGTTTGGTTTCTAAGTTGCCCTTAACAAAGGTATCAGCCAATGGAGTCACCTGCAATGGACTGAATTGAAGTTTATTTCTTAAGTAGATGAAAGGAAATATGACTGAAATTTTTTAAAACCTGATGAAACCTCCCTAAGGTCTTCAAGATATGGCATGAAATCCACATATAACAAATAAGTTGGCCTACCTATATGGATGCATTCAATTTGAGAACTCTCTTATGATTCTGTGAATGTGACAGATCATTCCTCCAAGATAACTGTTCAAGTCCATACATCAGTTTCATCTCTACAAAATGAGTAGAGTGACATGAAATCAATCCTCCAGAAATGGCTTGAGAAATACTTCTTTAGTTTTGTGGGATTCTTATAAAAATTTTTTTTTAAGTTCACATCATGAGTATAAAGAAATAAATAATGTCATAAAAATTGCTAAGAACTTTGAAAAGTCTGTAAGGATGGTTTTTCCTCCAAAATTTATATCTTATAATGGTACTCCTTGAGGAGTGAGGCATGTTTGGGAGGGTGGAATTTGGAGACTTTGGCAGCTATCCCAACATGAAGGAAGCTGCCATAAGTTAGTTTGTGGAGGTCAAAAGTACCACTAAGCATCCACCAGGGTGCCTCAGCAGATTCATGTGATTTTTCCCCCATTGAATAAGGTCCTTAAAGCTTAGTAATGCACTCTATCCATTTTTTTTTCTGAGATCATTGCTTTAAGTCCAGGTCCTAGAGGAAGCTTCTTAGCTATCAACTTGAAGTTCCAAAAGCAGACCAATTTAGCGGTTGTTCCCTGAACTTGCTCTAGTACCCTGTATCTTCTTATTCCTTGTCAAATGCCCAAACCTCTCATTTTAACTTAAAGTGTGAAACTGAGTTGTGAGTGGTATGTGCAGGGCTGGGAGAGCAGGAAATATTACTCCAGAAACCTTACTTCCTCTTTGTCTCAAATTCTCTTCTCTTCTCAAGGAGCTCTATCTGGGAAGGCCCTCTGCTAAAGTAGTATCCATGTACTTAGGCAATTAAAAAAAAAGAGAGAGATTCTCAGATTCTGGCCTCATCGCAAATCCAGCAACTTTGGTCAACATCAGGAATAATTACTATTACTGGCACTTAAAGCATTTCCCAGATGATACTCTCAAAACTAGAAAAGATACACAGAGCTTTGCTGATATATGAAGATCTTGGTTGCTGCCAATGAGGGTGTGAGGAGGCAGGGCATTTAAATTTTTTCTTTGCCTGAAGTAGAATTGTCAGAAGAATTGAGAACTAACTAGTGGGAAAAGCAGCCTATATGGGTGTCTTTCATCAAGCACAGGGAAGAGTCCACTTTGGTTAAAAGGTGGTCCATGCATAGGAAAGGCAGAGGAGGAAGAAGAAAATGCCCTTGCCTTTTTGGAAATAAAAGTTCTTTTCTCTTTTCCACATCTATTATATGTATAGAACTCCAACTGATTTCTTAGGAAGCTGTACTAATGAATGAGAAACATGAGTGTATTAACAGATGGACATAACTAGCTTGCCTGGGGTCAAAAAGGAATGAAATCAGGCTAGTTATATGAAATGGCTACTTACATCTTTCTTCTGAAAGGAACAGATTAAGCCTATTTTCATGGGCTATCCCATGGACCAAATGCCTTTCCTACCATATTCTAGGCCACAGAACCATATAATGAGTACTCATAAACTTTTAGGAATTTTCATGCCTCTATGTACCTGTTTCTCTGTTCTAGAATCAGTAGGAAGTCAAAGAGTATATAAGTGAAAGGGAACTTGTTAGGAGAAAGAATCATTCGAATATTCAGATTTCAGGATAGTGCCCTGTAACACAGGGTCTCTCAAGCTGATGAGCCAAGATGAAACAAGATGAAAGGCAGAAGAGAGTGTGCAGTTAAATCTTTATCAGGTGTGTAGGAAGGAGCCTCCAAAAGCTACCTTAAAAGAGGGTTCTGTTAGTTGATAAATGGAAATAGTGGATAAAAATATAAGTCCTGTAAGTCTATAAATAGGAATAGAAGGAAATGAAGACTGGATAAAAGGATTTGTGCTTTTTGGTATGTCAAAGACAGAATCTTTAAAAAAAAAGTTTAAAAAAAGCTTATTCTTTCAAAAGAAATTTGAGAAACTCAGTAAGGTGACAAAGTCTTCAGAATCACGCGTGAACTTTGGAAGCATACTTTCATGATATATGTTTGTATATGTGCATACACATACATGTATGTATATATTTATTTATTGTTAAGTTTTTTCTTCAAATCAACACCAAGATGTGTTTCAGCTTTTATACATATTTCACGAACATATCTTTATTTCATTCATAGACAAAATACTACTCCATCAAAAATAGAAATAGATGCACACAGGCAAAATATAATCTTGCCAGAGTTGCTTGAGACACCAGTTCAGTAATGGGGAAAAAACTTAACAGAACTTCTAAAGTATGAGAAAAAAAGCATTTATCATTGGTGAATAGTTTAATAATTCTTTACAGCTTCATACAAGTCAAAAGAGTGCAGAATAGAGTCTGTGAAACTGAGTATCAGTGATTCCATTTTCATAGTCCCATCATATATTTAGGTAAAATCCACCATGTGTGGAATTTCTTTTTCAATTATGAATTTTATGTAACTTGATGAAATTGGGGCATTACATGGTTTTATGAGGTCCTGTTTAAATATCATTCCTAAATGTTACCTCAACTTAGAGGTAAGTCTGAATTTATTCTATCCTTAAAAGTTATCGAATTTGTCAAACCTCTTGCCATTTTTGGCAAAAGCTATGGGCAGAATAAATCAATATCAGTGAAGAGTTTGTATGACCCAAGATTTGTCATATAAATGTGTTAACTTAAAAAATATTTTAAAACAAATAGAAAAACAGTTGGGGCCATCTACCTTATAATTTCTACTCAAGATAACTTCACCCGGTTCGGTACTCAGTCAGCATTTTGTGCAAGACCGAGGTCATTATGGCATTGCTGGCTGGTAGCCTACCACTGGTTCCAAATCAATTTCACTTTGAATAGATATACACCATGGAAGAGGCTCCCAACAGGTTTTAGAAATGATCTGAGTTAGTACTTCTTTTGAGCACGTGGTCACTCACAACAAAACGAAGATAGAAGCAACAATCAGCATAGTATAAACTTTGCAAAGCCAGAGAATCAGAAACAGTTGAGTTGGACAGAATATGCAAGGGAGTCAGTGAGTTCCATGTGCCATTTTGAGAAACCAAGAAAGATTTTTTTTAAGAGAAAAAAAAGGAAAAACTCCAGGAAAACAAAGCCAAACTAATGTTTCCTCTTTTTTTCCCCCAAACACATTTTTAGTCAACCCCAAACCTAGTGAAATTCAGAAGAACAAGACATTTATTCCAGAGGCTTTGGGGCTACAAGATCACATCCCTTTAATTGTACCATATAAGTCTACATAAGCAAAGCACCTTTGAAACTAAGAATTGTTAGAGAATCCTGGTGTCTTATTTAATGTGTCAAAAATTACAGTGGAAATAATTAGGATAATTCACTGAATAACAAACAACCATATTGACTCTAGTGTATAGGAAAAATATGTTCCCGAGGGCAATTCACAACTAAGAAGGTAGAGCACAATAAAAGATTATGACATTTCATGAATATTCAGTGTTATAGCTTTGAACTTTATTGCAAAGCAAAAAATATATATTTATTTATATATATATATATATATATATTTTTTTTTTATCTACATATCACTTCTGACATTTTATACAACACCAAAACACAAGAAATCAAAGAAATCATAATGAGGTAGATACAGAACACTTAAGGATGGAGGAGACTGAAGATTTCAAATTTGGCTTAAGACTGTGGTTACCAATACAGCAGCAAGCATTGATTCGTAGTGCAAGGAATTTTGAGGAGTTCAAACCCAGAATGATACCCTATTATAAAATTCTAGGGGTTGCAAAAAATGAAATGAGGAGGAAAAAGAGCCGGGAAATCAAAGATAGCTTCCATTTCAAGGCTCATTGGACTTTTGTGCCTTTGCCTGGAAAAACACAATTTTAACCTTATTAATATTATTTTTTTACAATTAGGAGTAACTTGTGCCGTAGGATTGCTACTATTTCCCCAGCGAAATGGGGAGGCATGGTCAGTGTTGGTGAGGTGCAGATAGCCAGATGTTCTTGAAGGAGAAGCCAAGAAAGAATGAATCTTTCCCTTTTCTAGAAAGACCTTCCTAGGAGTAGCTACTAACAGCTGAGGACTACAAATTAGCAAAGGTCATCGAAATGGGCTAGTTTGGAACACAGATACCAGTACATGAGCTGTACCTTTACCTGAAGAGGATTTATGGAAATCATTTGTCCATCCAATCCTTGGTTCAGCTTTTTCACTGTGTCCTTCTGATAGCCAATCCAAAGGGTACCTATCTGCTATCAAGTACTAGGGAATCATACGAGGCTTGGGAGATTGGGAGATGTCTTCTGGATATACTATTTCTCTTTGGAGAGAGTTTAAAACATTGCAAGACAAATTAATCACCAACTACATTTCTTTTTAGACTACTAAATACATTGCCAGGTACTAGCTACAACAGGAGAAAGCCTTCCCTGTTCTGGTCCTTCTGCCTTGAATGGAAGATGTTGAATGTTGTTCAATTATATTGGAATGGGGTGAGGCAAAGGAAAGTTCAGAGGATGGGTGACTTTCCCAGCAGTGGCAGGGGTTGTAGATCAAGATGAGGGTCTAAGGTGCCTAGGAGAGCAGGAAGTTAATAGACCAGGAGGTAGTAGATTTCAGGTAATGCTCCAGTGTAACTTCCAGGTGGGAAGGTCTAAAGCTGATTTTCAGGTTTTGATTTAAATGAAAAGAGTAAAACTGCATATATTTTAAAATATTTCTTTCTTGATGCAAAACAGAAACCTGTGAGGCTTAAGGAAGCATTTCCTAAAGGTATCTTTTAAAAATGGAACTGAACCAAGCATTTTACATTATTTGGCATTCCTTTTTATTCTGGCCGTATCCAAACTTTCAGTTGGATTACTTTTAGTCACAGATCAATATGAGCAATAGGATGGAGCAGTAGTATAACAGGTGCTGCTTCGTGTGCCCAATTAGCCTTAGTCTAAAGTGAAAGAAGTGCTCCTTAATGAATATCAGGTTTGCTCAGATTAGTGTGGAGGTGAGTAGAAACTATTAACTGGCTTGCCATCACAGCATGTTGATGGTTGGCTGGGTGTGGATTTTATGGCACCTTGATCTTGGGAAATTGACAAATGTGCAGGCAGGAGGGCCAACAAAGGAGACTGGTTTGGGAACAAAAGAAGAAATGTACTGAAAAGATTTTAAGAGGTCCACTTAGGAACCTCTATACTACCCACTTTTCCCCTTCTTTAGGTTTATGCCCAAGTTGATTCTTCCCCATACCTCAAGTTTTGATTAGTGCTCACACTTGAATTTAATACATAAAGCCATATAGTGACAGAAAATAACAGGGGCCTAAAACTCAATTCGAATGGAAAAACAATTCCGTCAAATATGAAGTGGCACTAAGGTTGGAGAAAAATGGGCAACTGACTCCCAGCCTAAAGAAGCTATAAGAATATTTAGGACAATAAATTCTAGGAGCAAAAGTCATGGTAAGATTATGAAAGTTACCTACAATCATAAAAACCTTCACTTACACACTTTTCTCAGCCTTCTGGAACCCCACTGCGTAAGGAAAGGCTGATGAAGTACATAATAATGGCTTTCAAGCCGACAGAGGTTTATTAATATGGTAGAAGGTTCTTCAAAATAAATCAGTCTGAATTTGAATGGGCAGTATTTAGATCAACCACAAGGGAGGGCTTGTGAGAATGTCGTTAAGTAGAGTGGAGGTGAAAATGCCACTCCCCCTGATCTTTATCATTAAATTTGACTTACATTTGTCTGCAATGCTGCTCGATGCTGTTTCAGGACCCTTCCAACATGGAGCTCCAGTTATTCCATTAAATTCTGAAGGCGGCACCAGCTTTGCTCAAACTTTGGCTAGTCTTTGACTATGGTCAACTTTTCTATCTGTCGTGCACCCCCCAGACAGGGGTGCTGGGTATTGGGATAATTTTAAACAAGCTGATTAAAAACAGTGGAGAAAAAAAACTAGGTTGATCTGCCATTTTTTTCTTCCTCAAAATTATTCCAATCTGCATCTTATTCTGTATTTCTTCAGTTTTCCCTTCTAGTTCAAGCCCTGATCTCATCACCCTCCCACTAATTCATTCTTTCATTCTCTCTTCTAATCTATTGACATAGCAGCAAAAATCATCTTCCTGGACATGTCATTTTCAGTTGAAAAGCACTTTTAATGGCTTCTTCTAATTGTTCTTGCCCTGGTTCTCCAGTGCCTCCACCCATTGCATTCTTCTACCTAACAGTTTTCATTACTCCCTGATTTAGATTCTCAGCTCCAACCAAGGAAATCCCCTTGCTGTGCCCTACATATAATAGAATTATTCTCTTCAAAGATTCCTTTATACCACTGTCCCTTTTTCCCATTGTACCAGGTCATGTTCCTCATCAAAATCTTATTCCGGATTCACCTTTTCCTGATTAATCTCACATCATTTTGATTGTTCACTTAGACTAAGGTTTCTGAGGCAGTGGGTCACAGGAGTAAGAGTACCTGACTTCAAATCTCAATTCTCCAACTTATTGTATATCATTGGGCAAGTCATTTCAACTTTCTAGGCTTGGCTTTCCTCACTTGTAAAATGAGACAGTTGGATTTAAAGATCTCTTCCACTTCTTATGATTCTATCATTTCCTTAATAGGTGTGAATGCTTGTGTGCATGTGTGTGCATATATATATGTGTGTGTACTTATAGAGTAATAACTCATTTATGCAGAGGTTCCTTATCCAGCATTCCCAACTATCCACAATAGGAGTAAGAAAATTAAAAAAGACCTCTAAGCAACCAACCAAGTCTATGAAGTAAAGCTTATTCCCTTCCATAATGAAGCACTTCAAACTTTTACTTGAGACTTATTTACTCTTACTTTAGACGTAATTCCAGTTAGCTTCCTTATCTAGTTTCCAAGCATATTCAAAGCAACAAGTTAGAAAGGAATAAGCAATAAAGAGAAGAGGGAAGGGCCTGGTAAGGATTGCCTCCCCTGACAGCAGGAAAAAATAACAGCTGACAGGAAGTAGAATAATAACCCTAAAAAGCAGATATAAGCACTCAGAAAGCAAATCTCTCTGGGGCCATGTTGTATAGGGACAAATAGCCTATACACCAAAGTAGCCTTTGAAGGCATCACTCTCTTAATAGAGCACATTAAAATCCTTGATGTCCACACTGATGGCCTTGACTCAGCAAGAAAAAGATTAAATAATGTTTGCTGTTCTCTTTTTTGGAAATGAGGACATTTTGTAACATACTTTAGGATGTTAAATGGACTGTATAGAATAGAATTTGGGGTTCATCAGGGGGTAAATTTTTAGTTAATCTGAAAAATTTATGTATATTACTGGCCCATTGCCTAAAAATAACAAATAAATGGCTTATTACTGTAGTTTTCTATAGCTTTACGAGTTAGCACTGATAGCTATTTTTCTTTTATTTGTTCTCATTTTTTTTCCCCACATGTGCTTATCTTTTACTCCCCATTAGAATGGAAACTCTTTGAAGGCAGGGACTTTGACTCACACTTTGCAAGTCCTTGATGGAAGGGGAGGAAGGAACTGCCAACAGACTTAACTTTCTACCAGGAACGTTGATGCCTGAGTGGGCATGCATGTTTTTCCACTGAGATGATACTCATTTAATCAATACTGATTGACAGAAGTCACTTAGAAATGGAATTGACACTGTCTCATATCTAACACAGGAGAAGAGAGCTAGCCTTAGTTCTCTAGCCTTTTGACACCTCTTTCCATACCTGACCTACATTTGCTAACTGGGAGGGAAGGAGGCACAATGGAACAAATGCTGACTTTGGAATCAGAGGACCTGGGTTCAAATCCTGCCTCTGACACTTACTACCTGTGTGACCAGGAAGTATAACCTTCCTGTATGTCAGTTTCCCCATTGTGCTAGATAGCTTCTGAGATCCTTTCTAGCCCTAGATCTATGACCCTACTCTTGGAACAGTGTTTTCTCTCCACATCTGTAAAAGGCAATCGTCTTTTCCCTGCCTTCCAATTCCATTTCTATTTTTCATGGATGCCTCCCATGCCTCGGTAGAAATGGAGGTGGACCCTCACCCAGGCTAACATGTGTTTGCTCCCAGAAAAGGGGTAAGAAAGTGAAAAGTGGAGAAACAATGAATTATGATCTTTCCTTTCATCTTCTCCAAATCTCATCTCATCTTCTGAGCTGTCTGTGTTGTACCCAGAACACTGGATAGTGGAGGAAGGACTTCATTGCTGTTACTATTACTCGCTTATCTTGATCTGATTGTTATGGGTGAGTTGATTATTTCTGTCTTTGCCTCCTCACGATTCATTTCTTCACCTCTTTTCTCTTAGCTTTGCTCTAACTCTTCACTACTGTGAGAGTCTGATTAAAACACTTTATTTTTCTTGGCAGAGAAGGGCAAATCCAGAAATAATTTTCCTGTGCAAAGGGATTTAAGCACCCCTGCTGATGAGCCTTCAACAGGAAACATTCATCATTGCACATTAATGCCAATGGCCTTGGTTTAATTTCATATCCACTCTGAAAATGCTTTCTTTCTTCTTTCCCCCCTGCAGCTGAACAGGGCACAAATGTTGATGGGATGGTGCAGGCAGTTTTGCATTGTGTCACTTGTCTCACGGGCTGTGACTAAGTTACTGGAGGACAACCCTGGGTCCCAGAATGAGCTCAGCTCTACTGAATAAAGTTCTAGGTCTCTTACCGCTGGCATTGTGTGCCTGTATTTTTTTACTGTGGGACTAAGATGAATAACTGCTTTGTGGATTTCCAAGTGAAGGTGTGGAAGGAGCCGTGTAATTAGAGTAGTAACAGAGGGCAAGAGGATGAGGACTGTGATGTGAGAGAGATGGCATGTCTAGAATGGCATTCAGTGACGTAGGCTAAGGAGCCTGATAGGACTGAAAGAGTTCACATCCCTGAGATCATTCCTTCCCTTCTTTATGAAATGGGGTTTTCAACTGAGTGGCACTAACTCCAGTTACAGGACCGAGACCAGATTCTGAAGGAACCACAAAGTATTTCAGATTAAGAGTTTGGCCCTGAACCCCTAAACTAGGAAGATGACTTTTCTTCCTGAGTCACTCTGAACCCTCCCCAATGTAGCTACCAAGTCATACTAGATGCCAGCCTCTTTAGATTCTTGTTCAATGATCAACTAAGCAGAGGCAAAAAAAAGGCATAAAATGTTAGAGCTAGACGGGTCCTGAGAGATCTCTAATACACACTATAAAGAGGTAGAAATGGAGGCTAGTCAGGGGAAAAGCTGGGACTAAAATCTCAGGTCTCCTAATGCCTAAGCCCAAGGTTTTTTCCACTGCAGGCCTTTCCCCCAGGAATTCCCAAGGTGGCACCAGTGGGTTAAAGGGCCCTACTTCCTGGAGTGGCTTTCATTCAGTAGTGGCAGTCAGCCACCAGGCCCCTGAACAGACTGATTTCTTGGCTGGATTATCTGACAGGGATTATACAGCTACTGTCTACTATAGCCCTAGAAATACAGATGAGAATTTGTTCTGCCCAACCCAACACAGGTCTCCACTCTCAACAGCATGACTCTGTCTAGACAGGCAGGTTTGCTGCTGCTGAAATGAGGAGTCTTGGGCTCTCTAGTAGAATGAATTCTGTCTAGATTAACATGAAGTGCCACTGTGATTCTTGACAATAGAGATTTGGCAACTGATGACACCCCCACAGCCTCTCCATAGTACACCTTCCCTTGGATTCTGGAGATACTCTAGAACCTCAAGGTAGCTGAAACCACCTTAAGGTTAGGACCAAGACTAGCATAGGCCCAAGAAGCTCACAGTCCCCCTCAACTCTCTTCTTTGGAGTCAGTTTAGCTCCTGGTCTTATAACCTCATGGAACCACAGAATGTAAGAGCTGGAACAGCCCTCAGAGAGCATCTAGTTTAACCCCTTAATTTCACTGAGAAGGGCACCAAATCTTCAGAGATCAAATAACTTTCCCAAAATAACAAAACCAGTTGTGATTGATTTCTGGACTCTAAGAACAAGACTGGGTCTGAGACAGGAGTATCTCTTCCCTACTAGATGCCAAGTCACCCTTGTGAGCACTAGGATTCTAAGGTTGTTGCTTATTGACTGACCGACTGGTTTGTGCTTGATTCCTGAGGATGGTCCTTCCCATTCTGGGATTTGGGAAATCTGGGAGTTCTGTGGATGGAGATTAGGGTTAGTAACTGCACTAATCTGGGGCAAATTTTGCTGATCTGAAAAACTTTACTAACAAAAATTCCTTAGTTCTTTACATATATCAACTTAAAAAATATGACCCTTATTCCTTTTGTATCATACTCCTTCTTTTGGTCTGGATCTACCCAACCATTCAGAAAGTGATTTCAGAACATAGAGTGGTCTGGGCTAGAATATTTAGATATTTTACCCTTCCACAGAATAGCATGGATTGGGCAACATTGCTCTAGAGGATTGGTAGGTCTGGGGCAGATATCCTGGAAAAACTGATGCTAAATCTCTGGGACTACTCAATCTCAGACCAGAGCCCAGAAATACCCTGTCCCCAGAAATCCATAAAAAGATACCTCAAAGTATAGGGAAGACCCATGACTTTCAGTAGCTGAGGGAAGTAGGTGAATGGTATGTTCCAAGGGTGGGTACTGGCATTTGTGACTACACAGGACACGGCAAAAAAAAAAAAATCTCCTTCATATCAATACCCTGAGTAGCAAAAGATTTTTATGTGGTGTGGATGAATGAATGGGGGAAGGGGAAGAAGAAAGGAGCGGAACAGAGAGGCAGCTGGCCATGGAGCCAAAAGGACCTGGATTCAAGTTCCACCTCTGATATGAATGGCCTGTATAAACCTAGTGAAGTCACTTACCTTCTCAGTCCTCTAGACAATACTATAAGAATCTAAGTTGCAGAAAAGGTGCTCACTTGTGCTGAGAGTTTCTTCACCTGGGAGTTCTCTATATGAATTAAATTACAGGTCTAGTCCCTATCCCTATGGATAGAGGTAAAAGCAGGTGAACAGGGAAGGAATACCTAGTGTGCAGGAGGTGTCAAGGATGGGGATTTGTGTGCTTCTATAAAACTGGCCTTATTTTTTTCCCACTCAGGAGCAATACTGTCTCCCCCACCCAAGCTCCCTGTCTTCAGGAACTGAAAGTTGGGAGGTGGGGGTGGGAGTGTGCTGAGACAGTTAGGGGGTGTTTATATTTACCTTAAAAACACAGACACAGCTGGTTTGGATGGCTTTGCCATCTTGTGCAAGATTTGTAAATCGTGTGTAAAACTTAACTTGTGTAGACAAGCAGATAAAATATATAGACATCAACAGGCTTTCTAGGCTAGTTGTGCTTGCTTTTGACATAGGGTCTCCTATCTGTCCACTTTCTAACATTTTATCAGGACTAAAAGAACTTCCTGTTGTTGTTTTTAAATAGATTGTGCTCCTCCCCCTGAATGGAGAGTAGATTTTTAATCCTTAGAATCTGAAAGGAACCCACAAATTCAATGCCATTTTAAAGCCTGAATCCTTTACTATGTCCCTAATGAGTAGTTGTAGAACTGGCCCATAGAAAGACTGGATTTGAGCTTTGGCTTTTATTTCTATGCCTCTGTTTTCAGTCCTTATAAGTCTCTTCTCATTTAGCTACTGAGACTAATCCATATGCATTTGCTGCAAACCCATGTCCACGTGTCATTCTAAACACCTGGCTGGGATGTCCCATTTGCAGAACGTGGTTTAGTTGGGGGAAAGGGAGACTAATTTGGCATCAGGTAAGTGCACAGTGAATAGGAAGGGTGCTACTGGCACAAAATTAGAGTTTAAAGTAATGTTTACTCTGTAGAGACAGGTTACTCAATACAGTGGAACTTAATTAAGGAACTAAAATTCCTGGTCAAATCCCTTTTAGAGTACATAAGCTCTCTGCTGTATCATTTCCCCCCCAGCACCAAGATACAGATGCCAGTATAGGTGCATGTATAGACAAGGCTACATGCATGGAGTTCATATGCTTCTTGTACCACTTAAGCCAAATTTTTTGCCTTGAGTCTATACATCCTTACAAATACAAATACAAAACCAGGATTTAAAAGGAAAAGGGATATTCTGAAACCAAAGAGAATGAAAACAACTTGTAACCAGAAACCCAGTACAAGTACCAAACCAAGCTAAACTAAGCCCAAAAGGAAAAAGCAAAAATAAATAAAATCCACACGCATTGGTTCACTTATGGAACAAAACATGGTTACATTAAATTTTTGGAAAGGAATTTTAAAAATCACATTTTTTTTTGTTGTTCCCTCCTAAAATTTTGAGAAAAAAAAAGTTAATATAGCACTTTCACCTTGAGCCAAAGTTTGGATATCATATTTCTTTAAAAGAAAAGAAAACCTGTCTGGGAATATGGAAAAGAGACTGGAAATCTGAGGTGGATAGGGAGCAAAGATAGACTGGAAAATTGCATAGTTGTGCAACAGTGGCTTCTCATCAAGGTGAAAGAGTGCGTCCTCTGATAAAATAGCATCTGATTTTTTATTTTTGTTTTTGTCGTTCAGTTCTATTTATGTTCTTTTGTTTTTCACTGTCAACTGTCCATGGCACACATTAAAAGGTATACACAGCACACACGCATGCTAACATTAAATGCCTGACGTTAGACAGTCATTCTTTAAATGTTCCTTCAGAGTTTGTTCCAGGCAAAGCTTGTATTCATAAATAAATATACTTTTTGCTACATCTGAACACCATTTCTGGCTTAAGCCCGTCTCAGTCTTTGTTTCATTCAGTAAGCAATCAAAACGGGAAAAGTGGCAAAGAACCAGTAAAGCACCAAGAATGGTCTTGTTCTTATTGAACCTCAAGATCTCTCATTTTATTCTGTGGTTTGCATTTTTTTTTTTTACAATATGGGGGAAAAAACATTTCTCACTGGCCCTCATCCCTGGACCCCCACCCCATTTTCTTGAGGTAAAAGTTATTCTTAAACACCCTTGGCAAACAATTTGGCCTTCATGGCCATAAAGAATGAGAGAACATCATGACATTTTAACATATATGTTTGCAGAACCAAAAATGGGTCTGTTGTGCTCACTGAACTTTTCCCCTCCTCAGTGTACTGTTCCCTTCCAAACAACAATGGGAATGAACAGATGAATAATCTCCCATATTGACACTGCCCCCACCCCATCCTCCCAACCCACTCCACATACATATACACACAAAGAAATCCTTCTCCTCCCCCATACTACAAGGCATGTATCAATTACAAATGAAAACAAACAAAAGTATATGTCAAATGCTTTCCATTCTTGCGGTCTGCCTCAAGTACATTTTGATATATCTCTGATAGTTTACATTTGTATAGGAAATAGTAAAGGGGTCTTTTTTGTTACACATTTTACAGCATTTCTGCATGTTATCTTTTATCCTCTTCTCTATTTTTAATTTTTTTTGGATAAACAATTGTTTATAACAATCTATATAATAAGGCTCCACAGAAAGAATTCTGTGTATTTTTTTCTCTAAGAACCAAAGTATATAAAATGAGGTTTGACTCTAGCACCTTATACAATAATAGTGATGTTGTTCCCTTGGTAGAAGGTAGCACTACCCAACATCCTGTATATATTCCCCACACTGTGATGCAGTGTTCAAATGTATTGCCAAAGGAAGAAAAAATAATGTGTATGTGTTAGGAGATGGAGGTGTGGGATTTGTGGAATAGATGGGGTAGGAGTAAATAAGATTAAACAAGACTGCTAGCAGCATATAAAATAATTTTGAAGATCATTAAGTTGCTGTCTCCAAATTAATATTAATGATTGTATTGTCACTGATTTATCCTCATAATATCCCCTTCCCCATGAGGTAGGGAAATATTACCCCATTTTACAGATGGGGAAACTGAGGCTGAGCTACTTCCCTAAGTCACAGAAGAAGGGCCGCCGTCAGAGTCAGGACTAGAAGCCAGGTGGGTTCAGTTTCCAGTATCCTATTCAGGCGCTTCCTCTTAGTCCTGGTTTTGATAGCCTCTCATCTTCCAAAATTGATTGGTGGTTTAGTCTATTTGGAAAGGCGGCACATTGGCTGTTCATGGGGAGTGGGACAGGTGAGGGCCTGAAAATGAACATCAGCACCAAGAGAAATTTGAAAGAAATTTCTCTTTTGTTTCTTTTTAAAATCTTTCTTCGTTATGGAAACAGCAACTTTTACAGAAAGGAAGAAAACTTTTTTTGAGAGAGTGACCCATCTGATGGTGCCCTTCTAGGATGTCAGGTATGTTCGGATAGTTATTAGATTCTGTTGAGTATTACATATTTCTGTAGAGGAATGGCACATCCCCACCACAGCTACATCAGAACCTCCATTATATAATTATAACTATAGTGATATATCTCTATCTCTATCTATTTATATATGTATACATTAAAGTCTGTTACTGCACTGGCACGTGATACAGAGGAAAAAATACTGGCATTGCTGTTTGCTGCAAGTGGATGCCTTGACTGGAGGGAGTTACATGAGAGAGAAGCACCGGGGAAAAAAGGCACCACAAGGTTTTGAGAAGTTAACTTGTTTGTCATCACCGCCCTAACCTAACCATAGTGAAGGAACATAAAAGGCTTTCATAGTTAGCCAAGACTCTGATACAAATGATTCCAAAGAACCCAGCCAACTGGCATCTGTTTCCACCTATCCCTGCAAAACTAAATGGGGAAAGGGGAAAGAACCATTATTGGCTACCATTTTTCATTCTTGTCCTTTTGGCTGATGAGAAAAGAGAAGGGGGTTCTGACATTATAAAGAGAGCCCTCCTATAAACCAAAGAGTGGAAAACATCTTGTACTATGGAAACAACTGCCTTTCCAATATAATTGTGTGGTCGCAATTCATTTAAATAAAAAAAAATGAGGGAAATTAAATCCACAGGCACTGATTGCTGAGAATAGCACCGGGTTTGGATTAGTGAGGATGTATGCATGCCCCAATCTGTCCACATAGCTGAAACCAAGAGATGTTGGCTCAGATTAGACATTAGTCCATCCTCTTAGTCTGGCCAAGAATAGTGGAAATCATTGGCCATCCCGAGCACCAAGAACTGCATGTGCCACTAATAAGGAAAAGAGAGGACACAGCAAGGGAAATGTGGAGATGATTTTAAACAACATTATTGTCATTTTTAATTGCTGGCCTTGAAATAGATCTTCCTTCCCTTCCCAACAGAAGCCACCCTCCTAGCGATTAGTGCTGCAGAAGTCTAGGATTGGTAAAAAGGTCTGAGCTGAGGACTTTGCTTTTGCTGTCAATCTGTTACCATTCCTCCTTCCCTGGAACAGGATCCTTTGTATAGGAACATGGCAGTCATGGCAGTGTGACCCAGTTCACTGTTTCAAGAAATGGCGATAGTACTGACATTTATGTGGCATAGTAAGCCAAACATTTATAGGTTTTAGGGACTCCTTCCTAAGCTGAATGATATAAAAACTTACAACAGGCATAATCTTACAAAAAGGTTTCTATTCATGATATGCTAACAGTGAATTTTATGAACTTTGTCACTCCCTTGTGTGATTCCCTAAACAAAGTAGTATTATGATAAGGTGGTTATGAATTTCTTCCTCATTTATGCTGATAAAATAACACCATCGGTTAGTACAGAATGAAGAAAATAAATCCCTCCAATCTTCTTTCTATCTTGTCTCCTTTCACTCTCTAACAATCTACAACTGCCTTCAGTGTCAATCTAACTGATTTAACCCAATCTAGTTTTGTTCATACTTGCAATGTATTTTTTCACTTTCATAGATGACTTTAGGAACAAAGAAGGAACCTCTGGACCTAGCCTCTCACTTTATAGGCATCAAGATGCAATGTAAACTCCCCATATATCACCCACTCATTTTCACCTACCCAATACATTATTCTCTCAATTGCTAATATTCAAGAAACTAAAAGTTTCAGGAGTCAAAATACAGAGTACTAGATTCCAGGCCTGTCCAGAGTCTTGGATGTATTCATTTATTCTATCTTACCATCCCAATAATTTCATTCTAATTGCTCTGTGCTAGTTCTGGCCCCCAAATCCCATCCTTTCTATATAGCCATTTTATCCCTGATCCAGGCTCAAAAACCCATAGTATGTAGTACTATTCCTATGACCCCAAAGCATGAGATGTAATGGTAGATGACCACAACTATGAACTATCTACAAAGGTAAATATGTTTCTCTAGCTCCTTTCTTCTGCTCATGTTGCTATTTTTTCTTAGCCTTTTCATCGGTTTATCTATACCTAAGGACAAGTGAGAGAAGAAAAAGTGGGTGGATATCAAATCATTTAATTCTGTCATTCTTTAAATTAGGCTACGTGTCAAGTTGAACCAATGGCCAGAAGATATAAACTTTAGAATTTATAATAAAATAAAATTTATAATTCATAATTTTATAAAAATTTATAATAAAATAAAAGAAAAAAACAGTGCTTTCCACATAGGTGTTAAATCCATGTTTGTTGAATCAAATTGGAATTTAAGACTATAAGCTTTTTTCTCCATGTACATAAATACTTTGGTACTTATTTGATTTATTATCTCATTGATGTCACTACTCACTCCAT
This sequence comes from Pseudochirops cupreus, assembly GCA_028627135.1. Lineage (NCBI taxonomy): Eukaryota > Metazoa > Chordata > Mammalia > Diprotodontia > Pseudocheiridae > Pseudochirops > Pseudochirops cupreus. Next base: position 118,949,358 of record CM053581.1, on the reverse strand, counting down.
GGTTTCTCATCTTATGTGATCAAATGTTGGCCATATCCACCCATAAATCCTCTAAGTAGTATCTATGCCTGCTGTGATAGAGACTCTTTCTACTTCTGTTAATATTTCATGAATACCCATGCAGCCCTCAGACTTTCCCTCACCCTCAAGACATGGCTACCAACTTTTCTTGTCACGCATTATCCTGGATAATATCTTACTACACTATTCATATGTACACTACCCTTTGGGTCACTTGCAATTTTGATTTTACTATAACCACTATGTCCATTATTTACAGCCAGATAGAATCACTGAAAGAATACTGTATAGTGTTTTTAAAAATAGGCTTTGGGTGGCAGTGAGAAGCTTGAACTCATTTGAAACATTGCATAATTACCACAATACAGTCTAGCCCTATCTCCTTTCAATTATGGGCTTGTTTCATTGTCCATCTACAGAGCCTATCCAAGATACGTATGTAATGGATTAACTACAATCCAGCTTCAGGTCCTAACTTGGATGATAGGTATTCTTCATCCATTTGTTTTTCCTATGTGGATTGCCAAAATGATCTCTTCTGAGTGAGTGTATTTCTCATTAAGGAAACCCTACATTTGATACATACATATTTATGCAGTAAGAAAGGTCAGCCATAAAAACAAATACTGGGCCTGAAAAAATGCAGGACAAACTTAAGTTATACCAGGTAGTCAATGGCTTCAGTGAAAGTGAAAGCAACTGTTAGTTCCTTGGTTTCTTTCAGTGCTTAACTTAAAGAAGGCCTCCTTCTAGGAAGTCTTTGCTAAATAACCTAATCATCTCTCCTTGCTCAATGTATATAATCTGTTTAAATCTAATAGAATGTAAGCTCCTTGAGGACCAAGATTGTTTGTTTTTCGTTTTGTCTTTATATCCTTAGTGCCTAGCTCAATTCCTTGAACAGAGTAGGCACTTAATACATGATGAATTGAATAGTTTTGTTTAATTTTCTTCTCCTGGAAATCTGCTCATGAAGAATCTGTTTGTTTGCTACCCTATATACTTTTATGTTACGGGAAATAATAAAATGAAGATAAATGAATGGGAAGAGATGGAAATGACAGTGATCATGTGCCCCCCAGTCAAAGCACAGTCTATGAGTAGAAAAGAATTTTTGTTTTCTAAATAATTTGTGAAAATCATTTTCAGGTCCAAACTGTGCAAGTGTTCCCATAAACACTTGTCTTGATTTGAGATGAAATTATGTAGCAACTTTAAAGACATTTTGCATTTTAAAAAATTCCCTTTTTGTTCAATTTTCAAGTTATCAATTTGTCTTTATGGGGAAATTCTAATGGTAGATCTGACCACAGGCTTATAAATTCAGTTCAATTTTCCCTCCCTTTCCAGGGGAAACTACTTATGCTTGTTTCTTCATGTTGACCAAGAGGACAGAGCTCTCTCTAGGCTCCTTGTTCTGTTTGGCCACTGGCAGAAAGGCTGTCAACTTTCTATATGGATAGATACTCCCTGGGGAGAAGGAGGATGTACCCTACCAAAATAACCAAGCAAGTGCACACTCCAGTCCTGTCCTGTCCTATCCTTTTGTACTTGAGCCTGGTAGCAAAAAAATGCTGGCTAAGTGCTGAATTGCCACTGTTTGTAGTGGATGAGATAATGCTAAGTGTGATTTTCCTCCCTCCAGCCCTAACTGGCATTGGTCCCATTATCCTGCAGAAATTGGTTCATTGTTATTCATATAGGTTAAGAGTGTGGCAAGCATTAGGACCTATATATTTTGGGGATTTAACACTAAAGTTTAGGATTTCGTCTCAGATTCATTGTGATGTGTGATGTGTTTCAAAGTCAGTGACCTCAAGAGAAGATACAAGAGTCCTCAAAAGGCAAAGGCTTTGTTGGGATGAGCTGGAATTACTGAATTACTGAAATCTACTGAAATAATATCACCAAAAATATCTTTGCAAGTAAGATATCAAATCAGCAAGACAAAGAAGGGGAAAAAGCAGGGCAGGGGAAAAAAAAACACAACCAAAAAATGCATCAGACCCGTTGTTGGGAGCTGGGTTAATGCTCACTTGACCACCACTCAGGATAAATTGTTGATTATGAATAAAGGAAAAGATAAAGGGAAACTGGAGAGAAGGGAAGTGACAGGTTTAAAAGTGAGGTTGCTAGAGGTGAATGAACTCTCTTGCCATTAGCAGATTATTATGGCAACTGGTGACTAATAATTATGAAGAATGCTTTCACGTTGCCATTAAATCTTTAAGTTTTACTTTTATAAGCAAGCAACTGTAATTCTGTATCCCAGTACCTTATGAAATCAAAGTTAAGAATCAGTTTCCATTGGAAAATATTTTCAAATCTAAATTGCTGCCTATAGGAGAGTAACATGGGAGAAACCTGAAACATTTTAGCAGACCTGTGGAGAAAAACAATAAATCAAAAAATGTAAATTCTGAGTACTTATTAGTAGTCAGAGGTTTTGCTTTCTCTGGGAAACTTCATTTAGTCACCTTATAATCTAGAAACTTAGCAGTATCAGCAGCTTTTATCAAGACAACTGAGTTCTCGGTCCCAGGGATCCCAGAAAATGCCCTCTTCCTTCATATTTGGTAAAGCTAGCACACTGACGTGCCAATAGATTGGATTCCAAGTCTACAAAATTCTAAAGAGAACCTCCCTTAGCAAGGAAGGCTCCATGGATTAGGAGCTGGTAACAATGTGGGAAAGCACAGTGACCTAGTGGAGTGGGGGCCAGTCTTGGATTAAGGAAGACTTGGGTTCATGTCTTGTCTAAGACACATATTGGTTGTGTGACCGCGTGCAAATCACTTTACCATTTGTTCTCCCAGGCAGCTAAGACTATAAATTTTAGATGAGTTGTCATCCTAATCACAAAAACAAATAAATAAAGCAAAATTATGTGTAACTTATAGTGGTAGAGACTGAACTCATGTGAACTCATCATACTGATACTCCAGAGTTCTTGGGTAGTTCTCTGGGAAATTTCTTCAAGGGAGATCAATAGAGTTATGTTAAGGTGCACGAGTAGTAATTCATGCTGATATGATAGAGAGATCTGGATAGCGGTGATAACAAAAACATCATGGCAGTAGAGAGCAAAGTAGGAGCTTCCTACAGCTTCTCATCATCCCAGCCATACATTAAAGAACCCTCCCACATTTTATAATGGGGGCTTGCATTTTTGCACCATTGATATATCTGTAACTATCTTGGAAACATGCTATCAGCCCACAGATGGAATGAAAAGGTGTGGGGATAAAAATGTTCCCTGGAGCTGGGAAGGGAGGATGTATTTTGATTTAGGGAAGGCATATACCTGGAGAAGTAGTGTCCTGCATTCTTATCCTGATACTTGGAGGTCAAAGGAGCCACAAAATTTGTAGACTGTGCACCAGCTAACTACAGGGCACAAAGGAACAGTAGTAGGGAATCTGTATGAGAAAAAGGAAATGAATGAAGGGGAGAACCAGAGGGTATAAAGAAGAGCACCTTGAAGACTGAACCCCTGGACTATTTCAGTAGTCTGCTTTCTGGTGTGTGTCCCTGCCATATCTCTGCCCATTCCAAGTCTGTTCTCCACTTAGTTATCAAAGTGATCTTCCTAAAGTCCAGGCCTGACCATGTTATGCTGCTCCACCCCCACTTTGAACAAACTTCAGTGACTCCCTCTCACCTTGAAGATCAAACACAAAATCTGTTTAGCATCCAAAGCCTTTCAAAGCCTGGTCCTTTCTGATCTTTCCAGGATTCTTATCCCAATCTCCTCCATATACTCTGAGATCCAGAGACACTGGCCTCTTTGCTGTTCCTTGCACAAGAAACTTTCTCTCTCAACTACAGGCAGTTCCACTGGCTATCTACCATGCCTAGATTCTCTCTGTCATTGACTCTGCCTACTGGATTCTCTGGCCCCTTTCGAGTCCCAGCTAAAATCACCTTCTACAAGAAACTTTTGTCAATCCCCCTTAAAGTTCATGCCCTCACTCCAGAGACTATCTCCTATTTATCTGGTCTATAGCTGCTTATACATAGTTGTTTGCATGTGGCCTTTGCTGTTCATTTGACTTTGAACTCTTTAGGGCAGGCATTGTTTTTCCACTTCTCCCTAGAGCTTAGCATGTAGTAAGCACTTAATGCTTGTTAACTGTAGACTGTTGAGTGAATTACTGAGTCCTGTTCTCCTTAAGAGAGCAAATGCATTAGAAGGATGTTTCAGCACCACAGAATATCATTTTATACTAGAATTTTTTCTTTTAGGGAATGAAAAAAGTTGGCGGTTTTGTATGTGTGTGTGTGAAAGAACACATTTGATACAACCTAAAATCATGTGGCTTTGGGTAATATTAACCCAGTTACCACTAACAAGAAATGAAAACTTACTTTCTAAACCATGTGTGGTGGTTTTCAGAATTGGAGTCTGTCTGGTAAAAATTTCTCAACACCATCCAAGTTCATATTTATTTCACTCCAACTATACTGTAAGCTACTGGAAGGCAGACACTATGTCTTATTTCATCTTTGTATCTCCCAGTGCTAGGCATAGGTCCTCACTAAATACATTTCTATTCATCTGAATTGTTGAAACTTAGAATTGCACAAATATAAATATATGCACATATATTTATTTATAGTAGGTGTATATATATATATATATATATGAAAAGTATATATCTCAGAAAGTCTATCCTACAAATTATGTCTAAAAGTCAACCCTTTTAAAATATGCTGCTGCTTATTTCAATTTCCAATATGATTCATTTTAGTAAGAGACCAATTTTTCTATGATCTTTGGGAGTTTTAGATAATTTTCACTGGACTGATCTTATTGCCCCTGGTTGTACAATAGAATCGGAAATGACCAGTTTCACTGCTTGTTGTTGCTGTTGGTGGTGGTAGTGGTGGGTTTTTTTGGTCTAGACCTATAATTTCATTGGTGTGGGAAATTCCCAGTGTAGAAACTCACTTCACCAATGCAGATCAGCAACTCATTTAAAACTTACAGTCTTAGGAAGTTGCTTGGGGTACAAAGAGTTTAAGAGATTTGCCCATGGTCACATAGCCAATGTGTGCCAGAGACAGATCTTCCTGACTCCAAGGTTGGTCTTCTATCCATTCTGCTATGTGGCCTTTCTTCATTGTTTAGAAGGATAAATTAATTGGGTGGGGATCTCATATATGAAGTACCTCAAAGAACAGCTTACAATCTCCATTTACCACATTGTATTTCTCTTGAATTAAGAAATGTTATTTAGAATGTTCCTTTCTGGTCTTCTTTCTATTTTACTCAGGATATACTCTGAAAATATTGCCTACAGATGGGGATGGGATGAAGAGACCATTCCCAAGACAGTCCCTGCATAGACCCAGCACAGACCTTGCTACTGTCTGCCTCTTCATCCCTTGATGAGGGAAAGAGGTATTGTCACATTCTAACTACTTTTGCATACTTCTGGCTATGGGGGTAAAAATCCACCTAAGAGGAGTATTTCAAGACCAGCAAGAGCCCTAAAATATTCACATGTTTTAAGTGGAAAAAAAGAAAAATCCAGATTCATCAACTTTGAAAGCCCTTTAAGAAGCAGCTATTGAGACATATATATTAAAACATATATATGCACATGGTCAGCATATACATGTGTACATGTGTAAGTAAAATAGAAATGCACAGACACACATATGTGTGTACCGATTAGGTTCCTTGATTCTCCACAATTCACTTTGTCAACTTCAAATCTCAAATTAGAATTGGTAGCTTATTGTAGGTGGTTTTCCAATATTTATTGGGATTTTTTTTTTTAGCATTTCATAGCCAATAAAATTTCAACCAAATGAAATGAACCAATTGATAATGAACAGATCTAGCTAAAGTTATTGATAAAAAGTCATGCCTGAGGGTGTCCCAGAGTACTGTGTAGCAATAACATAGCATCAGAGTGTTCATTATTTCTATTATATAATGCCCTAAATAATAGCGCATGTGCTTTTGAATTCCTTTCTAGTTTCACTAGGAGGCTAAGGATAGGTGTACCAGTTGGTGTGGAACACTCCATTGCGTGTGTGACACATCTTCCCTGCCCCTACACTTCTCCCCCCCCAACCCCCATGCAGCACTTCCCTACCCTCCCACCCCACCCCCCCAAAAAAATCTCCTGGATCTTGCCTGGCCCAGGGCCACACCTTTTAAAGGCACACATATTTAAGTGAAGGAAACAGCAGGACTACTCATTTACATCAGGCAGGCTGAGCCTATGGAGATGCAGAGAAGGGAATGGAACCTAGGTCTAGGCTCTCCAAGGTTGGCAACATATTTGGCGAAAAGCATGCAGCAATCGTACTTTCAAGGCTGGTGAAAAGGCAGAGGGAGATGAAGTTTGGACAAACTGCCCAGACCTGAAGCAGTAGACTTGTAAGGACTGGATGGGCCTCTCTGAATAAATGCCAGGATTTTTGAAGAGACTCACTACTGTGGGAATAAGACAGGGAGCTGACAAGCACAGAACAATTTAGAGGCCCACCCTGGCAATGAGGCCTGAGCTATTACCTTCCTTAGGTCCTGCTACTAATTAGGAGAGAGGGGTGAAGAGGTAACCTCAACAGTCCCATGGATTCCAAAAGAAACCCGTGACATATTTAACCTTGGACCCCCACTCAAGTCCTAGATTCAATAGAAAGTGACAGTTGTAGACCACTAGGGAACACAATGTCACTTCTCACTATTTTAGTTAGTAACAAAATAGCAATTGTCAAATTAAATTATATCCTATCTTTCCCTTACCCCTCCCCTCCCAAATCCTATCACCCTTCCCCTCCCCCTAAATTCTCATTTCTATCCTAGACCTGCTGGCATTATATAATGATTTTAAAGATAGCAAGCTGGGTTCTATTTTGGGTTCTAAAACACATTAGAAGGGAATTTTGTCATCCTACAGACAACAGGGGAGCTCCTACTGAGTTCTGAGAAAGTTCTGACTTGTGTGAGAAATTTCATTGAATTCAGAGAGAGAGAACACAAGTGATTCTGAGGGAGAATTTCTAAAGCAGAAGTTTCTGGGCAATTTTGAGAGAAATAGAGAGAGACAGAGAGATAGAGAGACAGAGAGAGAAAGAGAGAGAGAGAGAGAGAGAGAGAGACTGAGAGAGACAGAGAGACAGAGACAGAGAGAGACAGAGAAAGAGAGACAGAGAGAGAGTCAATGTGATTGAAATGCCAGTCTGCCCAGCTCTATTTCTGGTTCCACTCAGTACTGGAGTACCTTAAGAATAGCAGAACATTTGCAATTTGTTAATTCATGCCATGTTTTAGAATCCAAAATTGGTTCTTGTTGGAGGATGAAGAGGGGAAGGAACACATGAAAAACTGGAAGAAGAAGGAGGCTTCATTTTGTGTTAGGCAGCCAGAAAACTGGAAGGCCCTCCCTGCCTCCCATGAATACTCATATCTATTTCTTCAGTAAAGACTCTTGTTTTGGAAGCCAAGATTTCCCAGCAAACAACAGTGTGCCAGCCTCCCCAAAACAAAACACAGAAATCACAGAGCTATTCCAAAATAACATGAGCAAATCTTTCCCTGGGTCCAAAGGGGGAGCTGAGAGCTGAGCGACCAATTAAAACAGAAATTGAGCCCATGAAGAATATTTGAAATGACAAAACTATAATGAGAAATATCTGCTTGCTGCAGAAAGCTGTCGCTGACCTTTTCTTTTAAACTAAAAGGGCAAAGAAGAACCAGTATTTTCTTTGCTTTCCTGAATAGCTCTATCTGATGACAGACAACAAGCTTATCTGGAACCCTTCCTTCTTGTTCAACTTCTTGAGAAGAAAGGAAGTGAAATATTTGTAGAGAGAAAAGACAGAGAACAGCTTTCTTGGCCTACATGCAGATTCCTCTATAATTGTGATTTCTAATATATTTCTGAATACTCCTAAATCAATAAGGAACCCCATTTGGTAACTATAATACTTTTTAATCTGCAAAGTGCTTTACCAAACATGAATTACATTATCCTCACAACACCCCTGTGAGGTAGGTAAGAAATATTTCCCCCATTTTACAGATGGGGAAACTGGCACCAAAAGTGAGTTGACATAGGTCAGGAATAGGGCTAGGAATAGAGTCTTGGAGTTTTGACTCCTAGTTCCTGGATCTGTTCATGAGAACATGCTTCTCTCCACTCTTCAGTAGGTTTTTCTGACCCTATAATATAGAGATCAGTGGTGGAAGAGGCCACATGGGAAAAATCACGTTTCCCTATTTGAAGAGAATATGATTGCCCTTTCTGCCCCAACGAGAGTAGAATAGAAAGCAATGTTTAAATGGTCTCTAATATTTTCTTTTTTGTATAACAGAAAGCCCTCCTTCTCTTTATTCCTTCACTCTCCCTCCCCACCCACCTACCCATAGATCAATCTTATTTCTTACTGTGTTTTCATATATTCTGATTTCAGTTGCTTATTCACAGATGTCTTATATAGTTCATTCACCCTCCACCCCAAACCCAAAAAGGAGATGATAAGAGCAGAGATGCAGGTCCCTGGTCTCATTTATTCCTTCCTTTAGGATCAGCTAACGCCTTATAGGAATGAATGAATGTCACCAGAGTTTGGCCAGTGCATATAGTCATCAGATGTAAAACCCGAGGAAAAATTAGTACTGACTTGTGAGACATCATCTGGCCCCTAAAGTGAGGCTAGGATAGCTCACTCAGTGTCGATGGGAAAGGAGTTCATTTCAGTGGCCCACAGCCAAACTGTGATAAGAATTTATAGCAGATGACTAGAACTTGCATACATTGCAGTATTTGCCCATATTGCTTTGGGATAGCCATAGAATCTCATCATTTATACTGCAGATGAGAATCTCTGCACCAAAATACACCTGAACTCCAAGGAAAGGTACCAGGGTTTGAGAAACCCAAAACAGTTGAAATTCATGGAACTTTCCTCCCTGTAGAGGACTTCAGAGTCAATGGAAAATCAGAACTGCAGTGGTTTAGTAAATGAGTCTAAGTCTCATTCTCCACTGCTCCCATCCTCCTTCACTTTATTTTTAGATATTAGGAAATATTATAACGATTCTTAGAATAGGCTCATGCCCTTAACCAATGTATTTATTGGTGTTTGAATTCAATGACTACAAAAACAAACCACAAACACGATAATACTAATAATCATCTAAATTTCAAATTTAAGCAAAATGACTTAGAGGAAATCCCATCTCCATGATTTTCAACTGGTCTTGAGCCCTTTGGCTGTGAAGGTTTCCTGTGTGACAAATTCCCATGGGGCATGCAGGGACAAAGGAAATATTCCCTTTGGATACACACAAGGCAATGATTAAAACCCACCAATATGACCTGAATTTTTAGCTGCTGGGATGACTGGAAAACAAAAAATATCGTTTCTGGCACATTGAATAGAGGCAAAGAGAAGGTAAGTCAGTTGTGAGGAAAAGCCCACATTGAAAGGAAAAGTAGAAGCAAGAAATAGCCCCAAATTGCTTTCCACCATGTAAGAAGAAAATTGCCAAAAGGTATTTTCCAGAGTTCTGGGCTGGATGAATGCAAAGTATGTCCTGTCTGCCTGAAGTTGAATACATTTGATGAGATTTTCAGATTGAGTCTCCCAAGATTACTCCAATGTTTTAAGATCTACTTTTTTCTTTCTTTTTTTCATTTTTTTCATTTTTCCTATACATTTTGCTTTAAAATTTATAAATTGGTCATTTTAGCTCTGTATCTAAGTTCAAAAGCAGATTAAAGCTGCAGATGTGCTAAACTCAGAGGTGTTGATTCACCAAAGATCTCCAAGTTTCAAAAGTCCTTGGCTGGGGGGCTGTATGCCATCAACCTTGCAGGCCTCTAGCTATGAGCTCCATCTTGAAAGTAGCTTATCATTTTTTTTTGAAGAGTCCTTCAGATAACCATGTAAAACCTTTTGTTTTTTCATAGCCCTTTTCCCCTAAAGGGCATCAACCATTTTATAGACATCATTCAGCCAATCCTTACATCATCCCTAGACTGTGGGGAAGGTAGAGATGATTATGATATGCTCATTTTGCAGATGAGAAAACAGAGGCACAGAGAAGTGGTGACTTGCCCACGTCCAATGTGGTTATGAATAGAGCTGCCAGGGAATGACTAGATCTTTGTGGCTGGCCTGGGCCTGCAGGGAACCTTCTGTGGTGACTCCAAACTGTAATTAGTACCTCAATCTCAACCTAGCCTGAACTCATAGCCCAGAAGATTCAAGAGTTCTCCTGGGGACTAGGGAGCAGATGGAGAGAGCCAGCCTATTTATAATAGATAGATCCCTATGGATCTGCAGTTTCCATAAGAGATAAAGATTGCTTACCAGAGGTTTGTTTTCTTGATAACCAATTGTAAAAGTGTAAAGAGGGAAGATGTTTCACCTCCCTTCCTGGAAATCATTTAGAATGGAAAAGACATCTACTTTTCTAGTTTGGCTCAGATAGGAGGCTGGATTTGAGGATCTCTAAAGCTTCCTTTTGACGTAGGAGCCTTATTCACCATTTGGAATTGGCAATGGTCAGCTGTTTCCCACTGAGGTCTCTCTATTGTTCTGTATGTGATGGGGCAGAAGAGGACAGGTAATTCTTGGACCTTGCCTGTTCATTTCCAGGTTGGTCTATTCTTAGCCTTTCACCCAAGCTGCTGGTTGTGTGCACTGAGGACACCTGTGGTCCTCAGTCTGCTGCCTTTAGCAGGTGTCATTAATAGAACTGACGAGCTTTGGCTCCAAAACAAACTGCACCTTTCAGTAAACAGATTAAAGGAAAGGCACAGGTAGAGGAAGACACATCTCCACTATACTAACCTGAGGGGGGAACTAATAATGCCCAGGAAAGAGAAGCAAAGAAATGAGGGCGTGGCATTGAAAAAAAAGAAAGAAATAGTATAGAAACACATAAAGCAAGGCATTGCATTTTTCTTCATTTGAGTTTTATATATTATACAAGCAACCGGGACTTAAGTCAGAAATGAATGAACGAGTGGATGAAAAAGAGGTCTAACTTGCAACTGGAGAGATTTAAGTCAAGCACTAACAACTTCTGATTTAAAAAAAAAGGCTTCCAGAGTTTACAATTCATGTTTCTCAATAATGGACTTTTCTCGAGATTTTCGGAAATGGGTTAGCATTTACCACTGTTGTAAGGGATGAACTGTTAAATCTCTGGACAGATTTTTCAGGCCTCAGATTCTACAGGGTTATGTTTTAGAATAGAAGGAGGAAGAGTATATGCTTGAAAGTTCTTGCTGATTTATACTAATGTGTTGTAAAATGATGAAATATAGAGTGCTGTTGGGACCTTAAGATAAAAAGAGACAAATTTTAACCTGCTGAATTTCTACACTCCTTCTGTCTTTTTGTTTCAATACTAGGTCTATGGTAAGAGTAAACAACATTGACATCAGTGTAGAAAATGACTTTAAACTCACTTCCTGCAGAGAATGCCTCTACTCCTGCTGTCTCATGCATCCAGATAAGCTACTAAAAAAAATCCCATACAATACATCATGGATTCTTACTCCAAGGGAAAACTTTCTTAGTTCCATACGCTTGAACTCCTTAAATATTTCCAGGTCTATATTGGGAATTTCATTACTGGGTCTGGATAAAATTAATTATAATACAACCTCTTCCCTCATCCTCTGTCCTTTACACCCCCAATCAAAACTGGTTTTAGTAGAATGTTTTTCATTCTTACCAAGAAATGTCAGCTGAATAAGTGAGGCAACAGGGCCAAATGGTGAAATGAATTATTTTAGGAGTTACATAAGACTCCATGGCCCAATATTATCTATTAGTGAGCCTTAAGAGGCCCTGGGGGCTTGTGAGAGCCCATATTCAAGAGGTAACTCAACAGCTGTATATTTTTTCCTAGTCCTGGGAAAGTCACTGGGAAGAAAAGAATCTGTTTCCAGTAATATCTGTTTCTGTCTCTCTTGCTCCCACCGTATCAGGAAAGGACCAGAAATGACCACCAGACAAGATCTTTTTATGGGTAGGAAAACTATGGGGAGCCAAATAGGCCTGATCCAGGACTCAGATAAGAGACCTTAATTATGTACCCTAATTCCTCTCGAGGTGATGTGGCTTGCAAAGGCTGGCTCCCCCGAAGGAACCTTGGGGTGCACTTGAAAGGACTTCTGTCTGATATCCTAACATCAAAACCTTTACCCCCAAACTTCAGGCACCAAAAAGGACGTGTTCCTTATCATATTATGCTAAAGACTATTGTAAGTCAAAATACTTGATTCTCAGGGATCCGTCTTTTATACAGATATCTTTGAGACTGGTTTCTATGCAAATTTCTTTGAGATTGTGGCCTGCTCTCAGGGAGCATCCTTTGCCCTGTAAGATACATTTTGATAAAAGACAACTGACCTTCCCCATGACTTCCTGGGTCCTTGATAACAAGCCTTCTCTTATCCAAGCTACTTCCCGGGTATGGCAGACTATTCTATTAGTAATAATATTCCAGGGTATGATTAAGATAAGAATACTTGAATCTTTGTCATTTGGAGCTTTAAAAACTTTGTTCTAAGCATCAATAAATGGAGTTCATGGTTCTTCCTTGGACTACCCACATGGTCTGGTTACTCTTCTCTCTCTCTCTCTCTCTCTCTCTCTCTTCCTCTCTCTCTCTTTCTCTCTCTCTCACATCTCCGCTCACACCTGAGGCTGGTACTCAGATGATGCCCTATAGAAAACATTGCGGCGTGTGTGTGTGTGTGTGTGTGTGTGTGTGTGTGTGTGTGCGCGTGTGCGCATCTACATGCCCTTCTACCTGGGGCATCTGTACAAAGAAAGAACTCAAAGGTCTGAGCCAGCCCTGTATCAGGAAGGAGGAGGAGAGGATGCTGAGGGCCTTACCTTGATGCAGTCACAGCAGTGCTATTAGTAGGAAGGAGTAATGACCCACAGCCCACCTAATCTTGGTGCCCACTGGGCCTGTGCTGACTGCTCCTCCATCACCTCTAAGCACTCCTCACTTTGCTCTGTGTACCTTGTTCACAAGTATCACAGTCTCCAGGAAACTGAAAGGATTGGTAGAATGAGGTCAACATGGAACAAATCAGCTCACTATATTGTAGTATTAGAACTCTTCCCAAAATCAGACTGGAAGACTGTGTTGGAGGAATGAGCAATGCTTAAGATTGGCAGGATGAGATTGGCAAGATGGAGAGAAAGCTCTTAGTACTTCTTTTCTTTCTTCTTGAAAGAAAAGTAACTCCAGTTTGGTCTTATGAAGATTTTTTTGCCCATCTTAGATTCTTGAGATTGACTTCTGGGGGAAGCACACTGGTTGTTGTTTGAAGGAGAATGAGAAACCCCTTCCTGTCTGGATGAGACACAAATGAGAATGGGGAGGAGGTCACACTGAGAAGATTGTGTTTCTAGGGGATGGAATTCAGGGAGAAATACTGAAAGAGAAGACAGCTTCTCATTAAATTCTATAATTCCCATAACTGACTTAACATGATGCAGAACTGTGAGATAATCTGATCTCAACAGATCCTCCCCACACCAGGACAAGAATTAGACCCAGAATTCCTTTAATAGCTCAAGTGATTCTGAGCAAGCCCAGAAAGGAAATAGCTAGTGGGATGGTAGGATGGTATTTTATGAGCCCATGTTAAAATGGGTTATTTTCAGTAGATCAGCAAATCAAGAACAGATTCTAGAAGTGGGATATCGCTACACCTTGTCATGGTAAGCAAAAACTAAAAGTCTATGTCAGTGGGGTTTTTTGAATGGATCAAAACGGATTTGATGTATCAAGGAAGCAACTCTTAGGATTTGAGTTTTAAAGAGAATAATTAATAATTGTGATGCACTGATACTTCTAAGGGAGATATACAAAATGCTATCACCATTAGATAATCACTATTAGATAGTTAACAGTTGGAAATCACCTCCAGGCATTTATTTTCTTTGGACTTAGTCCCCTTGAAGAAAGGAGTGCTAGATGAGTATCCTCTGTTAAGGTGAGGAGTAGCACAAACACAAGAAGGCTGCTAGAATGGTGGTTCTTTCGATGAACCTTAAAAAAATTAATGGAAGCTGATGATACTGGAAAGATGTGGTAAGAACTCTTGGTAATACTATTTCTCTTCTGTCCTTCCTCCCTCTATCTTCCTTCTTCCCTTCTAACTTCCTTTCTTCCCTCCTTGCTCCCTCCTTTCTTTTCTTTCATTCCTCCCTCCCTTTATTTTTTCTTTCTTCTCTTTTGCTTTTTTTTCCTCTCCATACACACATAGATTATGAAAGATATGACCACCAGTTCACTGCTAATAAACATGTTATCTCCTCAGTGAACAAAGCAAGAATTCTGTCCTTCCTGGTCTCCTTCTTGGAAGCCCTAGAGGTTCTGAGGGTCTTAGCAAAAGGCAAATACACAGTTCTGGGGTCTTATTTACCTACTTCTTATTCCTGCTATATGAGTTTCTAGAGGGCCCTCCCTGAGTAGAAATGGTAGGACACCCCTCTGTCATCCCCAACTTTTGGTGCTACTGATCACATTTATAATTTTTCATGATTCATACACACACACACACACACACACACACACACACACACACACACACACACTTTCAACTTAATGTGGAGAAGTAAGGACAAGCAGAAAAAAATCATCAAAAGTAAAAAAGTATTTTGAAATGAAAAATTAAGTGATTGCAGTCCTAGGAGAAAAGGTTGCAAGGGAAAGGAAGCATCAAGGGAACTGTGAGGATTGGTCGAATGAGGTCAGCACAGAGCCAGCCAGCTCGCTGGACTGTAGCACCAGACTTGAGGCAGACAAGAGGTGTGACCCTGCCATGACAGAAGTGGTTCATTCACTTCACAAACTGCCTTCCTTCCGTAGCCTCTATCTGCAGAGTACACACTAGGAAAAGCAAACACTATGTAGTAAACAGAACGGAAAGGAAACCTACGGACAGAAAAATGCCTCTGACTGTATGAAAGACCCCAAATTGTTCATTAGGGGCAATCAGACAATGCTTTCCCCTCTCCATTTGGCCATCTGGCAGGTTTTATCAGGGCCTAGGTATGTTACACAAAGCCCTACTTACCTCAGTAGGTTTTGAAGTAATGTTGCAGTTTTATCTTTAAAATTTTTCTATTTGTTTCATCAATAGTGAATAAGCCCTCCTAAAACTCCCTTCCACCCAGGACAAAAACTGGAAGAAACCACAGAAGGGGTGGAGCTGGGGAGATTTTCAATCAGGGCACAGTAGTGTGCCTGTAACCTAGAAGGAGATATTCATTCAGGTGTATTTGGGCAAAGACAAGTTCAGTTTTTCAACTGATATTTATGTGAAACTTTTTCTGTGTATATATTTTTAAAGACAGATAAATAATTATGGGGAAAGGAAGAATCTCTTTGAATACAAAAAAAAAAAAAGCAAAAAACCCCACAGACCTAAGATCAATTTAAAAAAACAAACAACAAAAGCTCTCCTCAGGTTGAACTTCTCTCAAGGACAGTTCATTGTGAGGTTTTGCACCCTAGACAGATATATCTGGAATTTTAAAAATTGCAATTCCACACAGAAAAGACTAACAGTATTTACTTTAAAATATTGTATATATATATATTTTTGTGGAGTTTTTTTTTTCTTTTTGTGTTTTTTTTGTGCCCAAGTAGAGATATGATGGGATTGAAAAGATGCCCTAGAACAAGAAAATTATTTAAAGGAGCAATACTTTTTAAAAATAGAAAAAAAAACCCCAAACCATGGTATACTACATTCTCAGTACCTCCAGAAATTCAACTTGATACAATAAGAAAATTGAACAAATGGATGAAATCTTGACACAAGTTGAATGGCCTCCAGGACCCAAAGAGTGCTGCTTTTCTGAGCCTTGCCACGGACAGAGCTGGACACAACAAAACTCAACCATGGCAATTAGAATTGCCAGCTTTCTTGTGCTGTCCATATTGCTGACAAGCTCCTGCAACACTGAGTCACACACACATACATCATGTGTGGTGGGCACACACACACACGCATACACACACACATACACACACATATATATGTATACACACACATACACACAACTAAAGCATTTCTCACTCAACCCAGGATGCACCAAGTGAGCTGAACAATACTCAGCAATCACAACGGTGAAAGACAAAAGCACCAAACCATCTTTTGAAATAGGTCAGTTATTACAATTTGCTGATTTTTTTTATATTCCAATTTTCTTCTTTGTCTTCATTAAAAAAAAACACAACCACAGATTTAAAAAATGAAGAATTCTTGCCAAATCAGTTTAAGGCTTCACACCAAACCAAATGGAAATAGAAGAGGCCTTACACAATATCACACATGATAAATGGCTACCTCTCACAGCCTTAAGGTGATGGATCAGATGTCATATTTGCCAGTCACTGATCAAGTATTGTGCCTTTAAATGGACTTCTTTCTTTTTGCTACTATGCTGAGTTTTATTATTACTGATTTTAAAAATTATCGTTATGAAAATCCCCTCCTATTTGGTATAGAATTGAACAACCATGCTGAATTTGAGTGGTGGGTTTTTAGTTTTGTGTTTGTTAACTTTTCTTCCCCCTCCTCACCTCACCCCCAAGCAAATATGATTCTTGCCAGGTGAAACCAATGCAAATTGGCACAAAGCTGGTCTGCATGTGGCATCACTCATCCATTGGAATTTCAGACAGTTGTTAAGCTCTTTAAAGGTTCAGCTGGGGGTGAGAGAAATCGGAAGGGAGAGAGAGAGAAGGGTGGGGCAGGGAAGAAAAAAATGAGGCTGGGGAGGGATTGCTCTGCTTCCGCTTTCTTGCCTTGGTTGAACTTTTTTTCCCTACAAATAACATGATCTGAACAGTGATTTTTGTTTTGTTTTGTTTTTTTGTTTTAGATTCTTGGTTTAGACTCACTTGGTTTGTTTTTCCCTCCCCTGGTATAAAAATCACCGGAGAGTTTTGCATGAGAAAACAAGACAGTACTTAATGAAACTCAGCACCTAAGGGCATAAGGCAGTTGAAGGTTTTTTTGTTGTTGTTCTTTCAATCAGCACCAATCCCGCAAATGATCTACACTTGGCATAAGGTATAAAACTTTTTTTTTTCTTTTGGAGTGGAGACAACTCCGCCTTTTCCACCTATGGATCATACATAGTGTGGATGTTTCAATACTGTTTCTTGTGTGTAAAAATCAAAAGAAAGGTTTTTCTTTTTGTTTTTACTTACAAAACATAGAGAATATCTTTGTATACATACAGCAACTGGAAAGAAAGCTTATCTGAAGGGTTTTTTTTGTTTTGTTTTTTTTTGTGGTGGTGGTGGTGGTGGTGGTGGTGGTGGTGGTGGTGGTAGTGTTTTTCTTGTGAGCGGTGTTGGCCGTAAACAAAACTTAAAGGTTCCCTTCTCAACTTGGGTTATGGAGCTTTTAAAGTGAAGACTCATACTGTAACAACTCATAGAGGAGCGGTCCATCTCGATACCGAATGCCTACAGCTGTGGGAGTGACATACTGCAGAATGTTGATAGTCCTTCTCAACCTCCTGTCTACAAAATGGGCATCCCATGCAGGGTATCTCTTTCTGGGCATGTCAATCTTAATGAGGGGCCCTTCTGGAGGGTAAGGACGCCCCGAGGGGGTGGAGGGCCCCATGGGTCTCACTTGAAAAACGGGCAAGCAAGTGTCAGCCGTGAGATCCTCCTGTTGTTCCGTGACGGCTCTGGTGGGCGTGACCTGGGTCCCCCGGTACCCAGGGGTCTGAGGCGCCATGGGCTCAACGTCGGGGGGCAAAGGGATGCCCCAGAGCAGCTCGGCGCAACAGGAGCTGGCAAAGATCTTAGCTCGTGGCCCCATGGGATGCAACACACCATAATATAAGAGCATCAGAGCTATCCCAGCCACAAAGCTAAGAAAGACACAACACAGTGCTGGCACGGCATAGGAGTCAGTAGTCTCAGGGTTTCTGTAAAAATACCAAAGGAACGTCAAGGCAGCATTCTCTGTCAAGACTACCGTATAATATGCAAACATTCGATATCGAGTCCGCCCTTCCTTGACGTTAAACCAGCAGAAAATGTACACAATCCCTACCACCATGTTGAAGAGGATCTCCTCCCACTTGGACATGCAGAAGTCTGTCCCGCCATGGATGATCCAGAAGGCCATGGCACACCAGTGAACCACGACAAAGATCCCAAAATAGAGCTGGAAGATGGAAGCAAAGAGGGCAAAGGAGATAACTCTGGATGAGATGGTGAAGAGCCGCCAGAAGAGATGGATGAGGGCCCCTCGGTAGCTCATGCTCTTCTTGTCATCCCTGGAGTCCCGTAGAAGCTTGTGATAGGAGGCTAGCACCCAAGCCAGGGACATCAGGGAGGTCACAGAGGAGACACCTGGCAGAGAAAAAAGACACAAACCCACACAGTCAAACCATGGCCACTGATCTGGGAACTGTACCTGAGCAGCCATCCGAAGGAGGGCCCACATAGAGCCAAGATCTCAAAAAAGAGAGCAAAAAGAAACAAAAAACCAAGAATCAAACAATAAGCTCGTCTCTCTCTTTGTCCTGAGGTGACCGTATTTCTTCTTTTGTTATTTTTGTATTGTTTAGTGTATGCAGTGGGCATCTCTTAGTTGACATCATTACCCAGAGATTAGGTTTGTTGTTGTTGAGTCTTTTCAGCTGACTCTCCATGACCCCATTTGAGGTTTTCTTGGCAAATATACCAGAATGGTTTGCTATTTCCTTCTCTAGCTCATTTTACATATGAGGAACTGAGGCAAACAGAGTTAAGTGACATACTCAGGGTCATACAGCTAGTTAAGTATCTGAGGCCAAATTTGGATTCAGGTCCTCTTGACTCCAAGGCTGGCCCTCTATCCACTACACCACCTAGCTGCCCTAGAGATTAGGGGACCTTGTCTCAAAAAAATATATCAGTAAAAGTAGCCGCAAGAGTCAGTGATGGTTGTTGAGAAGGTGGATGCTGGTACCTATGTAGAAAAGAAATGATATGCTGTCTCTTTGGCCCCAATTAAATGCAAGATCACATAGTACCTGTTGCATAGAGGAATGTGGCTCATGACTTTTGTTTCATAGTATTAGCCTTGGCCTTGCCATTGCTAGTAGTTGGATTGCTCAAGGATAGAAAAGACTGTCCCTTTCCCATCACCCTTTTTAACAATCACTTTTTCTATCAGAATGAAGCCAGATCTAGTATTGTAATTTTTCACCACAATGGGTCAGGACAGTTCAATGGAGAAGATAAAATTTATTATCAAATAATTGTTTTCTAGACTGCCATTATTCTGGCTCCCCTTCTGTCAACCACACTAACTATATCTTGACAAGGGTTCTAAGGAACTTCCTTCTGCCACATTTTTTCCATACTGGTCTTACATAACCTCTCCACTCTTCGACATTACTGATAAACAACTTCATTACTCCAAGGATCTGTGATTTTGTCAGAATGGATCATCCCTCCAATATAAGATCACAACCACAACTCAGGAGGCAGTTTTCAGGAATTGTGGATGAGAACTTCACCATGTGGCCAACCTGGTGATAAGCCTTTCTAAACTAAGCCAGACTGGTCCTTCCAAAATAGATACATATTCAGTCTCCAGGTCCATACTACTCTAGTATTTTCTTGGACCCTGACTTCTGAGGCACTCTATAAAACATCCCTTCGCATAACAGGTGATATGTGACCATGTATTTAATTAGTACCAAAGAGATAATATATTCCTTTTCTACACAGGTGCCAGCTGTAGTTCTGACTTGCCTCTCCCTCCAGCAGCCACTTGTATATATCCTTCAGATCCCTATGGTGAAGGAATCTGCTCCTTTTAGGTCAGTTATTATGCAGAAGAAACCCAGTTAACTCTCCATCTTTGCCTCTCAAACTATTTCTGCTTAGCATTCACTCTACTTACAAGAGATCTGTGACTAAATCAAATGAAACTTGATGAACTTTCTCAGAACCTACAGCTAGGTTCCAATTAGTTCCAATAATGGCAATGAAGTAGGTAGAGAACTGGGCCTAGAGTCAGGAAGATCTGAATTCAAATCTGGCCTCAGAAACTGTGCAACCCTGGGTAAATCACTTAATCTCAGTCTGCTTCTGTTTCCTCAACTACAAAGAGGGGATAATAATAGCCCCTCCTTCCCCGGGTTGTTGTGAGGAGCAAAAGAGCTAGCAGTTGTAAAGCACTTAGTACAGGGCCTGGCACAGAGTAAATATTTAGTAAAATGCTTGCTTCCTTCCTTTCTGCCCTGGAGAGATCGCACATATTTGAATGAGCACTATTTCAAATGTTAATTATGTAAAATATTGTAATTTGTTCTAGACCAATGGATGTATGCAATGTGAATTCAAATAATGTGACCACTTCATGGGAGTCATTATTCTCTCTAATGGGGACCTGGCTGTAGTTCTGTGTTTCAGCCAAGTGGGTTGTTATACCACCCTTCTTCCAAGCAAAGAGTTCTCAGTCACCTGAGTCTGCCCACTCCCTATCCCTTACTATGGAAATTTCAGTCCTTCCTTCCTTCCTTCCTTCTCCCTCCATCCACACAGGGAATCATACCCTTTCCCATGTATGCTCTGCCCAAAGGAATATAAATTTTGATTGCTGAAACCTCACAAGATATTTTGGGGTTTACAGGTTAGATTTCTTTTTTTCTTTTCTCTACTTATTTATTCCATCATACAAAAAAACCCAAACAAACAAGTAGGCCAATTAATTCTTTTGTCTCATGTAGTTTCATTTATGATTTCTTGAAGTTGGAAAACCAGGCTTTGATAAAAACCCACAGGGATTCAAATGGAGCTACCCTTAAACCCAAATCACTCTGACTTTCAGGGATTGGGCAAAAGAGAAGTCCAAGCCTCACTTGGTCATTGTCTGGGATTTGATGGTTCAGAATGAGTGTAAATAGCAATTATGTCTGTTTTGACCAGAAACCCTGAGGGTCTTCCCCTCCCAGACTGATTTGTTGTTGTTTTTTTTTACTAGGTAAAAGAGGCCTTTTTTTTTTTGCTTCATTTCTTATCTAGCCTTGATCACTGAATGGGTGTTGCCTCAGACAAACTCTGGCCTTAGCTTAAGAAGGCCAAAGTCTCCTACTGCATCTGGGGCCATCTCCAGTCAATCCTGATCTATATCTTGCCACTGGACCCACATGGCTGCAGAGGAGAGAATGAGTCTAGTAACTTTGCACAGCCCTTCCTCACTTAATTCCAATTCACTTATAAGACCTTCCTAATGTCATTGATCCTCTTCAAGAATGAAGGACAAACAACTGTGCAGGTAACCTGGTGATGAGAATCCTACTTCTTTCACCTCTCATTGCAAGTACCACCTATGACTTCTCTTGCTCACTCCCTACGCCACTTTCCCTGAGGTTAGTGGCTATTCACTCCCTCAAATTTCCTTGTCATCATTTTGTATCTATTTCTATGTCATGGGTTCTTAACCATGTGGGGGATATATATCCCTTTGGCAGTTGATCCAGTGAAGCCTATAGACCCCTTCTCAGAATAATGTTTTTAAATGTATAAAATAAAATACATAGGATTATAAAGTAAGCTATATTGAAATATAGTTTTTTAAAAAATTCATGGACCCCAGATTAAGAACCCTATTCTATATATACATGCTAGCTTCCTTAATAGACTATAAGGTTCTTGAGGGGAGGCGGAGATTGTTTCACTTTTGCCTTTGTATCCCCAGTGCCTAAGACAGAGCTGGGCATGTAGCAGATGTTGAATGTATGCTTGTTGACTGATCAGTTGATTAGCTTCTCTGAATTTAGCTAGGCTGGTCCTCATACAACAGACAGCATAGTATTTGGCATGTAAAAAGTACTTAATAAATGCTTGTTGATAAAATACAAAATCTCCTACTTGGCATTCAAAGCCCTTCATAAAAAGTCCCCTCCTCTTTTTCCAGTCTTCCTATACTTTACTCCCAGAAACATACTCTTTGATCTAGTGAGACTGATCTCTTTGCTGTTCTTCAAATAAGGAACAGAATCTCTTCACTCTGGGATTTTTCCCTGGTTGTCCCCCATGCCTGGAATGCTCTCCCTCAACATCTCTCCCTGGCTCCCCTATTCCCTAGCTTCTTTCCTTCAAGTAATAACTAAAATCCCATCTTCTACAGGAAACCTTTCCCAACCCCTCTTAATTCAACTGCCTTTCCTCTGTTAACTATTTCCTTTTTATCTTGAATTTAGCTTGTTTTTATATATTTGTTTGCTTATTGTCTCCCTCTTCAGATTGTGAACTCCTTGGGGGCAGAGACATTGTCTTTTGCCTCTTTCTGTTTCCCCAGCACTTAGAACAATGCCTGGCACATAGTGGGGCTTTAAAAAATATTTACTGTTTGACTGATGACTATATCTGGTTAAGCCTTCACAGTTTCATTATTTCATCTGAAGCGATGTGACTCTCCCCACAACATTAGACTCATCCAGTCAAATGTAAATAAAATACATTGCTAAATTACTTATACACTTTTCTTGTTATATACTTGCTTTTTTTGAATTATACATGCCACAGTTTCCTTATATCAGTATGGAGAACTAAGAGTTTACTATACTTTTTTTTATGATAATGACACCAGTAAAGCTAATGATGATAATGTTAGATGAAAAGGGATTAAAACCAAATTTTGTGCCTGCAGTTAAGTAACAAATGGCTATCTGTGTAGTTCTAGGGCTAAATTTAAGCTGAGAAGGCCAAATCCAATTCTGTTTTCCTTTTGACCGAGAAATAATATTTGACCCAACAGTATATTTTGCCATTTATAAAACGGGCCAAAGATATATATATGACACCTTCCAGAAATGTTATAAGGTATCAATTCATAAGAATATTAATAACTGAAATTTAGGTAATGCTTTAAAGTTTTCCGATAAACTTTTAAACCTGTTATCTCATTTGATCCTCAGAACAACCTGCCAAATCAGAAAACACATTAGAAATAGAAGTGTCAGAGAGAACCTGGCAAGTCTGGGAAAAAAACAAAGTGAGTTTTCCATGTTTGTGCAGCCAGTTGAGTCAAATTCTGGATTCTTAGCTGTATTTATCCACCAGGTGTCACTATAGAACTTGAGACTGCTATAGCTGGAAAGGTCCTTTGAGATAATTTATCTGAACCCTTCCTTTTCTAGGAGAAGAGCTAATTGGTGACACTCAGCCCAGTGATTTTTCCTTCTATTTTTCATTCTTTTCCTTTCTATTCTCTCCCCTTGTCTCAGCCTAAGTTTACAGGAAGCCCACAGTGTAGCACCCAATCTCCGGGGACATTTGTCACCAAGGATAAGAGCCTTGTAGGCTTCTTGGTACCTAGCACCAAAGGTCTTTTTTATGCCAAGTTATGGGACAGGGATTGTGAAGTGGTATGTTCTGGATCTGATTCTGAACGCACAAGGAGGACCTTTAAAAATATTCCTTCATTGAAGACACAATCTGCTTACTCTAGGTCAAAGGAAGCTGAGATGCTCATCTGTATGTTTGGTTTTTTTTTTTACAAGACCCATTAGCTTTCATGGTGTCCTAAAGCTATAAAGAATATCATAATATCTTCTAATCTATTTTCCTGCTTTTAACCAGGACTTCATTTATCCCATCTTAGAGAGAGTAGTATCTATCATATCCATTCATTCTCATGTTCAAAGACTATCTGCTATTATTCCTTCCAGATACCTCTCCTGTCACTAAACAGAGTTTAATCCAACCCATTCTGTACCACAAGGAAATGAATCAATGAAAAATGGGAATTCTATCGCAAACTCAGTCTGTTTACCCTGCCCTGCCACCATGAATACATATAATAGTAGGGTGAAGTGTCCTTTGTTATACATTTATTGTTATGACAAAACCCTGGGTTTTTTCTTAACCAAAAATCTACACGTGGAACTCCTCTGAAGCTTGATATAACCTAGAACGAGAAGAGATAGATATTCAAAATGTACATATGGCATTTTATGTCACTCCCCTCCTCAATGATTACTGTGACTCTCCATTACCTGAAGAATCAAATACAAACAGTTTGGCATTTAAAACCTTTTGCAACTTGTTCCCAACAGACATTTCCTTCCTTATTACCCATTGTTCCCCTCTATGGTCACTGTGATCTGGCCAAATTGAGATTCTTGCTGTTCCTCACACAGGGCAATATATTTTCTACAATTGTGTGCCTTTCCCCTAACTGTTCCCTAAGGCTGGAATGTGCTCCCTACTCACTTCCATCACTCAGAATCCCTAGTTTCTTTTAATGCTAAAGTAAAGTACTACATGAAGCCTTTCCTGATTGTTCCCACCCCTGTCCTCCGCCCCACCCCTGCCCAAGCTTCTAGTGCCTTTACCTCAAAATCACCTTGTATATATTTTATATATATAGCCATCCCCGGCTAGACTGTACCTAAGTTACTTGGGGACAGGCTCTGTTTTTAATTTTGTCTTTATTTTACCATCATCTAGAACAGTGCCTGATACATAATAAGTACTTAATAAATGCTTGTTCATTGCTTGATTCATTGATTATCTGTTACCCTTGTCCATTAGGATGGTTCTTAGCTACTGAAACAATCAAAGTTCCCCTAGCATGCTTTTTTTCTATCAGATTTTTAGTCATAGTTTTCAAGATGAGGCTCTTCACAGGTGTGTGTGTGTGTGTGTGTGTGTGTGTGTGTGTGTGTGTGTGTGTGTGTGTGTGTGTGTGTATGTGTGTGTGTGTGTTCTCAGATGCCTGGTTTCTAGACATGTTGAAGAATGTAGAGTAAGGATAATAGAGAGAGCCAACTAATACACAATCTTTGAGTGTTACTAAGGGTCAGCACTGTAAGATCGATAATTTATACTTTCTTTTTCTCAAAGTGACTGGCTAGTACCCATAAACCAGTTCTTTGAAGGCTTCTTAGGAGACCCTAGATTATTTAGATTCCTTAGGCTCTAAACTATTATATTCATACTGATCTAGCACTTACCCTGACCCCTCCTTCACTGACCATTGCTCTTGCCCACCATCTTCCCCACTATTCCCTAACCCAAATATTCTGAGCCCAATAATAATGATAGTAGTTGACATATATATTGTGCTTTAAAGTATGTAAAGTACTTTTGTAGTTAGTTACTATATACCTCAGAATAAGAAAGTCACAGGTTTATAGAATATATTAAGGATATATAAATGTACTTCTGTGGAATTGCATAGGGCAGAGATGTTTTGAGTATGTGCAAATAAATCAGCACCTTCCTATTTTCAGGAAACATCTTCCTCCCTCCCCTATAATATCAGGCACTTTCTAAATAACATGATTCATCTCTTTTATCTTTTCATCCTCTCAGTGAGGTAGCACAGACTTATACCTAGCCAGGTTCAATCAGTCAATCAACAAGCATCTTAAAGTGCCTATTATATGCCATGAAATATGCTAGGCACAGAAGATACAAGGACAAAAATTGAATGGTTCCTGACCTCAAGGAACTTGCATTCTTTTATAGGGTGGGACAAGCAGAGAACATAAGTATACAAAACAATTAGAAAGTAATTTGGGGGCGGATAGGTGGCACAGTGAATAGAGCACCAGCCCTGGAGTCAGGAGGAACTGAGTTCAAATCCTACCTCAGACACGTAACACAAAAAACTAGCTGTGTGACCTTGGGCAAGTCACTTAACCCCAATTGCCCTACCTTCCCCCCTCCACAAAAAAGCAAAAAAAAAATTAAATAAAAAAAATAAAGTAATTTGGAGGGGAGAGGGAAGATAGGGAGATAAAATGAGCCCTGATTTAGAAAGTTAGACAAGTCTTGAAGGAAAACAGAGACTCCAAGAGATGGAAGTGAAGAGGGAATGGATTCCAGGCATGGGAGATAGTCAATACAAAGGTACAGAGTTGGGAGATGGAGGTCTTATTCAAGGAAGAGCAAAAAAAAAAAATCCAGTTTGGCTGGTCTACAAGATATGAGCAATGTAGAATAAAATGGGAATGATAGTTGGGGTCACATTATGAAGAGTTGTCAATGCCACACAAAAGAGATTATGTTTGATCCTAAAGTCAGGAACCATTGGAATTTATTGAGTGGGGAAAACTGGGTGGAGGGTGGATTAGATTGGGGAGAGACTTGAAGTAGGGAGATCAATTAGAAGGTTACTACATTTAGTACAGGTCCTGTGGCCCTGAATTTAGGTGTTAATTGTGTGAGCAAAGAGAAGGGAGCAGATATGAGAGATGTTCTGAAGGAAGAAACAAGATTTGGCAACTGATGGGATATCAGTTGAGGAAGAGTGAGGAACTGAGGATGATACTGAAGTTGTAAACCTCACAGGTAACAATCAATTGCCATAGCTTGTCATTTCTACATTCACAACATCTTCACATCTGTCTCCTTCTCTCTACACATGCAGCTACTACCTGAATTCTGTATGGTCATGCCCTGGACAGAAAAGGAGAAGTTCAGAAGAAGGAAGGATTTTGGGGGAAAGATAATGAGTTCTGTTTCTGACATGTTAGATTTGAGATATCCATGTAACATTCAATTTGCAATTTCCAATAAGCAGTTGGTGAAACATCAGTGAAACTCAAGAGAGAACCTAGGACTAGAAATATGTGTGCATATTTACACATATACATACATATACATGTGTGCATGTATATATAGAATATATTTATATATCTATATGTATCATATACATACTATGTAATCAGATATATAAAGATGTATATATAATAGATTTATTAAGATAGGCTTAATAAATATATATCTATGGTACAGATGGAGAATATAAGACACAAAGAAATTTGGTGAAAGTAGTCTCCTCAGTAGAATATAAACTCCTTGAAGACAGGGACTATTCCTTCTTTGTATGTGTTATCTCAGAAGTAATGGATAGAATTCTGGGTTTCAGTCAGGAAGGACATATTTCTAATCCCTCCTCAGATACCTACTAGCCAGGTGACCATGACCAAGACCCTTACTGTCACTGAGCCTCTGACAATTCTCTAAGACTTATCTGCAAAGTTTTAGACTTCCTGGCGGAGGTAATTCCTGTGTAATTTGACTATTCCTAGCACCTAGAACATTACCTTGCTCATGGGTGGTATTTATTAACAAATAATTGTTGAACTGAATGGCTTAGTACCACAGAGCTTCTTGCTGGGAGTATTGGGAACAAATCCCACATCTCCTAGCTGGCATTATCTAGAACCCAGGGGAAGTTCCAATAAACAGTGCTACTCTGAAAGTGTTATTCCGTTAAAGACAATGAAGTCAGCTGCTCTTGCATGGCATCCTGAAATCCAAGAGCCCCTTAAGGGTTGCTATCCTTTGTCCAAACTAATAGGATCCACTTTTAATGAGCTCTTTAGTTTTCTTGACTTAAAATATTGAGGGGCAGATCTACTTAGGTGATCTCTCTTCTTGATACTTTTACTACTTAGAAATTTACCAGGCTAACAGGGCTATGGAGCTACCTAGATCTTTCATCTTGGACTTACGTAAAGCTAGAAGTTAGTGACTCTCTACTGAGACTCATCATGTCCATGGAGGTTAGGAAAGCAATGATACACCTTTCCAGTTATATTCCCAAGATGGCATTGTCTCAAATCTTGCCTTTTCTCTCTCCACAATTTCTCTCCCACATGCCCTCTTCTCATTACTCACACAGCAACCATCTTAGTTCAGGCCCTCATCACCTCTCACCAAGACTGTCGCAATGGCTTCCTAATTGTCTCAAGATTCTCCCTATTCCAATCTGTCCTCTCTGTACGCAGCTGTCAAAATTTCCTTAAGTAAAGGTTTGACCATGTCACTCCCCTACTCAGCAAATTCCAGCAGCTCCTATTGCTTCTAGCATTAAAAAAAAATCATCTGTTTAGTTTTGGATGCCCTTCACAACATAGCCCTGATATACCTGGCCAACCTTACGCCCCTTCCTGTGCTCTACAGTCTAGCCAAACTGGTCTTTTTGCTGTTCTTCACATACCATTTTCCATCTCCATCTTTAGAATGACTCTGTTCCATACTTCGAATAGTCTCCCTTTACCTCTACCTCTTACTTCCTTCAAACCTCAGTCCAATCACCATATTCTACATGAAACAAACTCTCTGCTGACTTCCAATTTTGTATCTCCGACCACCTTTCAGATATGTCAAGCTGGATGCCTGGTAGACATCTCAAACTCGATATGTCCAAAACAGAATTCATTATCTTTCCCCCTAAACCCTACTGTCCTCCTAATTTTCCTATTACAGTAGAGGGCCACACCACCCTCCTAGGCCTTCAGGCTCACAACCTAGGAGTCATCCTGGATCCCTCTCTATCTCTCATCCCCCATGACCAATCTACTGATTATTGATTTCGCCTTCACAAAATCTCTTCAGTCCATTTCCTTTTCTCCTCTGTCACTACCACCACTCTGATGCAAGCCCTCACCACCTCATACCTTGAGGATTAGCACCTCTGGTGTGAGGGCTTCCTGAGTCCTTTTCAGAGCTGCTCATCTACCTTTGGGGTCCACTTGATTTACCCCAACTCTTACCTGTGGTTCTGAGAAACTGTAGTATGCACAGTGGCCATACCCTGGTAAACCATCTTGGCAGATGTACTAATCCAAATTGAAGGTAACCAACAGGCCTCAGATCAATAGCCTGCTGGTGTGTCTTCCTGTCTCACGTCTTTCCCTACTCTATTCCATTCTCCATTCAGCCACTGAAGTGATTTTCCGAAAGTCAGATCATGTCACACCCCCTGCTCTGCTCGATAAACTCAAGTGGCTTCCTATTGCCTGCGGTAAAAATACAAAATGGTTTGTTTGGCATTCAAAGCCCTCCATAAGCTAGCCCCCTCCTACCCTTTCCAGTATGCTTGCATTTTACTCTGCAACACTCTTTGATTTATGATACAGTTCGACTGACCTCTTGGCTGTTCCTTGAATAAGACACTCCATCTCTTAGCTCTGGGCATTCTTTCTGGTTGGCTGCCATCCCTGGAATACTCTCTATCCTCCACTCCAATTACTGACCTCCTTGGCTTTCTTTAAATTCCAACTAAAATCCTACCTCCTACAGGAAGACTTCCCTAACTCCTCTTAATTCCAGGGCCTTCCTTCTGTTAATTTTTTCCAATTTATCCTGTATGTAGCTTGCTTTGTATGTTTGTATGGATGGATGTGTATATATCTTTGGATGTTATGCACCCCCAGTAGATCATAAATTCCTTTAGGGCAAGGACAGTCTTTTACTTTTCTTGGTATCTCTAGTGCTTAGCACAGGGCCAGGCACACAGTAGGCACTTAATAAATGTTTACTGAATTTCTGAATTCTTGCCCTCAACTGCTAGTGTCATTCCACCCTAAATTACAAGAGATCAGATGAAATAATGTATAAATTGCTTTGCAAACCTTAAAGAGCTACATAAATGCTACCTGTTGTTATCATTACCTTATTTTTATTCTATATCTATGATCTATGCATATGTTGTATCCCCAATAGACTGTAAGCTCCTTGAGAGCAAAAATGGTTTCATTTTTACCTTTGTATAAGCACAGTACCTGGCACATAATCGATACTTAAGATTAACATTTGTTGATTGATTTATCCTTCTCTGGGGAAATTCCTATGAATAGTGTCCTAATTTCCCTAAAGCAAGGAACCAGTAATTATTCACTTTCACTAAATCCAGTAGTCTTTGTAGCCTTAAAACAGTAGGCATTTTTAGATTTACTCTTCCTTCCTACTCTGTCTCGTGGTTCTGTCATGATTTCTCCAAATTACACATATTTTGTTCTCTAACTTCTGTCTTGGCACTCAATCCCTTATTCATTGCTATAAATACTTAAACAGCCTTACACATTCATTCTACCAACTCGCTATTTATCATGGAGAATTTCTTGACTGAATTAAGAAAAAGGCCAATAAGATTTTCCCTGGAAAGAATCAATGTCAAAACTTCTTATGTTTGAAAGACATCTTAGAGTAATAGGTAGAACTTTCTGTAGAGTCAGAGAGACCCATTTCAGACTGTTTTGAAGTTAAAATGAAATTAAGTATATGTGTAATTTTTATCAAATTGCTTCCTTTCTCAAGGAGAGAGGAGGGGAGGAAGGGAGAGAATTTGGAATTTCAAAAAATGAATGTTAAAAATTGGTTTTATATGTAATTGAGAGAAAACAAATTTAAAAATTAAATTAAAAACAAAAATTAAAACAAAAATGAAATGATGTATAATAAAATCTTTTCAAACCTTAAAGCATTACATAAATATCAATTGTGTACTCTTAATAAAATGTAGGCAGTGAAATTAATTCTTTAGTTTGTACTTTCATTGCCTGTATACTCATATGCAGTTTACTTTTTTATTTGTAAACATTTCAGAGGCTGGCACTATAAAGACATAGATTTAGTATTCCTTTTTGGGATAGGATCAGATTGAAATGGGAATGGCTAAGCAATGTAAAGTTTTGCCAACTGGAGCTCCTGATATTGGGATAAGAATGACATCCAGAAACACACACACAATTATAAAGAGAATGAAGAGCTCTTCATCTCTACTTAGTCTATAAAAACTGCCTTGGGAAAGATTTAGGTCTGGTTTAAGAAATGTTTATCTGATGGTAAGGTTGTGAGAGATTGAGAGAACTTGTAGAAATTCTTTTCAACGGGAATCTAAGCTAAGAATAGGCCAACCACAAAAATTGTGCCTCAACTTAAAACCAAACAAGCCTTTTTCCCCCTTAAGAGGATGAGAAGAGATCATAAAGGTCAAGAGCCTGAGAAAATAGAATTGAAGTTCATCAATTTTTTTTAAAGTTCTAAGAGTATATCTCCTGGTTGCTATATTAAAGCATCATCTATAACAATAAGATATGAAAACATGACTCCATGTGTGAGGCAGGGTGTCTGTGGTTGTCAGTGCATAAAGAGTGTCTTGATGGCTGTATGGGCAAGGCCAGCTTCGGGCTAAAGAATATACGTATGTTGTAGACCAAAGAAATTTTGGTGGGCCAAACCATTTTTTTGGGAGTACTTGCAAGGTTGGACTAGACTACTATCTGTAGTAGAAACCCTGTGGAATGCTATTCCAACCTTAAAACTTTATTAGGCAGAATATCCCTCCTAGTTTTACTCTCTCCCTGTTACCTCTAAAATGGGCACATATAATCCTATGAGTCACTAAGGGAGAAGAAATAAAGTCAGTGGTCCCCCCATGGCATGACCCCCTAATTTCCAACCAGATTCAAGGTAGGCCCTGAGGACATACATCTGGAAGATTTTGAAGGATGCTTTTTAGGAAGGCAGAAAAAGCCTCCAGTGCTAGATTAAGACAAGGAACACAAGGGTCCGATTATATCAGCAGGGAGTTTGAAGGTGCAGTACTTACCATATCACATGGCTTAAATACTGCTATGTCCCTTTAAAAGTGAAAAAAAGATGCCTATCAAGGTGAAGGATTCCATTTCCTTTTCTCTTTAAAATTGTTCTTTTAAAAAAAATAGAAGATTTAAAAGAGTTTCCAGGTAAACCAGGTGGAGTAGGAAGTGTTCAGTAGGTTACACAAATTTCCCCAGCACTGGGCTATAAAGCATAGTTGCCTGTGATTCAGCACTTGAAAAGGCTGTGACATCTTTTCTCCTGGAGATCTTTAAAAGGGGACTCCTGTATCTCTACCTCTGGCTTGGATTAGGAAGAAGAAGCAACTGGCTGCTTCTGGTCCACTTGCTTAAAGGGTTGAGGGCAGTCAAAGGGCAATGATTTAGTTAGGCAGTTCCTAGAGCTGAACAGCCTGCCTTCCTGGTTTGAAAGAGAAATTGAAAGTCCGGATCTCAATCCTTCATTCATTCATTCATTCACTCATTCATTCATTCATTCATTCACTCATTCATTCATTCATTCATTACTCCAGGAGATAGAGAAGCAGGTATTTGGTCATGATAAGGAAAGAAGACTCCCAACAAGCCCAGGGACCAAATATTCTCTTATGGACCTCTAAAATGTTATTTCCTTTATCATTAACTGCCTACTGGACATCCACAAGTGGATGTCCCATATATGTCCCATAGGCATCTTAAACCCCAAATGTCCAAAAGAGAACTCATTATCTTTTCCTCTAAAGCCACCCTTTCTCCTAATTTCTCCTATTTCTGTTGAGGATACCCTGATACTTCCAGTCTCCAAGATCCACATCCATGGAGACATCCTGGATTCTTCACTCTTCTTCACCTTTCAAGTTCAATCAATTGCCAAGTTTTATCTGTCCTACCTCCACAACATTTCTCACATCTGAACGCTTCTCTCCACCCAGCTGGCCATCACCCTAGTTCAGGTCCATCTTCAACACTCACCTGGAATATTACAAAAACCTCCTAATCGGTCTCTCTATTTCCAATCTCACCCGTTTCTTTCCCTTCCCTTCCCTTGCCTTCCCTTCCCTTCCTTTGCCTTGCCTTCCCTTGCCTTCCCTTCCCTTCCCTTCTCTTCCTCTTACCTCTCCCTTCCCTTGCCTTCCTCTTACCCTTCCCTTGCCTTGCCTTCTCTTCCCTTCCCTTGCCTTGCCTTCCCTTGCCTTCCCTCCTTCCCTTCCCTTCCCTTCCTTTCCCTTCCCTTCCCTTTCCTTCCCTTCCCTTCACTTCCCTTCCCTTCCCTTCCTTTCCCTTCCCTTCCCTTCCCTTCCCTTTCCCTTACCTTGCCTCCCCTTG
>CM053581.1:118771739-118916128 GCA_028627135.1 Pseudochirops cupreus | reverse complement strand
TTCCCTTTCCCTTCCCTTGCCTCCCCTTCCCTCCCTTTCCCTTCCTTTCCTTTCTCTTCTTTCCTTTCTGTTCCTTTTCTCTTTTTTTGATACTAGGTTTCCCTATCTTGCCTAGGCTTAAAGTACAAAAGCCACTCACAGGCCTGACCCCATTGTTAACTGACATTGGCATTTTAACCTATCCTGATTTCACAGCCTGGGCCAGTTCACTCCCTCTTTAGGAAGCCTGGTGGACCTTCACTCCCAGGGGCTTTCTATATTGATTCTGGACTTGGACACCTGATTGGCATCTCAGATGGACACTGGACTGGCATCTCAGAACTCCTAAAATCCTGTGAACCACCAGCCTCTGCCTCCCCCGATAGTAGGGATGACAGGCATGGACTGTCCTGCTTGAAAGTCTCTCCCCATTCCAATCCATCCTCCACAAAGGTTCCAAACTGACATTCTCAAAGCAGGAATCTGACCACATCACTCCCCTGCTCAAGAAGCTTCAATGGCTTCCCTTCTGCCTCCAGGATAAAAAAAAATCCTCTCTTCAGCCCTTAAAGGCTTTCACAATTTGGCTCTAGCCTGGAGGCGGTGAGTGTGGCACAGTTAAAAGAAAACTGGCTCCAAAGTCACTTCAAAGAGTTTGTATTTAATACGTACACATATGTATTTACTTCTCTGTGACCATGTTGCATCCCTTTAATAGACTATATTTTATAGGGCTGGGGAACCTGGGGCCTTGAGACCACATGTGGTTTTCTAGGTCCTCAAGTGCCACCCTTTGACTGAATCCAAACTTCACAGATAAAATCCCCTTAATAAAAGGATTTGTTTTGTAAAACTTAGACTCAGTCAAAAGGCTACACTCAAGAACCTAGAAGGCCAAATGTGACCTAAAGGCCCCAGGTTCCCCACCCCTGGACTATAATCTCTTTGTCCTCAGAATGCTTAGCACACTATCTTGCATTTAGGAGACTCAATAAATGCTTCTTGAATTTAGCTGTGTTGAGTTTGTACCATTGACAGGTGACATATGGCATTTACAAACTATTACTATTTGCTTGTTATCAAAACATAAAATCCTGAAAGCTCAAATAAATGAATCTGACTTCTCAATTTGAGGGCTGGCTCCTAGATCCAAAAGCAAATTTGTTCATCTCTGGGGGAAAGTATTGTTTGGACTTCAGTACTCAAATATGGGCTCTGTAATATTTTAAAAAGCTGATCATTTTTTCCACTTTGTTTTCTAAACTAATCGAATTCTGTTCAGTGGATAGGTGGAAATTAATTCATTTCCTCTCTGCTCATTGTTTTGACTACTCAAGTGGGCAGCATCTTGGTAATGTGATTATGGAGTAATCTGTAATTGACTCTGAAGCATCCTTTCTCAGCCACCACAGTGAATGCTGCCCTGTTTTACATCCATAGTCTTCACAGAAGATGGGCATTCTAGCCTTCCTCTAAGCATATGCTCATTCCTTGCAAGGAGTATGTTTTCGAATGTGTACTATAGGCAGAGCAAGGCATGAGGCTATGGGCAATATTTGAATTTTGATTATTAAATCAACAATTGGGTTAGTGCAAGTTTACTGGGTAGCAGGCATTTGCTTAGGAATGGAATAACCAAAGACAGAGCAAGGTGAACTGGTCCCATACAGTGACTGCCTCTCCACCTGGACATAGACCCACTGGGAGATTCAGGTACCTAGTGAGGAAGATTTTCATAAACCATGCCAGAAAACCAATGTCATTACTTTTTAGTCACAGTCAACCCTTTGTTATTCCTCTGTCATTTTCAATTGTGTCCAACTCTTTGTGACCCATCCTAGGATATCATTAAAGCTTAACTCTCTCCCTAGTAAGAACTGGCAGGTCCAATTGAGTCTAGCATCCTTGACATTTTTATTAATAACTTTGATAAAGATTTAGCTGACAGGCTTATCATTTATAGATGATACAAAGTTAGGAGGGACAACTAAAACACCAGTAGCAGTCAGGAACCCCAAAGATGCAGTCATGCAATGTCATCCACAGATAACAGCATCTATAGGGAGCCCTTCTTGAACCTGCACTTTATACTGGACTTCCTTCATGACAGCGGTGAATACCTTTAGCAGGCAGTTTTGTGCCCAGCTTGATAATAACCAGAGGGTTGTCAGACAGTGGGTCCAGTATTCTAGTCACCATGCCATGACACCAAATAGTGGGAACATGATTACTAGCAAATCAGAGCCCCAGAAGGTTCCTGGGAACAACACCTGTGGTAACCTTCATTCTGATCCAGAGCTGAGCACACTCTGTCTTAGTTACTTATTTGTATTCTAATAACCAGAAATAACTCAAGTAGTCCAAGAACCACTGAAAGAACCAAACTATCCACCAGAGGAAGCCTCAGGCTAGACAAGCTTTAATTCACATGCAACAACAACAACGACAATAATGACAGTTAACACTCCTATAGCATTTACTAAGTGCCAGGCACTGTGTCTAAGCACTTTACAATTATTGTCTCCTTTGATCCTCACAACAATCCTGACAGGTGGGCACTATAATTATTCCTATTTTATAGATGAAGAAACTGAAGCTAACAGAGGCTGACTTCCCCAGGGTCACACAACACAACTAGTAGTCTGAGGCCAGATTAGAACTCTAGTATTCCAGACTGCAGGTCTGGCACTCTAGCCTTCATACCACCTAGCTGCCTATAACTAAAACAGAAGCAGTATGTATTATGTTGGCCTTCATATCAGTCAGTGGTCAGTACCCTATTGATTATGAATCATCCTTATCATCTCTGCCCTTAGCTTTGTACAATTGTCATATACACATAGAGAATGTAGCTCAGTGACAAATGGCTAATAAGTGGATTGAGGTAAACAGTTACCAACAATAAATAGCATAACTAGGGCAAGTTGGCAAGGCAGGTGCTTTGGGGTACACTTAAGATGGAAAGGTCCAGAGCATGCCTCATGTCCTGGAAACCCCTCTGGCATGTTCCAGCTGTTGAGCCTCTTCATTTCATATGGATGTTCCAGATGTTTTAATTAACTTGGAACTGGAGGACGTTAAGGAGGAAAGAATTACAAGAATTGGACAGTTCACAGCAGGAGTTAGTTTTAGACCAAGAATATGTGAATGGTATGGCAATGGGCATTATAGGCTGGTCTCTTCCTTTTTTTTTTTTTGGAGGGGGTAAGGCAAGGCAATTGGGGTTAAGTGACTTGCCCAAGGTCACACAGCTAGTAAGTGTGTCAAGTGTTTGAGTCCAAATTTGAACTCAGGTCCTCCTGACTCCAGAGCTGGTGCTCTATTCACTGCACCACCTAGCTGCCCCCCAAATTAGCCTTGTTTCCATCTTTTTTTTTTGTCTCTTCTTACTAAACCAAAAACTTGGTCTTGATTCTTTTTTGTTGGTTTTTTTTTCCTGGAAGAATAAAATCCAAGTCATAGAACTGAATCTAGTAGGATTAATTCTTTTCACAGAGTGACACAATTATGAATCTCAGATCACTGTGACCTCCATGATATAATCATTAGAGTACTTCAGTTGCTCTTACTGGCGTGGATATTCTCTCCCCAAAAGTACAGAATGAACCTTAACCTGTATCTTTTTGTGAATCTGCCATAGGGGATGTCCTCAAGACGCTAGAGGACCTTTATCTAGGTCTTTTAATACTTAGTAAACACCAAATGCAACCACTGGGATGTGCATTTAGTTCTGAGCTCCTTGAGGGCAGAGACTATTTTTGCCTTTCTTTGTAATACTCAGCACTTAGTATAGTTCCTGGTACTTAGTAGGTATTTAATAAACCTTGATTTGATGTCTTGACTTGATTCCTATCTGTTATCTTTTCTTTGTGCCCCATCACAAAAATATACCTTAGATTTCTCTACTTCCCCCTTCCCGCACACAAATGCTTCATTATTCGTTCTTTTGTCATGGAGGTAAATACCTAAGACTTCAATGTCTTTTCTAAGGTCAAAACATAAGTCAGTTTGTCATGGCCAAGAACAGAACCTAAGACTCCTAACTTCACTTTGGTGTTCTGACCACTAGTTAACAGTTTCTGAAGGGCATCCAAGCATTTGTGGTCTGCCAAAACTTATTATCAAACTCAGAATCAAACTGGAAATTGTTAATCACTTCATGTTCAGACTGTGACAAATGGCTGGCAATGACCTTCACGGCTTTCTTTCTCCTATGCAATAATAAAGCTGTGGCTGTTGTACTTGGATTACTGAGCAGTCAGTCTGAATATTTTCAAGATGGGCTAATCTTACTTCCTTTTTTGATAGGGTTACTGGATTGGGAAGTTAAGGGAAAGACATATGTGTAATTTACCTGGATTTCGGTAAAGGGTTCCATAAAGTTTTTTTATGCTTCTCTTGTGGTAAAGATGAGAGATGGGCTAGCTGATAGTATAGCATATGAATTCTAAATTGGTTGAATGGCTGGACCTATAGCCATTGTCATTGACACTTTGGCATCAACTGGGAAGAAACTTTCTAGTGGAGTACCCTTGGGAACTATGCTTGGTCCTGTGCTAGTTAACATTTTTATTAATAACTTTGATAAAGATTTAGATGACAGGCTTATCAGATTTACAGATGACACAAAGTTAGGAGGGACAACTAAAACCCCAGTAGCAGTCAGGAACCCCAAAGATGCAGTCATGCAATGTCATCCACAGATAACAGCATCTATAGGGAGCCCTTCTTCAACCTGCACTTTACACTGGACTTCCTTCATAACAGCGGTGAATACCTTTGGCAGGCAGTTTTGTGCCCAGCTTGATAATACCCAGAGGGTTGTCAGACAGTGGGTCCAGTATTCTAGTCACCATGCCATGACACCAAATAGTGGGAACATGACTACTAGCAAATCAGAGCCCCAGAAGGTTCCTGGGAACCACACCCGTGATAATGATCTTCATTCTGATCCAGAGCTGAGCACACTCTGTCTTAGTTACATTATTTGTATTATAATAACCAGAAGAATATCTGAAGCAGCTTTCTGTCTTCTCTAATTAAAGTTCTATTGTCAAGCCTCATTGTGATATGGAAGTGATCTTGAGGTCTTAAAGGATATACCAGGGGATAATAAGCCCTGGCAGGTCCTAATAAGTTGGAAGGGCTTAGAGCATAGGTCCTCTTTTGTACTTTGCATCTGTATGCTGAAGACTAGTTTGGTTGAGTTTGGAGAGGCTCATTGCCAGAAAATTGGTCACCAGATGCTGAATTTTCTGACCATAGTAATTCATGAAATATGTTTACTAAGGCATGTGACCTTGCACAGCCCTACCTCATTCAAATCAAAGTCAACTGCAAGTCATGTCATCATTTCCCTGATGCCATGGTCCTCTTTGAAAACAAAGGACAAACACAATCTGTGAGTAAACCGAGCTGCCTGAATGGGGACCCAGCTAGTTGGGTAACTCACCTTATCCTCTCCCTCTCCTTCTCCTCTCCAAAGGAAGGCAAAGTTTGATGGCCAGAAGCTGCTCACTTAACTTGGGGTTTACTGACTAGATTCCTTCCTTCCTTCCTTCTTTCCTTTCTTTTTCTTCCTTTCTTTCACAAAACCTTAAAAACCCAGTTCACTCTGAAGGACATAGAGTGGACAATACTAGGTCCCTGCCCAAATTCCACTTAATGGCTTTATTTTGGGCCCTCCTGGCTTACAGTGAATGTCAATGGTAATTGTTTCTCTTTGGAACAGCAACCCTGAGGGTCTTCCCCTCCCAGCTTGATTTTTTTCTTTTTTTCTAATTAAAGGGGCCATCCCTTGACTCACTTCTTAAAGATGCCTATTCACTGAATGGGCATTACCTCACTCTAAGTAAAAGGCCTAAGTCTAAAAGGGCCAGGGTCTCCCACTATATTCTGGGTCACCTCCAGTCATCCTGATGGATATCTGGCCACTGGACCCAGATGACTCTGGAGGAGAAAGTGAGACTGGTGACCTTGCACAGCCCTCCCTCACTCAAATCAAAGTCAACTGTAAATCTTGTCACCATTTCCCTGATGCCATGATCCTCTTTGAAAATGCAGGACAAACACAATTTACTAAGGCATGGAAAGATTGTGAAATGTATCTGCAGAAAGAGTAGCTATCCAATGAAACCATGGCTCTTTTGGAGTATTGAGCTATTTAGGGTCCAGTCTAACCATGAACAGGAATTTATCAATCTGCCATTGATTCTTCCATCATTTGTCTATTCCCTTTCTTCCCTTATTTACCTTCCTCTTGGTTTCTCCATACTCTTCATACTCTTCCATTCCCAGTACTGCATCTTATCCCCACACCAGGTCCTTCATATGTGGATGAGTCTTCCTTCATTCCTCAACATTCTTACTTTGTCTCAACTTGGATCCTCTTCTTCTCACCTTTTTCTTGTTCCATTTCCTTCACTTCCATTTTTTTCAAAGCCCTGTCTCCTTTGAATCTATTAATGATGAAGTTGATCTTTCATCTAAACATGATTGCCCTTTAATTTCTGCCTTCCCCATCCCTCTGACAAAGACAGTAAGAGACTGCTCATGAGCAGCTGCTCAACAGCTCACATTTCTATTGCTTGTCATAGATTATACAACTCTTCACAATGGCCCTGTTTTGAGGAAAGTAATTTAACTGTTATTATTTTTATCTTACAGATGAGGAGGCACACCCAGAGAGGTGAAGGGACATGCCCCCAAATTATATTGCCTTTTTTTCAATTCACCATACTCTACTTTCTATTGGGAAACTCAATGCCACATTGTCTTGTTCATTATATATAACTGTGGTGGATGACTGCAGAAACAGTACTTTAGTAGCTAAGGAGAACTTCCCTCCCCACCCCCCAGCTCCCCATCCCATCTCCATATGCCAAACATACTTCTTCTTTATGTAGACTGCTAGGCTTGGAGTCAAGAAGACCAAGATTCAAATCCTACATTTAACATTCACTAGCTGCGTGACCATGGACATGCAATTTAACCTCTCTAAGCCTGACTATCTTCATCTGTGAAACGGGGATACATACAACCTACCTCACAGGACTGCCATGACACTTAAATGAGACAACAAATATAACTTTAAAATAATATAGAAATATTAGCTATTAAGTCACATAATACAATGCCTACAATCATAGAACCTGACTTCAAATACCAGTTGTTTTTTCCATGTACAACCTGTGCCTTTGGATAAGGCATCATACTTCTTTGAGCTTTGGTTTCCCTGTCTGTAAAATGAGAGGGCTGGACAAGACAGCCTCTAGGACCCCTTCTAGCTCTAAAGCTTTGATATTACTACTACCACTACTGCTACTACTACACTACTATGGACACATAGGAAATCTCATTAACTATGCATATTTTCAAGAAATGAAATGAATAAAATTTTCAACATTTTATTTAATTAGCATAAATTTTAGCCATGATAATTTCATATGGAATAAAAGTTTTCATTAGTTATTGGGGACTATTTTCCATATTAATGAGATTAATTTAATCTAATTAATTAATGAGATTTCCTATGTGTCTCCTATGTCTTCCTGTGTCTTCCCATGAAATCTCATTTATGCTAATTAAAAACTTGTTGAAAATTTCATTCATTTCATTTCTTGAAAATATGCAGTTAATGAGATTTACTATGTGTCCAGACTTTAGGGACACCCTGTACTATTATTATTAGTGTATCACTTTCATAAATCTAGGGGAATTGAGACATAGTATTACTACTACTACCACTACTACTACTAGTATTAGTACTACTACCACTACTGCTACTAGTATTACTCCTATCGGCATCCCATTTTCATCATTATAGAGGCACTGAGACTTACCACTGCTACCACTACCTCCACTACTACTACTATACCACTTCTACTACTATTACTACTACCACCACTACTACTATCCCTCTTCCTTCTCTTACTACTACCACTACTTTTACTACTGCTACTACTACCACCATAACTAC
This sequence comes from Pseudochirops cupreus, assembly GCA_028627135.1. Lineage (NCBI taxonomy): Eukaryota > Metazoa > Chordata > Mammalia > Diprotodontia > Pseudocheiridae > Pseudochirops > Pseudochirops cupreus. The sequence goes on along the minus strand of CM053581.1, from coordinate 118,908,171 downwards.
TCCTACTACAACATGACTGCCAGTTGGTGAGATGAACTGATCATTAACCTGAAGATCAGAGTGAACATTTATAAATAACTAATCTGAACTTCCCTGGGAATACCATTCACATTAACTCATTTATGAACTTAAGGTTGATAGAAGTCTAAGCACTTTGCTTATTCATTCTCATGTCATGGGTTTGTATGTGTGAGAGGAGAGCTGGAGAGGGTAAAGAGAATAGAGAGAATTATTGTTTCAGGTCTGTAAATGGGAAAACTAAGGCTTTAAAAAAAATACATGACTTTCTTCTAAGCCCAGCAAGAGGGTGAAAGATTTGGATGTGGAATCCTGAGTGAACTCTATCAGATTGTCTCTGTTTAGTTTTTATGGTTTAGATTCTATAAAGTTTGATCTGAGTCCCTTGGGTGGCACATTCAATAGCAAGGTACCAAAAACAAGGTAGATAATAAATGGCACATTGGGTCAGACCAGCAACCTTTCCAACCCAGATCCTAACTGGAACAAAAGAACATTTGGAGAGTAATCATTACAACAGTTGAGAAATCTCATGTGTAATTTCAGTTTATTTCATTTCTCCTGAATGGAACAGTGGTGGTGGTAATGATAAAAAATGGTTCTGAGGGCCAGGCTGGGTGCTGGGGTAGGGTTAGACTACTGGAAGCATGAGATGAATTTCAGCTCAAAACCCGTCTTGGGCAGGAGACCTTCCTAGTCCTCCCAGCTGCTAGAGCCTTCCTCTCTAAGGTTCCCTTCTATCTCCTCTGTAGGTATCTTCTATGGACCTGTTTATCTTCATGTTATCTCCTCCATTAGAACATAAGCTCCATGAGGGCAGGGACTAATTATGACTTTCTTTGTATCCCCAGAACTTTTCACAGGCTTGGCACATAGCAGGTGTTTTAACAAATGCTTGTTGATTGACAGGTCCACAGTAGCTTGATGGATGGCAGGAATTGAGTTGTTTCTCGTTTTAATCATCATAGCCTGTTTTGTGAAGGTACAGGTAAAAAAATACTAAAAATTCTGACAGTATTTTATACTTTATATCTTTATAGTTTATACATTTATAATTTTATAGTTTACAGTTTATAAGGCATTTTACATACATGATCTCATTCAATTCCCACAATTGCCCTGATAGGTAGGCGTCATTAGCTCCATTTTACAGCTGAGGTTCAGAGAGGTTAACTGTGCTCCCTGTGGTCACAGGATGTTAGCTTTACAGCGAGGCCTTAGAGGTAATTTATCCCAAAGCTCTTCTTTTACAAAGAAGAAACCTGACCCTAGAAAACACTAAATTCAACTTCTCATTAATAGGTAACACAGCTGGGATTTGAATCCAGGTCTTCTGACTCTGAATCAATGCTTTTTCGACTCTACCATGTTACCCATCCGGCTTGCAAGGAGAAAAACCAAGGACGCAAATGGATATCTTTGGACTCATGAGTCCAGAGAGCTTACTGTTGGACCACGCTTCTTCTTGTTGTTCAGTTGTTTTAGTTGTGTCTGACTTTTTTCTGACCCCATTTGGGTTTTTCTTGGCAAAGATACTGGAGCGGTTTGCCATTTCCTTTTCCATTTATTTTATAGATGAGGAAACTGAGGCAAACAGGGTTAAGTGACTTGCCCAGAGGCAAACAGGGTTAAGTGACTTGCCCAGGGTCACATAACATAGCTAGGAAGTGTCTGAGGCCAGATTTGAATTAAAGAAGATAAGCCTTCCTGTGCTGCCCAGTACTCTATCCACTGTACCACCTAGCTGCCCCTACTACCATACTACCTATAATCAAAACCAAGGTAGAAGTACATGCACCTGCTGCCTTCAGCCATTGACTGCAGGTATTTGTGCATCCTAGAACCAAAACATGTGGGTCAGAGTTCTTGCTCTGGCCCTTAATAATTCTTTAGCCATGGGCAAGTAAGTCACAACTTCTCTGACCTTCAGTTTTCTCTAAATGGAGTTAATGATACTCATCTAACCTACCTCAAAGAATTGTGAGGGAAGTGCTTTGTAAACCATAAAGTGCTGTATAAATGTGTATACAGCATAAATGTGTATAAATTTCTGCTCTTAGCATTTGGAAGTAAGCAAGTAGCCTCATTTTACATTCTACACATGGATGTACGCATGGACACGCTTTACTGACTGCTATACCAAATACAAACTGCAGATAAAAGACATCACCTAAATACAAGTCATATTATGATATAAAACAGACTCCTTTCCTATGTAGACTCCCACAGAATGCTCTCTAGATATCACTGAACAGCTGTTTCTATAGCTTAGTTAAATCTACCTTATCCACTGCCACCCCAGTTAACAACATGGGTACTCCTGTTCTCTCAGTGTACTCTATAACTGAGAAAACAAACAAAATGGGAACACAGATGTACCCAACAGCTTGGAATGGAAGTCATCAACTAAGAACTGCTTCAAGCAGATCTCCCAGTGGACTCTACTGACACTGGGGGAAAGCCTGCTGTGCTTAAACAGCTCACTCAGCTGCACACCAGCTCCGGAGAAAATCATCTAAGAACTTTTCTCTTCCTCATCTTAGCCAAGGTTGCTTCTCTGGACCTTCACTCAACCTGAACCTCCTACATTACAAGGATGGTGGTATGTCCATACAAGTTGGCCAGGATGGTGAGAGAATGAGGCATCATAAATGAATGGATGATTTAAGGAATGAATGAATAGCACCAGGGAGGCAAATACCATGTCATGTGAAGATTCCCCAAAGAAAAAAGGGACATTTAATCTAGAGAAGAGAAGACTTAAGGAGCACATAATAGCTGTCTTCAAGTATCTGAAAATACGTGGAAAGTATGTTAGATTTCTACTTGGCTTCAGACGACAGAAACAGGAATAATGAATAGACATTAGAGAAAGATAGAGTTGGACTGGATATAAACAAAGCCCTGCTAACAAACAGAGAAATGGGCTACCTGGGGAAGTAGTAAGTTCTTTTTCTTTTCTTTTTTTCCCTACTTTTTAAAAATTTTTAAAAAATTGATTTGTTTATTTACTTGTAGTTTACAAGATTCAGTTCCAGAATCCCTTGAGTTTCAAATTTTCTCCCCTCCCTCTACTCCCCCCCCCCACTTGGCAGCATGCAACCAAGTATAGGATCTGCAAATACTTTCACACTGGACATCATCTGGTTGTATAGAAGGGTTGTAATCGATGGAGTGAATAATGTATTCCCTACTTTTTAGAGGGGGGAAGGCAGGGCAATTGGGGTTAAGTGACTTGCCTAAGGTCACATGGCTGATAAGTGTTGAGTGTCTGAGGTCAGATTTGAACTTAGGTCCTCCTGACTCCAGAGCTGGTGCTCTATTCACTGAGCCACCTAGCCCCCTGCCCAAGTACTTTTTCTTTAAAGTCATTTAAACAAAATCTAGATAACTACCTTTCAGATATGTTATAGAGAGTATATGGCCTCTGGGTTACCTTCCCATTTGGTAATTCTGTGAAAAGATCTCATTATTGCTTCCAAGAAGTCTAAAAGTCAAAATAACATGCTTTTACTATTTAAAATAATAAAATCTCATCTTGGGATGACAGCTGCAGAAATTAATGTCTCCCTGGCGTTTTCCTTTCCTTCCTGGAGACTATCATCCCCATTCACTTATCTTCAGTCTCTGTCTACTGGTTGCTTACCTATTGCCTACAAATACATCCATGTCTCCCCCATCCTTTAAAAAAAACCCAACTCTCACTTGATCCATCCAGTCCTGCTAACTATCTTTTTATACCTCTCCTCTTTTTTCTGGTTAAACCATCTATAATCAATGTCTCTACTTTCTTTCCTATTATTCCTTCTTAGGGGCAGCTAGGTGGTGCAGTGAATAGAGCACCGGCTCTGGAGTCAGGAGGACCTGAGTTCAAATCTGACCTCAGACACTTAATACTTACTAGCTGTGTGACCTTCAGCAAGTCACTTATCCCCAACAGCCCTGCCTTGCCCCCTCGAAAAAGCAACCCCCCAAAAAAACCCAAACAAACTTATTATAACTTCTTAACTCTCAACAACATGACTTCAAACCTCATCTTTCAGCTGAAACTGTTTCCTCCAAACTTACCAGTGATCCCTCAAATGCCAAATCTAAGGGCCTCTTCTCAGTCTTTATCCTTCCTGACTTCTCTGTAGCCATTGACACTATCAATCATCTTTTTCTCCTTGAAACTGTTCTCTTTAATTTTTCATGACACTACTCTCTCCTGATTCTCTTCCTATGTCTGACCACTCCTTTTCAGTTTCTTTTGCTAGATTTCTATCCAAGTTACACCCATTAATTATGAGTGTTGTCCAAGGCTCTGTCCTAAGCCATCTTTTCTTCTTCCTCAATAGTATTTTGCTTAGTGATCTCCTCAGTTTCCATGGATTTAACTATCCTCTCTAGGCAGATGATTCTCATATTTATTTGTCCAGTCCTGAACTCTGGTCTCACATCTTCAACTGCCTACTTGATATTTCAAACTGAATGTCTTTGAAAATATCTTACATTCACTATGTTCAAAACTGAGTTCATTGTCTTAGCCTCTAAACTCTCCCTTCTCCCTAACGTCCCTATTACTGTGAAAGGTGCCACCATTCCATCCCATTTAGCCAGCTTCTCAACCTGGGTGTCATCCCCAACTTCTCATCCTCTCTCATCTCCCATATCCAATCAACTGTCAAATCCTGTCATTTCTACCTTTGTAAAATCTCTCAGATATGTACCCTTTTCTCCTCTTATACTTCCACCACCCTGGTGCAACTCTCTACTTCCCATCAGCTTAGTTTTGAATCTGTGGAATATCATGCCCCCTTCCCCACCAGGTACTCCCTGGTGGCTCCCACCGCAACCCCTGCTTTTCAACTTCCTTTTGTGTATTGTCTTCCCCAGTTAGAATGTAAGCTCCTTGAGGGCAGAGACTGTCTTTTTCTTATTTGTTGTCACTTAGTACATAAGACTGATGAGAGACTGACCACCAAGTTATTAACTCCAACCTTTTATTTTTTTTTGTTTCTTCCTCAGCGCTCAGAATACTGCCTTGAACAGAAGCACTTAAAAAATATGTGTGTTAAGTTGAAAAGAATGACCTGCAAACAACTGTCAACTCCAAGAGAATACAATTGTCATAAGGGTAGAGGTTATTTCGTTTTGGATGTTTTTGCTCTTCTGTCCTCAGAGTCTAGGACAGTACCTTGTATATAGTAGGGCTTAATCAATGTTTTGTTGATTTGAATTGGCTCAGTCTCAGATGAATAGAATAAGAGACCAGGAAGACGCCAGAGTGTGGAAGGAACTTGAGAGATCATGTAGTCCAACACCCTAATTCTATAGATGAGAAAACTGAAGCCAAAGAGAAGAAATTACTTTACTACTACTACTACTACTACCACCACCACCACCACCACCACCACCACCACCACCACCACCACCACCACCACCACCAACACCACCACCACCACCACCTCTGCTAGCTACAATTTACACAGCACTTTAAAATTTGCAAAATACTTTACAAATATCATTTAATCTTCACAAAAATCCTGGGAGGTAGGTGCTATAATTGTCTCCATTTTACAGATGAGGAAACTGAGGCAAACAGACTGCCCAGGGTCCCATAGCCAGTAAGTGTCTGAAGGCAAATCTGAACTCAGGGCCTTCTTAATGCTGGATCCAGTGCTCTATCCACTGAATTACCTAGCAGCTGCCTCAGTGAAAATTGCTTGTGTAAGATCGCAAAGAAAAGCCCACAATTATTTACAGAACTAGGACATAAATGCAGGCAGGTCTCTTGATTCCAAGTCCAGTTCTCTTCAATCTGCTGGTTTCTAGAGTAAAGTAGTAAAAGCAGGCTAATATTTAAATAATTCACATAGCAGGAGATCTGACCCATTTTGAAGACAAGGGAAAGGTTCAACTGAGAAAGTCCGTGTCACCCCACTCTGCTCTGCCATCTCTTGCTCAGGGGTAATCACGTCTCTAATTACAGTCTCAGGCATGAAGAGAACTTCATAATCTAATTGAAGGAACAATGAATCAGGTTTTAGACCCTGGTCTACCAGGTCTGCCAAGTGGATGAACATCTTGAATAACTCGGCTTAATTAAGCACAAGGAGATTAGAATGTGGACCAAGGGAAAGGAAGACCAGAATGAATTCTTTCAAAAAAAGAAAAAAAAAGCAGGAAAATACCATGTGGAGATGAGTAAGAGAGACTGTTTCATTTCCGAGACTTTTATATATGTAAGGAGGGAAGAGAAAAAAGACTTTGACAAGTTCTTACAAATAAAAAGCCCATGAGGTCACTTGAGGGCATTTGCTAGGATACTACTGAAGGTCACTTGAGGACCATAACTGGACCTTTTTCTGACCACACAAAAAGTAAATTGAGGCAGCTAGAAAGGAGGTTTATTCTTCCTGAGTCTGCGGTAGCAACATTGTTGTGAACAAATTAACATTATTGTTACACCTCCCATTCCTTTATATGAACAGTACAGTAACAGAGAAATCCCAGAGAGAATTGACGCCAACAAGATTCCTGGGTTACTATCTCCCTCACCAGGAATGGGCACACACAAAACACTGTTATGCTCACCACTGGCAAGGAAGCTAGATTGGCCAGGTTTTGCCAGAACCGTAACTGGTAGTTTTGGCACCTAGCACCAAGTGATGCCAGGAACAAGAGCTCTTTACTCCAATCATTTTTGTAATTTGTGATAGGAAAATAATAAGAGTAACTAAGACAAGTTCAGTTAGGCAGAAAGGGACATTAGATCCTAGTGGCTTAGGGGACAGAAGACGTCTAGTCCAACCTATGGCAGGTAGCATCCCATGCTCTTTAGACTCCATCAGAGAGGGCTCATTAAGGTTTTCCCTCATAAATTATAGAAGACTGAAGGTAGTACTAAGATTATTATTCATCCTTAAAGGGAGAGGGGAAGATAGAGGTTGGTCAACCTTTGAAAGAAGGAGGGAAGTAAAAGCCTTAGAGAGGAGAACAGGGTACCCCAGAGGTGGGGAACCTGCAGCATTGAGGCCACATGTGTCCTTTTAGGTCCTCAGGTGCAGCCCTTTGACTGAATCCAAACTTCAGAGAACAAATCCTTTTATTAAGGGACCTAGAGGGCCACATGTAGCTTCCAGGTCACAGGTTCCCCACCCCTGGTAGCGGATGTTGGAAATTTCTTTATAGCAAGGATGGGGAAAGGATGGGCATGAACAGTTTGCTGTCCCCACACCCTCCAGGAACCCAGGCCTCCTCTTTTCTCCTTCTTCTCTGAGTTCAGTTTTTGTGTTTCCCTCTATTCTGCTGGAGTACATGTGTTATATGTATAACGGGTATCATATTGCTTGCCGTCTCAGTGGGTGGGGCAGGAACTGGAGGAGGGAGGGAGAGAATTTGGAATTCAAAATAAAAACATGAATGTTATTTATTTATTTATTTTTAAGAAAAGAGTACATATGTTACCGTTTTGTGTCTTCTACCCAGGGGAAAATCCTAGTGCCTCTGGTTAGTTACTGCTCTGGATTTTGTATTAGGTTTCATTAGGATATTTTACAAATGTTTTCTGAAATCATTTTTATGGCAAACAATTCCATTTGGCCCACCTTCTTCCCGTGGACTATCTTACATTTAGAGTAACTTCCCTTTGCCCTACCATTTCTCTCACCCTGCCTCAGGCTTCCTTCTCCTGATCCCTAGATTACTGAGCTAAAAGGACAGAAACATTTACTTGCAGAGAATAGAATCATAGAGTGAATGTCAGAGCTCAAAAGAATCTTAGAGGTAATCTATGTTAACACTATCATTTTACAGATGAGGAAACCGAGTCTCAGTGGAGAAAGGCCTTTCCCAAGGTCAAATGGATAAACTGAGTGGCAGGGCAAGTGCTAGAACTTGCCTTCTGTCCCTCCGATACTCCTGTCATGTTTAGGCAGCATAATCATCTTTATCCTGCTGATTCTGACTCTGTAGTGTCTTGTTAGTCTGTTCTTTCCCTAAAATGCTCAATGCTATCACTGTTACAGAGGGCTTTACTGTATTCTGCCTCAACTACTGAAACAGCCTCCTCAAAGGTCTCTTTGCCCTTCAGTATCTCTCTACTCCCACCCATGACTTTACAGTATTGCCAGATTCCTGCTGCACAGATCTGAACATGTCCCTCTTTTGTTCAAAACTCTTTAGTGGATCCCTATTGCCTCCCAAGTAAAAACCAAACTTCTTACACTGTAATTCAAGACCCCCTACAACCTGATAGTTGCCTTTCTTTCCAACCCTATCTCATGGTATTCATCTGCACATACATCAAATCCTGCCCAAATCACTTGTATACATCTAGAACTTTCCCACCTTTCTTCGTTTGCTCACATTTTTTCTACTCCCCCCCACAATGCCCTCCTCTCTCCATATCTGCCTTTCAAAGACTGACCAGTCCCCCAAAGTTCATCTCAAATGCTGCCTCCTCCAGGAGGCTTTCCCTGATCCCTCTAGTCAGTAGATATTTTCTTCTCCAAATCTCACACACTAATTTGTGCCCCTTGTATGCCCCTTCTATTCTGATCTGCGTTAATTATCCAGTTATATTAGATATTGACATATATGTGGCTTATGCCCACTCCCATTAGACTCTAAGGATTTTGAAGAGAGGGGCTGAGTCTTCATCACCCCCAGCGCCCAGCAAAGCACTTTGCACATAACAGGGACTTAATAAATGGTTGTTGAATGAATGCTATTGAATTGTTAGAGACATATTCTCATTTTTTAAAAAGGCAGAACAAGAATAAAAAAATCATAGTGTCATATATCCAGTTTCTTGTTCTTCTTATACAAGCAGTCTGTCAACAAGCATTTATTGTGCAATACTAGGCATTGTGCTAAGTACTAGGAACACAAAGAAAGGCAAAAACAGGCAGGTATGAGAGGCCATGGGGAATAAATAGAAAGCCAGCATCAGAACCAGGAAGATCTGGGTTCAAATACTGCCTCTGTCTGTATGACCCTGGATGAACTTTTTAACCTTTCAGTGCCTGAGGTGCCAACCTGCACTGATGGAGGGAGTTTTGTTTTCCAAGAGTTCCCTAGATCAGTGAAATCCCCTTTTCCCTTAGGCCTTTGGCATGGGGAGTTACATTTATTTGCATGGCTCCTGAGGAGTCCAGCCTCACTCATATGTAACTGCCAAGATTTAAGCTAGCAGGAGCAGGATAAAAGTAGGATTGGGTATGTCTTCTCAAGACTGAAGAGATCCTCTGAACCCTCAAAGGAAACAGCAGCCCCAACCCTAGCTGTCAAAAGCCACAGGATGGCTCTGGCTAACTCCAACCGATGGTGGGGATTTCAGAATCCATTCTTACTCCTGCCACCTCTTTTCCCCCATGCTGCTTGCCTTTAGCAACACATGCCACCCATCTGCTGCTACAGTGGGCTCCTCGCCTCCTCCAGTGCCCCAGCATAACAAGTGGAATTAGAGAGTTTGGCAGCCTTCGACTGCTGCTGTAATTGACTGGCAGAGAAACACCATGAGCTTCCTTATCGATTTTACTCTCCAGGAGGGAAGACCAGGACCAGTCTGCCTATGTTTATAGTCTGAAAGGGAAGAAGCCAGAAGACAGAGAGTGGGTCTAACCAAAGCTGAGAGCTATACATCCACCTGGGGCCTACTACTTCTTTCCAAGACACTTGCTAGCACAAACCCTGCCCCTGGGATGATCACATGTTGGAAGGTGGCAAAAGGATACAAGAAGTCAGCCTAATTCAGTTCCTCCTACATCTGAGTCCCTCCTGTGTGTAGGAATATGACAGGGGAATGGAGATAGTTAAAATGTATCTTGAGCAGTAAAGATGGGAGTCTCATAAGGAGTTCACAGCAGCCTTAAGAGGAGATGCTCGTGAAAGAGAAAAATGGTCTCTTTCCAGTCCTAGTCCTGTATAATCTCCTGCAGGTACAGCACCAGCTCTGTTTGCCTGTGCAAAGTCAGGAGTTCCAGAGAACCTACAGATGCCCATGCAAAGTTGACCCTGGCTCAGGTAAACTGAACTCATGATCTTTTACCCCTAAACCATCTCCTCTTCCCTGTTGTTGTGAAGGGCACCCTCAACTGCTTTCTTATATTCACTCCACATACCCAGTCTGCTAAGTCTGGTCATTTCTTCCTTCATACCATTCTTGTAGATGTCCCCTTCTCTCTGCTCCCACAGCCACCATACTGCTATAGGCTCTGGAACCTCACACCTAGACTATTGTAATAGCCTGCTAATTGGTCAGCTTGCCTCAAGTTTCTCCCTCATTCCAGTCTATCCTCCACTCAGCTGCCAAAAAGATTGTTCAAAAGTGTGAATCTGAGAGAAATGCAAATTAAAATTACTCTTACATATTACTCACACCTATCAGATTGGTTAACGTGACAAAAAAGGAAAATTACAAATGTTGGAGGGGATGGGAGAAAATTGGGACACTTAGGCACTATTGGTGGAGGTGTGAACTGATCCTACCATTCTAAAGAGCAATTTGGAACTATGCCCAAAGGGTTATCAAAATGTGTATACCCTTTGACCCAGTAATACCTCTACAAGGTTTGTATCCCAAAGAGATTTTTAAAAAGACAAAAAGGAAAAGGAGCTATATGTACAAAAATATTTATAGGAGCTTTTTTGTGGTGGCAAAGAATTGGAAATTGAGATGTCCATCAATTGGGGAACGGCTGAAGAAGTTGTGGTATATGATTGTGATGGAATACTATTGTGCTATAAGAAATGACAAACAAGGGGTGGTTAGGTGGCGCAGTGAATAGAGCACCGGCCCCGGAGTCAGGAGGACCTGAATTCAAATCCAGCCTCAGACACTTAACACTTACTAGCCTGTGACCTTGGGCAAGTCACTTAACCCCAACTGCCCTGCCCTCCCTCCTCCAAAAAGAAGAAAAAAAGAAATGAAAAACAGGATGCTTTCAGAAAAACCCGGAGAGACTTACGTGAGCTGATACAAAGTAAAGCGAGCAGAACCAGAACAACACTGTACGGTGAAGAACTCGGAATGACTTAGCCCTTTTCAGCAATACAGTGATCTAAGACAACCCCAAAGGACTCAGCGAAAAATTCTGCCCCTCCAGGGAAAGAGCTGACAGAGGCTGAACGCGGGTCAGAGCGCGCTGGTTTAAAACAACTTCAGTTTTTTTGACGTTTGGGTTTTTGAGAGTTTTTGTCTATGTTTTCTTTCACAACATGAATTTGGAACTCAAAAACAATTTTTTTTAAAGAATGTGAAAAGTTGTTTTTACACGTGATTAGACAAAAATAAAATATATGAAAAAGTGTGAATCTGACCACTTCATTCACCTACTCAATAAACTCCAGTGATTCCCAATCATTTAAACCCCGTCACAACCTGATTCCCCCCTACCTTTCCAATATTACACTTTCCTTCACTCCCTGTACAAGTGAGGCTGGCCTTGCTGTTCCCTACACAGGATGCTGTCTTCTGACTTTGGTTCATGGGCTGTCCCCTATTCCTGGAGTATTTGTGACTTAGGTAGGATCCTAGGTCTCTAAAACAAGGATTCACATTATTCCCTAGTACTTCAGGGGTGGAAGAAGCACTGTCAGCCCAGTGGTTGGCCTGGTTTCTCAGCTTGGCTCTGTCCTCTCCCCAGTCCTTTCTGGCCACCTCTCAGTGCAGGGATGAGTGAATTAAGGGCAGTGTGCAGAGGTCCTCCAGGAGGAAAGGAGTCCTGCAGAGCCATGCTTCCTTTCTTCTTCTGTCGCACCTGTTCCCCATTAGGATGGGGTTGCAGTTGCAGCTCTAACCACAGCTGGAGTCACGCACAGCTTCTGGCACATCTGGGGTCATAACCTTGCTATTTTAGCTTCTCTAGTCATCACTGTTATTTATGCTCAGGAGGTGGAGCTCACTGGGCTCGGTCTGAGGGTCATTCAGAACAAGAGGAGACCTGGACAAAGGAGTCGAGTCTGACCCAAGCTTGAGTACAAGCCTGACTCCAAGCAGCAGGGTCTAGCTCACTAGCCCAAATGGATGAGGCTTCTTCTCCTAAAGTGGGCTCCTTCCTTTCTGCTATGGAATTTCTTGCCTACAGAACCCAGACACAAAGAAGAAACTGTCATGGGTCAGGGAAAAAGTAACCGAGTCAACATTTAGCTAAGTGCAGTGATTCTAGTCAAGTTAACAAGCATTTATTAAGCACTTTCTGTATGCCTAGCACTATTCTAAGTACTGAGGATAGAAAAAATGTCAAAAACGACTCAAAACAAACAAACCAACAAACCCACTGTCTCACAATTTATCGGGGGAGACAACATGCAAAAAACTAAGTACAAATAACACATGTGCAGGATAGCCTGGAGATGATCCCAGAAGGCACTGCTAGCATCAAGGAGAAAGTCAGGTGCTGAGACTGGCAGTTCTGCCAGTAAACAATGTGGGTGCAGCTGCTCGTTCCTGCCGCTCCACCAAGGTATGGCCAGCAAATGGGAGGAACCTAGAGCCTGCTGGGTGAACTAAGGCGGGCCCCCTACAAGGCCGATCAGGCTCGGGCGTCCCCTTAGGAGCCGCTCAGAACTCTGTGTATGGGAGCAAGGAACTCAGAGGGTTTAGGAACGCAGCCAGGGAGTCGAGGAGGCCCCAGTGACCAGGGTAAGGCCCAATCCTGTCTGCTTCCCCCAGATACAATGCTGCCCTGTATCAGAAACAGTCAGAGACAGTATAACAAACACACGGACACACATACTTCTGTAATATGTCGATGGTGAGATTTTCAGAGGACTGGGGAACCTTTCTAACAATGTTAATCATTTCAGAGTATTAATAACAGTCCTACAGAATTCTATAAAGTGCTTTTCTCACAACTATGAAATAGGGAGTATAAGTATGACTAGTCCCATTTTACAGATGAGGAAACTGAGGCACAGAGAGGTTAAGTGATTTGCCCAAGGCCATATAGCTAGTAAGTGACACAGCCTATTCTCAAATCCAGGTCTCCTTACTATGAGTTCAATATTCTTTCCATTAAGTTGCATTTCCTTTTACTGGAACAAAGATTTGGATCTGGAAGGGCCCTTAGAAGCTATCACGTCCATGATGTAATGGAGAGAATGCTGTCTTTCTGACTCCTAGTCCAGCACTCTTCTGTCTCGTACGTCAGGGACCCTCTCCAGGAAAGGCAGATCTTTATGGCTATATTTTTGTCAAGACCCTTTGATGGCAGAGTTCCTTCCTATATAGGTAAAGTAAGTATAGGGAAAATGAGAGGGGACATATCTTAGTGTTCCTGTACCACAAAGAGTGGTGTTCATGTCCATGTCCTATGCTGGGACACATAAGGGCTGTATGTGAATATCTGTAACAAGTGAGCATACTTTGGAAACATGAAGGTCTACAACAGTAATCTACAGGTCTACAACAAGAGCACTAGTGGATGGATATATGAGTTCTCACCCTTACCCATGTTTTGGAGAGACTAACATGTACCCATGGTTCCAAGGACATGGCCAAGCAATCAACATGATGGTGTAAAACACGTGCCTAAAAACGGGCTTGGGAGATGGCAGGCGGACATGATGCATCCCACTAACTGTTCTCTCATGGGAATGCCCGTAGTTTTGTAGCCCATTCCCAAGAAGAGGAAGGTTTAAGGGGAAGGAAGAAGAGGGTCAACCAGAAGCTGGATTTGGGGGTGGGGGACACTTACAGGGCAGCGTTTCAGCGCTGTTCTTTTGAATCATTATACAGAGCTGTAGCACCAGTTGGGGGGCGCTCTCCAGGAAGGTCTCCAGGAGGCGTAACATATTGACATCTGCATATTCGTACATCATAGCCCAATAAAAGCGTCGCTGGTGTTCCTTCTGCCGCTGGCTCTGAATCCCCAGGTACATCGTGCGAATATACCTGCAAGGAGAGGGGAAGAACAGAAAAACAAACAAACACGTGTGGGTTGGAGAAAGAGGACCAGAGAGCAGCAACCTGGTTTGTTCCTTAAAGCCCAAACCCTAAAGAGAGTTACCTCACCCGCACCTCGTAATGCTCTCTCCTCTGCCCTTGGGATAATGGACAGTGCCCTGGGAATGTCTCTGGAGCCCCAGAAATCTAGCGTCACCCATTACATTAGGGAGAGAGAAGAATGAGCATGGGCAGAGAGGTAAGTAATCTGGGTTCAAATCCTGGCATTGCCAGTTACTAGCCATGTGACCTTGGAAAAGTCACTTCCCCTCTGTGGATCTCAGTTTCTTCATCTGTAAAATGGCATGGTTGGCCATCTGAAATTTCTTCCTCTGATATCTAAGCCTTTTAGACTTCCCAAATTTCATTTGGTTAATCATAGAAGAAGGGTGTCTTCAGGCACAAGATTCAGGTTAGGGAGATCTAGCAAACATAGCATCTTCTTAATAAACCCCTGCTGAACATTCTTCTGGAGTCTCCTGATCCATTCCCCAGGAAACCTGGATTCTATAGCTGCAACCTCACCCTTGGGTCTGGTCCCAGAAAAGGTTAGCAGATTTATAACTGCCTCTTTGCTCATGAACACATTGTAGAGTTGTTGGAGTACCTTAGGCCAGTATAATATACTGAGAGGCAGGAGCCGGCAGTCTACACTTCTCTTAAAACAGATCCACACCACAATTCTGGAGGAGCTCTTGGCTACTTAAGAATCTACACCTCAACTGTTAGTGGGCTCTTTCCTGCTCTCCACTCTTAAATATTATAATGTCATGGATTCAGAGCACAAAGATACCTTTGAGATCATCAAATTTAACCTCCCCATTTTACTGATGAGATAACTGAGTCCCAGAGAAGTTAAGTGATTTTATCCAAGGTCATATAGTGGCAGGGCTCAGTTTTGGACCTAATTCATCTGTCTCCCACTCAAGCAGTCTTTCTACCATACCACACTTTGTTTATATAAAGAAAAGTAAAAATAGTCCTAACCCTCAAGAAGCTTACATTCTAATGAAGGAGACAGTAAGTAGATAACCAGGTACAAAAGATACACTGAAGAGATGAAAGGTAACCTCAGGGGGAAGCCATTAGTAGCCAAGGGGAATGGAAAAGGCATCTTGTAGAAGGTGAGATTTAAAATTCTTTAAAGGAAGCTAAGAAACTGCAGTAGAGGCAAAGAGGAAGAGCATCCTGGGTATAGGGGACAGTCAGAGCAAAGGCAAAGGGACTGGAGAGGGAGTGTCATATTCAAGGAATGACAAGTTGGCCAGTATAGCTGGATGATAAAGTATGGTAAGGGGAGCAAATTATAAGACTGGAAAAGTAGGAATGGACCAAATTATAAAGAGTTTGAAAAAACAGAGGACTTTATATTTGATCCTGATGGTAATAGAAAGTCATTGGATTTTATTATGTAGGGGACTGACATGACTTGATCAATGCTTAGGAAAATCTTTTGGCCATTGAATGGAGAATGAATTGGAATGGGAGAAATTTAAACTACAGAGATTAATTAAAGGACTAATACAATAGTCTAGGCATGAAGTAATTAGGACCTGAAATAGGTTGGTATCTTTATGACTGGAGAAGGGGATATATAGAAGAGGTATTGGGAAGGTAGAGTGACAAGATTTGGCAATAGATTACATATGTGAAATGAGTGAGTGTGATATTGGCACTGAGGTTGTGGGTCTGTGTGACTGGGGGGACAGTAGTGGCCTTGATGGTAATAAGGAGAGGGTTTGAGGGAAAGATAATGAATTCTGTTTTGGATATGTTGAGTCTGAGGTTATCTATGAGAGATTCAGTTCAAGAAGTCCAATAGGCAACTAGTGATGTGGGACTGTGGTTCAGGAGAGAGACAAGGGCTAGATATATGGATCTTGAAATCAACTGGACAGAGATGACAACTGAAACCCATAGGAGCTGATGAGATCACCAAGTGATCTGTCATAGAGGGGAAAGAAAAGAGGGCCAGGACCCGAGAGTCTTGGAGGATAGCCATGTTTAATGAATTTGATATGGATGAAGAACTAACAAAGGAGACTGAAAAAGAGTAGTCAGACAGGTAGGAGGAGGATCAGAAGACAGAAGTGTCACAAAAACCTGGGGAGGAAATAGCATTCAGGAGGAGAGGGTGATCAGCAGTGTTGAGTGCTGCAGAGATCAAGAAGAATGAGGACTGAGAAAAGGCCATTATGTTTGTCAATTAAGAGATAATTGATAGCTTTGGAAAGTGCAGCTTCAGTTGAATGATGAGGCTGGAAGTCAGCAAATATAGATTTTAGAAATGAGAGAAGTTGAAGCACCTACTATAAACAGATCTTTCAAGGAATTTAGCGAAGAAAGGGAGAAGGGATATGGGGGCAATAGCTATTGGGAATGGTACAACCAAGTTTAGAATTGAACTGGTTCACCAAGGAGCTAAAACAGGCAGAGGAGAAGAGTGTAGCCAGTACAGGAGTGATGGCCTGGGAAACAATCGAGGGTAGGAAGAGGTTGTAGTGAGGATGAAGAGCAGGGGTAGGGGTCCTAAGGCATAGGGGAAAATGGAATGATAAAAGATTATGATCACGAAGAATTTTGGAGTTCATGCAAACAGAAATGGAACACTTGTGGCTAGTGGCAAGATCAAAGGTATAGCCATCTTTGTGGGAGGTAAGTTTGAAAGTGGCAATGGAGAGCAAAGGGGTATGAGTGAAAACATGGTCAGTAGAAGGAATGTCATCAGCAGGGACACTGGTCTCAATGACTAGATCATCTAGTCTCATCCCCCCATTTTGCACATGGAGAAACTGAGGCCCAGAGAGGCTTAGTGATTTGCTGAAGGTTGCACAGCTAGTTAATTTTAGAGCTAGGTCTAGGGTATTGTATTTTATTTCCAGTCTGTTGTTCTTCCTCTTACAACACACTTTTACCTTTGATCAAGTGGGAAGGTAGTGTTGACCCCTAACCTAGGCATCCACACAAAAGCCTCCTGTTCAACACCACCATCACCACTACCAATTCATCACGTGTTTACAAACCATTTCTCCATGTCTGGGATTGTACCACTGCAGGAAGCTAGTAAGATACTCTTCCAATCCAAGGCAGATAAGACAGTAGCATGAACAGAAAGAAAAGCAATACAAGTAATCCAGGTTTGTTTTAACATGTTCTTAGAAGTCACATTGTATAGTGGGTTGTATTTTCCCTAAAAGAATTATGTGATATGGAGGGATGGGAGAGTTTGAGATTAATTGCTCCAGAGATGTGACCTAAAACAAAAACACTAATTAAAGGCACTGAGCCTGAAAGACCCAAGTTCAAAACTGGATTTAGGCATTTAACCTCTGTCTGACTCAGTTTCCTTATCTATGAAGTGGGAAGAGTAATAGCACCTTACCTCACAAGATCACTGAGGATGAAATGAGATAATATTTGTAAGAAAAAAAAAATCACTTAACACAGTACCTGGAACATCACAGGTTTATTCCCTTCTCTTATTTCCCTAATAAACTTTTTTTTTTTGGTTGGGACCCTTAATTTCTACATTGTAGGGAAACAGCAAGGAGGAACTCCCCCTACTGATTGAGTTGGGACACCTCAGTAATTTAGTCTTAGAGAGCTTCCCACAACATTGAAAGCAAAATGACTGGAGCAAAGTTAGAGAAGAAGGCCTTGAACCCAGGTCTTGTGTCCAAAGACAGTTCTCTCTACAATATGTCACAATAAATAAATAAACAGACAGTTAAATAAATGAATGAATGAATGGATAACATAAATATTGTTATAAATCCTCAGAAATGAAGTATACTTATCGATTATATAAGGGGCCTGAGAGTACAATGAACTGTCCATGCATCATAAAAAATACAACTCTAGTAGGTCATAAATTTTACTGTAAACGAGTCTATGAGTTCTAATGGACTAAAGAAATAAGGTCTTCATCCTGGTGTTCAAGGCCCTCCCTACCCAGGATCCAATCTGCTTCTAGCCTAATCTCAAAACTAGTACTCTCCATATACTCAGAATTCTAGCCATGTTATTTGTCCTACTCTCTTTCTGTCTCCCTACAAGTCACAGTCAGTCAAGCAGCATTTATTAAAGCTTTCACTATGTACCAGGGATAGGTGTAGGTGCTGCTGATGAAAGGAAAGACAAAACCATAGTCTCTGTCCTCAGGGAGCTCACATTCTCTCTCCTTGCCTTGGCTCACACTCTCCCTGTTGCCTATAAATGGGCTTCATTCTCTACCTCCCCAGTTGGACTCCATTCCCTCAAGGCACCACCCCCTTCATGAAGCTGAAAGTAATCTCTCCCTAGATAAAAATGATCCTTCCCTCCTCCAATGTCTAATAACATATTGTCTGGACCTCTCCTTTGCATTTTTCACATTCTCCCTTTTATCACAGTTTCCTGTGTCCTTTCCCCATACACTCCCTTCATAAGCTTAATTGTAAGCTCCTTGAGAGCAGGGTCCATGTTTTATCTATCTTTGTATCTCCAGCTCCCATGCCTTGAACACAGCAGAGACACACACAAAAAAATGTGTGTTGAATTGAATTTGTGAAACTGAATTAAACATTTAATTAACAATTATTCTTGCTGCCTTAGAATTCAGACAGGCTTTTGATAGAATGGTTCAGATAGCTCAAGTTTCTTAAAAAGCTGTCCAAAGAAGTTTGAACTGATGCCTTCTTTTTCTCTAGATCAATTTCCCTTTTGCAAGAAGAGGCATTCAAAACCATTCCATTGATCAGTATTGTCAAAAATAGCAATTGTAGCCTCTAAATATTAGCAGACCTGACTAAGGACCTTAGTTGTGAGGATTTGGAGAGCTGGGATATCTGGAATCTGGGTCTCTTCTCTTGTTTGGTCTTAACCACTGGTCCCATTTTTCCTCCATTATCAAAAGCATAAGAGCAAAGGAAATCCCAAAAGGGCAGCCCATGGTATAAAACTCAGATAAAGGTGGTGTGCTTACAGGCTGATATATGTATGTCAGCTTCAAGCTCCTAAAGAAGACCAGGAAAAATCATCTTCCCTGCTCCCCTTCCCCTACCTTCTTGAGTCATAGTCCAGGCCAGCACCAGGCATGGGTTCTGTTGCAGGAAGAGAGTCACCAAAAAGTAAAGCATATATATGACATAGTGTGGAATAAGTGAAGTAGAAAGCAACAAGCAAGTAAATGCATTAAAAGAAGATGGTATATCCAAGCAAAGGAACAATCACATGGGGGGCTGGGGGAAGAAAACGAAATATCCAGGGCACTTGGGTGCTTGTTCTGGCCATCCCAGGCAAGTCACTTCCCCTCTCTGACCCTCAACTTAATACCATTCAAGTGGATTCCAGTCAATTAAACAAACATTTATTATGTATGTACTATGTATTTACTGTGCAGTTAGGTGGTGCAGGGGATGGAGTGCTGGGCCTAGACTCAGAAAGATTCATTTTTCTGAGGTCAAATGTGGCCTCAGACACTTACTTACTAGCTGTGTGACCCTGGGCAAGCCACTTAAACCTGTTTGCTCAAGTTTTCTCATTTGTAAAATGAGCTGGAGAAGGAAATGGCAAACCCCTCCAGTATCTTTGCCAAGAAAACCATAAATGGAGTCATAAAGAATAAGACACGACTAGAAAACACCTTAACAACCACCAAAAAAATGTATTTACTAGCGGGTAACGAGAGATAGTGTTAGGAAGGCAGGTTCAAGTCTAGCTCTGCTTTGTGTGACCCTGGGTAAGTCATTTAACCTTTTAGTTCCCCAGGCAACTCATGCTCTAATACTATAAATTTCAGAGCAAGTGTTGATCTACATTGGTAATAAAAGTGTCATCACTGAGAATTCTTTCTACCAAAGAAACCCCAAGCAAGTCCCAAATGAGCTTGCCAGGCCCAGAAGACAAAGACAGAAATAAAAACAACCCCAACCTTCAAAGAGCTAACATTGTTCTAGAAAAAAACAATGGAGATACATTAGTAATACAAAATTTGCACAAAGGAATTTGGGGATTGAGGGAAGCATGCTGGGATCGGGAAAAATCTCATGTAGGAGATAGCTCTGGAGCCAAGCAGTGTATAGAGCTAGGGATCTAAGAGATAGAAGAGGGAAAGGGTCTCTATATATCAAAGGCCCAGGGACAGAAGATGGAATGTCAAGTGCACAGCAAGTTCAGCTGCAACACTGTGTGAGGGAGAGTAATTACAAATAAATCTGGCAAGAAAGTACAGAAGCTAGGGCTTTGAATGTCAAACAGAGTAGTCTGCATTTTACTCCAGAGGCAACGGGGAGCCACTGAAGCTTTTAGAGTAAGGTCAGACCTGCATTTTTGGAATATCAGTATTGTGGAGATGAGAGACTGATAACTGGAAAGATTAAAGGATGCCATGGAAGTTATAGATTAAACACAGTCTTTTTCCTCAAAAAGCTTACAAGGCCACCTATAGTCAATCATACATATGCATGGTGCTGCAGATTCTAGACAAATTACTGAACAGATCATAGGTATACCTATGTATAGGTTCACATTCACCCAGACCAACTCGTGAAGTATCTGACATCTTTCCTTCCCATATCCACATTGGCTTTGAAGAGTGCTGGTAAATGGCATACATGCTTGGGCCCAGGACTGGGCAGCAATGTCTACAAATATAAGAAATTGGCCTCCCAAGAGGCTTGAAATGCTATCAAAGGTTATTTGCATCCTAATCACAGGCCCTGGAGCAAGGCTGACACTCTGAATCACCTATGTCTGATCCATCAGAGAAAATGAAAACATTTGCAGAAGCTACCTCGATGGCAGATGACAGAAGCAGAAAAGAACAGGAGTGAGCCCAGAATGAGCTCTTTCTAGAGGAATTCAATCTGGTATTGTAATATCTCATCCCAAAGAATTTAAAGGACTATCCTGGTATTACCTCATTATTCTCTTCCAGGGTTTTGCCAGAAAGTATGATGGGGAAATGAGGAAAGCTGAGAGTTACATTAAAAATAACAAGAAATGTTCCTTTTTCATCATTTGTGAAACTGAGGCCACTGAAAGACAGACTAACACTTTAAGTCACAGGAGGGGCAGGGAAATGAGTCAGGAGCCAAATCCTGATCACTTCTGGGTCACTATGGTCCCCACTACATCATGTTGCTTCATGACTCATATTGTGGGAGTCAGAACATACAAAGAATCATCTAGTCGAGCGGTGCTCCAACTTTTTGGTCCCAGGACCCCTTACACTCTTAAAAACTTACTGAGGACTCCCTTGAAGACCTTTTGTTAATGTGGGCTCTATCTGCTGATATTTGCCATATTAAAATTTTAAACTCATCATAATTACTATTATAAAAATAGTTTTGACTTCAAAGACCTCTGAAAGGGTCTTGGGAACCTCCAAGGCCACCAGATCACACTTTGAGAATCAGTAAACCAGTGATCTAGTCCAACCTTTTTTTTTTTTTTTATATAGGTGAAGAAGCTGAGAGGCCTCTGAAGGGGCTAATGGCTTGCCCATGGTCATCTAATTAGTGCCAGAGCTGGGACTAGGACCTAATTCTCAGCTGAGGACTTTTCCTCTATGCTACTCCCTGTCTCCACTGTCCTCCTTTTCCCCTTGTCATCTCTGTTGCTTAATTGGTACCCTTGCTTAAGTCCAAGCACAGTATAGAGCCGCCCCTGAGAGCTGGCTTTGTTTCTCTGCCAGCTGAGCCTAGACCTACTAATCCAAGCTGCTAGAACTGGAGTTTCTTCCAGGCTTCCCTCATAGGAGCTAATCAATAAATACTTGTTGATTGGTTGGCTGATTGACTAAGGGGCAGAGTCTGTAGCATTGGTGGTGGTCGGTGCCGTGTGGTGGGTGGTAAGGAGGGCTGGAGAAGGGATGAGAAACCAGCTGGAGAAACTTTCAGCAGCTGCTACCCCTGGGACAATTCGTAGTAGGTACCGGGGCTGCCCCAACCTTCATGACTTCTTTGGGTTTGCTTTTTGTTCAGCAGAAGCCCCTCCTCTGAGCCCACAGCACCTGTCAGAAAGTACCATCGTCAGTTCCATACTAAAAAGAACCCAACAGTGTTTCCCTTTGTTTAAGCCAGAGTGTTCCCAAGCAGTAAAACAAAGTAGAGGATGAAGAGGCGAGCTCCATCCCCAAAGGATCTCTACTGGAGTGTTTTGGTTTTTTTCCTCCTTATGTCATCTGAGGACATGGAAATTCAAGGGATGCAGAGAAAGTAATGACCTGATTGAACCACAAGGTGGTGACATGGTCTAATCCAATGCCTTGCCTTACCCACACAGCTGGGAGTCAGAGAGCTGAGCCAAACCAGTGACCTCATACAGTTTTAACTCTGTCTGAGTGTTTCCTAAAGCAAGAAGGCCCTGGGACAGTGCAGTAGGAGATAAAGGGAGTGTCAGGAGGGGGAAAAGGGAGCTGGTGCATTGGGATTTGGAGAGGCACTCAGGCCCCACCATGTCACCTGGCCCTTGTAAGCAGTCCTGATGGGAAAGCATCTGGTCTATCCAAGAAACAAGGTATATTAAAGGCTCAGAATATTTAAAAGGGAAGGGATCTTGGACACCATAGTCTGACCTCATTTTAGGGAGAGACAGAGCAACTTGCCCAAGGTGACATGGCTAGTAAGTATCAGCAGGAATGTTCTCTATAAAATGAGGGGGTTTCCATAGATGGCCTCTAAGTACCCCTTCCCTCACCAGACCTAGAACTCTATGAGGATGGTAAAGGGACAGCTCTTGAATTTAGGCAGCTAGGTGATGAGATGGATGGAATACTGGAGATGGAAGCAGAATGACCTGACTTCAAATATAGTCAGGATCTGAAACTGTGCCACTATATCGAGGATTGATTATGTCTCATCTTCTTATGAACATTCAACAAAGGTCACTTCCTTCAGGAAGCCCATATTAGAATGGTGGGTCAGAAAGAAGAACCTTTTTGGATGGGACCTTGGAAATAATCCTGTCCAAAATCTTCATTCACAGATAAGAATCATCTCATCCTCCATATCTTTACAATGAAATGTATCAGTTTATTAGTAAGGGGGGAGAGAAGAGATGTGATTCAGTACAAAGTATGGGACTTGAAGTCAGAAGAATTTAGCTCTAGCTCAGGCTCTGCCACTTAGCTTTGTGGTCTTGGGCATGTCATGTATTCTTTCCAGAGGACTAGCTCCTCATCTATAATGTGAAAAGGTTGACTAGGTCCTCAAGCAGAAACTAGGCCACTAAACTATACATCAGGATCCTTGCATACTGCATATTGACTTAGAAAACTACATAAAAACATTATCTATGTTTTATTATATTTTTATTTATTATGTTAAATATTTTCCAATTACATTTTAATCTGATTCAGGCCTAGAAAGCCAGGTGTTTGATATCTCTGGGCTAGATAATATCTGATTCTATCCTCCTTCAATCCTATAAACAACTGATTCCTGGGTCACTGAGAACCCAAAGTCCCTTGAAAGATCCAGCACTTTACTGGTGATCAAAGCAACCACCATCTCTTCTCTCTCTATGGATTCTCCATGAGCGATCTCATCGACTCACAAGGCTTCCCTTTGCACCTTCACGCAAGTGATAATCTCCCTGCCCTGTGTTCCAGTTCACCAGAAAACTGTCCCCAAGTTCTGTTCATGTTAACTAGCTCCTATATCTGTCAACCACAACTAGACTCTCCTATGGCTCAGCTAGGTCATAAAACTAAAGGCCTGATAAAAGCCTGTAGACTTATAACATATATCCTACAAAATGGTCTCCAAAAACCTTACCAAAAGGTAACTATTGTACATTTATGGAGTAAATTGTGTATAAAAAGGTCATCTATACCAGTTTTCTTTAGGCCCACTAGCTGTTTTTTTTTTCTAAAAGCAGACTCAATTAGGGGGCACAGTGGATAGAGCACTGCCCCTGGAGTCAGGAGGACTTGAGTTCAAATTTGGCCTTAGATACTTCCTATTTACTAGCTGTGTGACCCTGGGCAAGTCACTTAACCCCTATTACTCTGAGAAACAAAACAAAAATAAAAGCAGACATGCCTATTACAATGCTTGGAAATGTGGGTGCAGGATTATTTTTAAAATCACATCTTTCTCTGGGAGAAATTTGCCTTGAGAAGTGTCAATCTTTTACACAAGGGTGCAATCTCTATGGAGAAAGTCGAGATGGGATCTGGGTAGTAAATCAGTGTATATACTTGTGGGGTAAATATACAGTCAGCTTTTTGCTCCGAGGCTGACACTAAGATAGCAGGAAACCTTTAAATCAGAAGAGAATGTTTTGGACTTATCTAGACCCTTGGACAGGAATAAACAAAGACCATACCCTCAAGATCAGTTGATCTGTTCAAACTCCCTGGGGTATGAGGTACATTCATTTCTGTATTCACAACTTACATCCTACATTTCCTATTGCTGACTCGATTTCTCTGCCTGAATGTTTCACAGACAGATTAATGCAAAAACAAACTCCTTACCTAAACTCTCCCTGAACCAATAATGAAAGATTCCCAAACTGCCCTTCTTCCATACGTTTTGATTCCAATGACAGCCTCACCACCTTTCTGTTCATCCGGATTCAAAACCTCAGTGTCCTTTTCTACCTTTTTTCTTTCCTCTTCAGCTAATCAGTTGCTGTGTTCTATTGATTCTACCTCCTCAATGTCTCCCACACATTTCCTTCTCTCTAGTCTCATCTGTCATCACTCTAATTCAGACCCATGTGCCTTTTGCCTGGATAGCTGCAATCCAGGCTGCCCCTGGCTTCCCTGCCTGGTCTTTCCATTCTCCTATGGAGATGGAAAAGTTCTCAGGTAGGATCTGGCCATGCCTTTTGTCCACTTCCAGCTCAGCGAAGTTAGCCAAGTTAGTAGGGCCTCTTCACCAGCTTGATCTCAGGGTCATGAATTTTTCAGCCTCAGCAACTCTCAAAGACATTTTGCTTACTTATAGAGGGGTTGTGATTTGCCTTGATGGAGGGATTACTGCTCTGAGGAAATCCCAGACCCCTGCAGCATCGCAGTTTGCTTCCCAGTATTTATTCATCCTCACTAGCTCCAGGAGGCCAGGAGCTGTGTCTTATTCATCTCTGATTTCTATTATAACTAGCCTGGGGGATAGGCATTCAATCAATATTTGATTAAGTTGAGGCATTTGGCAATATCATAGAGAGGGAGTGGTGGGCCTACAGTCAAATTCAAAGACCTGAATTCCAATCTCACCTTAAATACTTGTTAGCTGTGTCACCCTGGGCAAGTAATTTAACCTGTTTGCCTCCATTTCCTCAACCACAAAATGGGAGTGATAACAGCACCCACCTCCCAGGATTGTTGTTAGGATCAAATGATATTATTTGTAAAGAGCTTAACACAGTGCCTGGCATAAAGCAGGCACTACATTATTGCTTATTTCTCCCTGCCCTTCTTAATTTCTGGAAATGAACTGGGATTACAAGCAGCAACTTCAGCAAGGGTATATGGAATAGAACAAGAATGATGGTGAGGAAAGAGCCAAAGAGCCTTTGGAGTCAAAGGACTTGTTTAAATCCTGGCTTTCTACTTATACATCTGAGTGGTTGCTTGGCCTCCCTATGCCTCAGTTTCCTCATCTGTAAAATGAAGGGGTTAGACTAGATGGCCTCTTAGGCCCCTTCCAATTCTAGGTCTCTGACCTATGATGATAGTAATAGTCTTTGTATTTAGACAACTAGGTGATGAAGGTGCTAGAGCGCTGGACCTGGAGTCAGAAAGACCTGAGTTCAAATCCAGCCTTAGAGAATTACTAGCTGTGTGGCCCTGGGCGAATCACTTCCATTTTCTCATCTGTAAAACAGGGATAATAATAGCACCTACCTCCCAAGGTTATTGTGAGGTTTAAATGAGATGACGTCTGTAAAGTTCTTTGTAAAATGTTAAGCACGATATAAATGCTAGATTTTATTATTAATTATGTATCACTTTGTGGTTTATGAAAGACTTACCACACAACAACCATGTGAGGTGGGCTACGGAGAAAGAGCTGAGACAGAAACATCCAGAACACCTTGGAATTGATAAGGCTTTTGTCAGACTCTTAATAAAAGATGCCTACCAGACAAAGGTTGGTTCTGCATATGGAGTAGACTCAAGACTCACAGAGCCCAGGGAGCTATTTGTTTTCAGAACAATAGGAACAGTATAGCACAATGGAAAGAGCAATGGCTTCTGACTCAGTGTCCGGAGACCCGGATCTAAGTCTCGACTCCAAAACCAGCTTGTTATATGAACCTGGACAAGTCATCTGCCTTCTCTGACACTTCTCTCATTTCTGAAATAACCACTATAATGCTTAAACTACCTCCCTCACTGGTTGGTGTGAGGATTAAATGAAATATAATAATAATAATAATAATAATAATAATATAAGGTATATAATATATTCTAGAAATGTGAACTGTTACTAGAGCTCTGGACCTGGAATCAAGAAGACTTGGGTTCAAATTCAGACTCAGCTACTAGTTGTGTGGCCCTGGGCAAGTCATTTAACCTCTACTTGCCTTGGTTTCTTCATCTGTAAAATAGGGATCATAATATCACCTACCTGCCAGGATTGATGTGAGGGCTGAATGAGATAATATCTGGAAAGTGCTTCATAAACTGAAGTGACGTACAAATGTTAACCATTATCGTTGTTGTTGTCTGCAAATGTTTTTGTTTATGAGAATAGTTAACTTTCAATTTATCTGTGCTGATGGAAGGAAGGAGTGCACAGAGGAAGAGAAGATTTAAAGCAAAAGAAATTAGAAAGGGCCAGAGACTTATTAACTTCATGATGGAATCCATTCCGTTTAGTTCAATTTAGTCCGTTTAGTTCAATACCTTATTTTACATATGAGGAACCTGAGATATTCAGCTGTTAGGTGACTTGGCCAAGGTCACATAGTTAGTAAGTTAGCAAAGTCAGGAAAGAATTTTTCTTCTCTTTTCTGGGATGGATGGGAGGGATGGGAGAGAGGGCAGAGTCAGAATTCAAATCAAATTCTAGTGCCTTTCACACGATGCCATGCTAATTGCAATGAATCTCATATCGTTCCTCTCTATGAGCACAAAGGAAAGGAATGACTTGAACAGAATGGGCCAGGTGGAGACAGCATGCTAAGGAGGAGATTCATTAGAAGGCTGGCTTATCCATCTCTACAACAGGGCCTCCATGGATAGATTTCAACAGGGTCTGTGAACTTGAATGGAAAAAAAAAACATTTTTATTTCAATCTACTTTGTAACCCTATGTATTTTATTTTATACATTTAAGAATATGATTCTGAGACAAGGTTCATTGGCCCTTCCATATTGACAAAGGGGTCCATGACACCAAAAAGGTTAAGAACCTCTGATTTAGGGGAATTCAGGAGTAAACTGTAGTACAAAGCTTTAATCATTAGGGAAAGGTCCTTCCATGAGTTTTAGAAATGGATTTATGTACCTCTGTCCTCTGCTAAGGTCTTCCCATAGTTCTTAGGACCATAGATTTAGAGCTAGAAGGGTCTTTAGAGACTAGTCCAATACTCTTCTTTTACAGATTAGGAAACTGAGGCTAGAGAGATTCAGTACATTGGCCAAGGCCACCCAGGTAGTAAGTACCTGGCAGTCAGTCTTTGAAATCAGGTCCCCTGACTCCAAAATCCAGCACTATCATCACTGCAACACACTGCCTGGCAGTGGCATGAAGGGAATCCTGAGTTCTAGATGGTTGTGCCATCACAGCACAAGCTGGTAACAGACTGCATGCCTATTGTCAGAGGACCAGCTAAACTAAATTACCCAGAGACTCATTACCAGGTTGCCTGCAGGGTGATGAGGTTTTCAGCCATGGCAACTCTCAGACACCATCCACAAAATTGGAGGTGGGATGCAAGTTGCATCAGTGGAAGGAGTGCCCACTCTGATGAAATCAGGGAATTGTAAAGGCTTGAAGTGTGCCGAGGTCTCTCTGTCCAGCTCACTCTGCTGGAACCTGGAGTGAATCAGAATTCTATCCAACAGCCTCTGTCCTCAAAAACACTTCCTCTTGGCTTTCAAAGAGGGTGTGTCATATATGGAGGTGGCTCCTAGAGGGGTATATACGGTACTTTTCTACAGATTCCCATAACCTGAGATGCCATATTCCTTCCCTCTGAGCAAGAGAAGTGCTTTTTAATAAGGCAGTGGGCTGACAGCCAGCAAATCGCTTTGCTCCCAAACTGGCAAATGCCCCCAGCTTGCTGATCCTCCCAAGCCAACAATGCTATCTCTGCTCCCAAATGATGTTCTGATTTTTTCCCCCAAGCAAATGCAGTCTCCCACCCCCTCTTCTCCCCAAAAGCAAAAAATCAGAACACCGGCCTCATGGCATTCGGTTGGCTTTGCATGAGATCAGCTATTCGGCTCTCCTTTCAGGCATCATCAGATCACAATGCAATTGGCTCGGGACAAATGGGATTCCTCGCCTGGAGGCCATTTGAGGACAGGCTTCTCTCAAGGCTGCCATCAGTGAACTGTGTCTCCAATGAAGCCACCAGACCCTGGCCCTTGAAGACGCCAAACAAGGCAGGGACTGGCTCCTGTTCATTTGAGAGCTGTCTAAGGGAGAAACATGCTGAAAGGCCACTGATGGGTGTTTGCAAAAAGGACTTCACAAAAAAGGGCTGGCTGAATTTTCTCACAGAGAGAATACTCCTTCCCTACCCACTTCCTTCTGTGTGTTAAGTCTTATCTCTATACTTTCCCCATATCTATGAATCTCCCTAAATCAGGGAGAACTTAACACAACCCACTTAGCCACCCCACCTCTGATGAATAAGACTGATCTGCCTTCCTTCACCCCTCCTCATCTCCCTATCCACCCATCCTCTGGAAAGAGTGCTGGACCTGGGTTCAAATTCTGACTCTGCCACTTAAAACCTTTATGACTCTGGGAAAAATCATGTAACTTCTCTGGACTTCAAGCCTGGAGGACCTCTAGGGTCACTTTCATATGCAAATCTATGATGCTGTGATGCCCAGACTCAGTGCCTTTTATCCCATGTAATTGCTCAGTGCTTAAAAAAAAATTCTAATCTCCATAAATAAACAATTTTGTATCTTTAAGACAGGAGGGGAGAAATGAAGAAAGAATGAAGATGGAGGCAACACGGTGCAGTGGAAAGAACAATGGTTTGGGAATTGCTAGGACCAATCCTGGCTCAGCTAACTTAGTTCCTGTGTGACTTTCTTTGTACCAGTCACTTGACCTCTCTGGGTATCAGTTTCCTCATCTATAAAAAGTCAAGGAGGTGAATTCTAAAGTCTTATGATCCTAAGCATTTTGGTTATTTTGGTTTTTCAGCAGCAGAGCCTCAACAAGAGAGCTGTGACTTCCCCCAGAAATAGTTGTTTGCTTGCTTTTGATGAAGGGACCAGGGCTGTCCCAGAGAAGGCAACACACTCTAAAGAAAAGAACACTGGGCAAAGGGACAGAAAATCCTTCACTCTGCCACTAACTAGCAGTGTGACTCTGAGCAAGTCTCTAGAGCAGGAGTGGGGGCAACCTGCGGCCTCGAGGCCCTTTGACAGAATCCAAACTTCCGCACTTGAGAACCTAGAGGGCCACACATGTCCTCATGGACTTGAGGCCGCAGGTTCCCCACCCCTGCTCTAGAAGGAGGGAGGAAGGGAATAAGTGCTACCGTATACCAGACACTACAAATATTATCTTGCAGTCCATACAACAATCCTGGGAGATGGGAGCTATTATTATCCCTTTTTTATAGTTGGGAAAACTGAGGTGGGCAGAGGTTAAGTGACTTGCCCAGGGTCACACAGCTAGTAAGTGCAGTGCGATTTTAACTCAGGTCTTCTTGACCCCAGGTCTGGTGTTCTATCCAACAAGTCATTCATTTGCCTTTAGACTTTCCTCATATGAGTTTCCTCATTTGAAAAACAAGGGAGTTGGATTAAATGAGCTCTGAGTTCTCTTCCAGCTCTAACACTCCATGGAATTATGAGCTGTTTCGAGCATATGGTGTTACGTCAGTCCCTCCCCACCAATGTTCTGACTCTACTCCCAGGAACCATAAGAGCCAAGCTCCTACCCTGACTGCATCCATCCACAACAGAGCCAGTGATTGAGAAGAGAAAAAGACAAGCCCCAAGAACAACAGACGTTGTCCACTTCCATTCCTGGCTCTCCACCTGCAGGGAGCCCCCTCCTAACCACCAGATCCAAACCCTTCAATCCACGGTCTTTTTTGGAAAGTTAGCCACCCAAACCAGTTGCAATAGTGTGGTCATTGGCAAATAATTCAACAATTTTATCTAATTCAGTCTAATCCAACAAACATTCATCCTACCCTATTGTGGAGGAATCATTGGGCAAGGCTCTCTGAGACAGAGTTTGGCTAAGACCCAAGTGTTTTCATAGCACTTATATTTTACATACACAAAAACTAATAATAAACAACCACCATCAACATTTATATAACACTTTAATGTTTGCAAAGCACTTCATAATGTTTAATAACTAGCTAGTGATAGACAGATGAATGGATGAATAGATACAGAATTTTTTAAAGTTCTTACTATGCAGCAGTCACTATTCTAAGCCCTGACAATACTAATAAAGTAAGCAAGATACTCTCTGACTTCAAGGGGAAAAGACACGCATCAAAGGGGACGTGGCAGGAAGAGGACTGCTAACAGCATGGGGGTCTGGCATGGAGATGGTTCTTGGGGTGGAATCCAAGTTTCTGGTGGGGGGAAGGTTTGGGAATCAGAGTGGGAGGTCACGTGGTTTGGACCTGGTGTGACTTACGTCAATCCTGTGACATCAATACAACAGTTATTGCTATGCCCATTTGCAGATGAGAAAATTAAGGCTAAGGAGAGACTTACTCAGAGCTAGAGCTTGTAAATAATGGAGAAAGAAATGGACCTAGGTCTTGCTGTACATACTTTGTACAGCACTTTGTCTACTATCACCCATCACCATGGTAATACTAATTACTAAATAAATGCATCACATGTAAGCCAAGTGCCACGTGAGGAAAGCCAAAAGGGGAAAGGTCATTTAATAACAATATGGGCCGTCCTCCATTTATGAAGGGACTGAACTTCTCATCATGGTGTGGAGGTGACCGAGAATTTTCAAAGCTTGTGCCAGTTAGGGCAGGACCTTCTCAAACTAGAAAAGTATCCTGGGGTGGCGAGGTGGCCCGGTGAATAGAGCAACCGGCCCTGGAGTCAGGAGGACCTGAGTTCAAATCTGGCCTCAGACATTTAACACTTACTACCCATGTGACCTTGGGCAAGTCACTTAACCCCAATTGGCCTGCCTTCTCCCCTCTTAAAAAAAAAAGTATCATGGTAATAGATCAGCCTCCCCCCAACCTATTAACTCATGATTTCCCTGAAGTATAGTAATATGTTAATGATGCTACATAATCTGACCACAATGTACTCCATTTTCTACAAGAAAAACATTCTAGCTTGAGATGTAGCCTCTCCCCTCCACCCTGAAGAGGAATGGGGGTTTGTCTCCCACTTACTAAGAAGAGGGAGCCAAGAGTCCCCCAGTTCTGTTTGGTGTATACCTTGTGGCCTGGGGCAGTAACTCCAGCAGGAAGGAGGTGGCTTAGGTGGTGAGGTAAGACGGGGGTAAGGAAGGGTGACAGGTACAGCTGAACTTCAAGGAAGAGCAGCATGGTCGGGGACCTTCTACCAGCATTAAGCCTCTGGAGTATCTCTTGGTCATATGACATGACCATAAATTTAGAGTAGGAAGGGATCACAGGGATGATCTATTCCAATCTCATTTTACAGATAAGGAAACTGAGAAGTAGGGAGATTAAGTGATTTGCACAAGTTACACAGGAAGGAAGTGGCAGTGCCACAATCTGAACCCAGAGCCTGATCTAAATATAGCACTGTTATCTTATCCACCAAACTGCCTTACACTCTGGTAACTTTCCTTCCTTCCTTCCCCCAAACCTAGGGACTGGCCTAATTTCTTATCTTTCCTACCACCATCACCTATTACTTCTGTCAGGATCTCTTTCCCTCAATCTTCAGAACCCAACATAGTCTTATGGTTTATTTTCTATGCTCCTATCCATATAAACCCCATTTGGAAGTCATATTACTAGGAGTAAAAGAGAAATAAAAAAAAGATAAAAGGATTCCCTTCTATTGGCCCTCGGGTGTCTTTTTTCATTTCAATCCCATAGGGAAAAACCAAACATAGGTGCTAATATCTCAAAAGACCAAAGTAAAATTAGATTTCATTCAAAAGGAAAAGCAATCTTAGGCCACATAGGGAACTTTTGTCATAATAGCAGGAATGAAGGGTAAAGGTACTAGCCCTTCCTCCTCAGTTTTGCTAATTGTCTTCTTGAGGCTTATGGAAGCTTCAGGGTTATTTGTAAGACCTGGGTCCTGAGGAGTTGAAAAGAATTCACTCCCCCTAACCCAACTGGGAGAGTAGTATCTCCCTTAAGAGAAGAGAAATAAAATGAAAAAAAGTCTTGGCAAGTCTCTTGGGCAGTCTTATAGTATACCAACAGGACCTGGCTACAGGCCAGACTAATAAAAGAGTTAAAAAATATATACATTGATCAGCCCCCATGAATGTTGACTGGTATTTTCTAGCTGGGACACAACCCTAGGAGGGTGAGTTAAGAGGATGTATTCTTTCCCACTGATTGTGTGTGATTCTGTGGGGAGCTAGACCTCTTTATTTATCCTAGAGTAGAGAATGATTCTACTACTTGATTCCCCCTTGTTAATTACTTCGCTGTTTTATCCTAATTAAGTGTTCCTTGCTCTTAATAATACCAGGCTTCTTCCAGAAACAAGGCTCATCTCTTTAGCATGAATATTTCCGTCAAAGTCAAAATCTACCTTCTACAGGAAGCTTTTCTCTTAATTTTAGTTCCTTTCCTCTGTTAATTATTTCCTATTAATCTTGAATATAGCTTGTTTGTACGTGATTGTTTATTGCCTCCCTGATTAGATTGTGAGCTCACTGAGGGTGAGGACTGTCTTTTGCTTTTCTTTGTATCCCTAGCATTTAGCAGAGAGCCTGCAACATAGTAAGTGGTTAATAAATGTTTATTGACTAATTGACTGACTTGTCATGATGCAGTATTGGCTGAAAGCCACAGAATATCAGTCTCAAAAAGAGCTTAGAGCTGTGGATAACCCCAAGAAAGGACATGTTACTGATGAAGAAGTGCACAGGAGAAAGCATAATAAAGCATATCAACAGAGAGATGATTAGGCAAAGAAGGAAATGGGCTGATCGTGAAACAGGAAGAAGAGAGAACCAACAAACTGGCTTTGTGCTATGTTGGTAGCCATGCAACGTCCAGTGTTCTAAACAGAGGTGTTAGATAAGCTCTTCCCCACCCCCACCCCATAGAGTATTTCCAGGAGGAAATGGGCAAGTGTTGAACAAGATGAGAATGCTGAATAAGTTGGGATCTGAATTTTTTGGGAGAGTACGCACTTCAATGAGATGACAGATTAGCCTAAACCAAAGTGGAAGACTCTATTCACTTTGTATTTCTGGCTTGGTCTGTTGGTAGAGAAGTCACCAGATGGGAGCTTGAGTCATATTTGCATAATTTTGTGAACATCCAAAACATACCACGCTGAATTTGGTGCATCAAGGTCCTCATTGGACTCTGGGATCCTTGTTATAGCTGCCCTTGGACAACTCATTGTCTAAGTTAGGAAGGAGGGGGAGGCTCTGAGGTAATGAGCAAGACAGGGATGATGTTGAGAGGAAGGAAGGGGATTATAGATAGACACATCTTTGGAACCAGTGCTAGGGCTAAGGGAATAGTAATGTGCCCGCCTCTCCGTTCACTTCCTTTTTCACCTTGACTAGCCTTGGCATGAGAAGACAATCAAAAAACAGGGAAGGTGTAGGGCTGCAGTCCCTAACAGTATGATAGGGCACCAGTCTCTGGTATACTACAGAGCTGCCCTAGCAGGAGACCATGGATGGGGAAGGAAGAGAAGGAAATCCTACACAGCGTAAGGGAGGAAATGGGAATTTCTGTGACCACTGGACCAAGTGACTGAGACTTCCATTTCAGGGTGGCTAATATAAGGGAAATAGGGAAGTTGGGTGCATGTAAGTCAAGGACTTATAACAGCCATATTCTTAAGGCTAGCCTCAAGGCAACTTTGACCTTAACCTGTGTGCAGAGTCACAAACACACACAGGACAGCCATTGGGTTGTTCAGGGAGTGATTATCCAGCTTGTGCATCTTACAGGTCCCTTGCTTCTCTTCTCTCCCTAATGCTGCCTGTAGCAGACCATTTCACTGCTCATTGATACCTCTATTCAGAGAGCATGCAGAGAATAAGGACAAACTGTGAAATTCACAGTCGTTCATTTTACTCCTTGTTAGTAGTTCTCCTGAGACACTTAACTAGCTGAGTCACTTGACCTCTGTGAGTCTCAGTTTTTTAAACTATAGAATGGGGTTAATAATAGCACCTAAGTCACCTAAGTGCTGTTGTAAGGATCAAATGAGATAATACATGTAAAAGTGCTTTACCAAGCACAGCATCAATGTTAGCTACTATTATTATCTTGGGGGTTGAGGAGAATGAAGTGGTGATGGATAAGACTGAGATGAATAGCTTTTATGGATTTCAATAATCCATGACTCCTTTCCACTCCTCACCAAGGATAAAGTAAGTTAGAGGTTGGGGAAAAAACAACAACCAGCAACAACCCTGACTGCCAGGTGTCTCTTCACAAAATTTCCATTGGCTCTGTCTATTCACACTTATTCTATTTTCCACCTTGATCCTTCAGCATATACACAAATACTCTCCTCCTGTCTCTCTCCCTATCTGTCTCTCTGTCTTTCTTTCTATCCCTCTCTCTGTCTCTGTTTCTCAGTCTGTGTGTGTGTGTGTGTGTGTGTGTGTGTGTGTGTGTGTGTGCTTGTCATTTCATTGTTATTAAGAATCCCTGATGTGGAGATTTCTGCCAATGTAGATCAGATATTCATTTGTAATTTATTGTTAAGTAACCAATCACCAAGCATTTATCAAGAGCCTTATGGACCAGGCACTGTTCAAGGTGCTGAAGATACCCAGGCAAAAGTGAGACAGTCCTTGCATTCAAGGAGTTTACATTCTATCATAGTAACATTCCATTGCAATCTTAGAGAGTTGTCTATGGAAACTTTGCTTGACTGAGAGGTAACTTCATCATTGTGTGCAAGTATATCAAGAGTTTTGGCCAAGGGGAATCATAAATGGTTATTTTTTGTGCCCATAGGAATATGCGAGCTGAAATAAGGCAGGAAGAATCTGCCTGAACATACGAAAGCTTCTTGATGGTCATGGAGATCAGACACAAAAACAAGCTATCAAGTGAGGCTGCTTGATTCCCTTTCCTGTATAATTTTAAGAGGAAAACAATCAATCCTCTCCTCAGGAAGGCTACATATACACTTGCATGAAGACAGGGGACTGGACCCAGGGAGCTCTTGAGGCTCCTATCCACTCTAGGATTCTATAACACAGAGAAATAGAGATAGTTGCTATCTTCCTCTCCAGGCTGTACTATGGACATCTACCATGGCCCCTCACCAAATACATTTGTCCTTCTTTCCTCCCTTAATCCCCCTTTCAGCTTCCTTTCATGTGGTATCTTCTCTCATTAGAATGTAAGCTACTCGAGAACAAGGACTTTTTCTTTTTATTTGCATTCCCTGCACTTAGCACAGTGCTAGAAACATAGTCAAGTACTTAATAATTACAAATTGACTAACTGACAGTCCATACTGACGTATATATGAGCACATCCATGCATACAATTGACTAGAGCTTTACCTCAAAGCTACCTAGGAACCTAACAATGAATGAAAACATCAAT
The DNA here is from genome assembly GCA_028627135.1 of Pseudochirops cupreus. Classification (NCBI taxonomy): domain Eukaryota; kingdom Metazoa; phylum Chordata; class Mammalia; order Diprotodontia; family Pseudocheiridae; genus Pseudochirops; species Pseudochirops cupreus. The sequence goes on along the minus strand of CM053581.1, from coordinate 118,872,344 downwards.
GTGGTCTAATGGGTAGAGCCTTAGGATAAGAATCAGGAAGCCAGTGTTTTCATCCCAGCTCTGCCACTCAAGTACCAACTGTGAGACAAATGCAAAGGACTTGGACAAGTCATTTCCCTTTGCTAGGTCTGTAAAATGAGGGTGTTGGTCTAAATGATTACTAATTGATTGTCTGACTTAGACATATTCTAAGTTCTTTGGTTTGGTTTTTCTAATACTGGGAGGATGGGAAATAGAAGAGGAACCTTTAACAGAGGAGAAATAATTAGGGAAACAGCAATGGTCACTTAACCTCTTTGAAAGTTTTCCATTCTATAACATTAGAGGGTTAGACTAGATTAGGTATTCTTGAACTGGGGTCTGTGAACATGTTTTTTACAAAAATATTTTTTAACTATTTCAATGTAATTTGTTTCCTTTGTAATGTTATATTTTGTTTTGTTTTTGTGTTTAAAAACATGATCCTGAGAAGGGGGTCATATGCTTCACAAAACTGCCAAAGGTGTCCAGGACACAAAAAAAGTTAAGAACCCGTGGATTAGATGATCTCTAAGGTACTATGATTCTATGAATAATCAGGTTCTAGGTTTCAAATAAGAAGACCAAAGAACCCATCGGAGCCTGGTACTCAGGGTCATAGACTTGGAGTTTCAAGGAATTTTAGAAACCATCAAGTCCAACCACTTTGTTTTACACATGGGGAAACTGAAGCAGAAAAGTTAAGTGATTTGCCCAGAGGTCACACAGCTACTAAGTATCTTTGGGCAGGAACTGTGACTTCAGGTCTAGCATCCTACCTGTTATGTCATCAGTGTCAAACTCAAATAGAAACAGATCACTGTGGCTGCATATTGACTTTGAAAACCACAAATTAACATTATCTTTGTTGTATTCTTATTTATTTTGTTAAATATTTCCCAATTACATGTTAATCTAGTTTGGTTGCACCTGGAAAGTTTTGGGAGTCAAACTAATATGTGAACTCAAGTTTTAACCACTCTAAATAAACCTGTGGTTTTAACCACTCTATAAAACTTATCACTGTACTACTTAGCTGCTTAGAAATAGGAATGATGTACCATCACTGGTCCACTGAGAGCATGCAGCCTGGCCAACCACCCAGGCTACCCATCAGGACTACCTGTAACAAGGGGTAATTCCTCTTAGAAGAGTGGAAACTACCCCCCCCCCCAACATTTCCTTGACTCGGAAGGCCTTGACAGTTGTCCCACCATCAGCACAAAGAAAATTGGCAGGGCTGCCTGCCAGCTCCTGTGAGCATAGAGAAGCTATTTTTATCACTTCTGGTGGAGCAGACATGAGCACAGTTAGAGTGGTGGGGCTCAGTGCACACAGCTAAGCAGGGGAATTAAATAGCACTTCTTGGGAGGTGGGGGAGTAAGAAGGAGAGAACAGCCCTGGGAATGCATCTTTGAAAAGAAAAAAAAAGGGTTCCAGGAAGTGAACTGAGAGCAGCCACAGCAGCAATTTGCAAGGACTAAATCATACCCGAATTACAGCCATGGTCGCCAGGAGCCTGGATTTCTGAGTGGCCTGTGTCCTGGATTAGAACCTAGACCTCTTCTTAGTGCACTCAGCCTCTGAGAACAAATTGTTAAACTGGGATCATTGGGTACAACAAGTTCCTGTTCTGCTTGGCTGTCTTACTCTTTCCCCCTCAGACATTCCTTACTTTGGTTTGTGAGTGCCCTCTTCAAGGTTGGAGATGCTGTTACCTATATCCTTGGTTCTCTAAACTTGGCACCAATGGACCTTTTTTTCCTCAACTGTAAAATGAAGAACTTGAACTAGATGATCTCCAAAGGCCCTTCCATCTCTAAATTTTCTGATTTCCCTTTCTATGGGTTCCTAGCCAGTAAAACAGAGTTCAGGTTATTTATTTCTTAACTTAAAGGGAGGCTGTGAATAGCTGAAAATCAGTTGGCAAATATAAAACATGAGAGAAATATTATCACTCATAATTCAATTCACATGCAATACCAAAGGGATGGCTTAACTTAAAACATTTTAGAATCCTAGAAAATAGTGGCTTATGTTTCTTTTAGTCTTGAGGTCTCAGCACAAATGTCAGAAGGGGTACCTTCTCTTTGGATTATTATAAAAGAGTTCTGGCAGGAACTTGAGACCTCACCTCCTCTCCCCTGCTCCCACTACATACACAGAAGTCATGGGCTGCTAGGACAGGATTGATGTTTAAGTTGATTTAAAAAGGGATTCCCTGGGGGCCACTTAGTACCTTTTAAGGAAGGTCTGGAATTGGAGACTTCTAGTACACCGTCCTCCCAGATGCTATTGTTGTCTGCTGAATTAGTACCTACCATGTCCTACATTCCCTCATTACCTAGGTGGATGAGAACTACCACCACTAGGAAGTGAGGCAGGCCTGCTGCCCTTGCCTTGGTCTCATCCCCAATCCTCAGTGGGACTGGGATTTGGAGAGGGGAGTGGAGTTAAATGGTCATTCGTGGGACTAGAAGCCCCTTCAATGAATCGTTCTGCCTCCGCTCCCAAATTTATCCTCTCCATAGCTTCCAAATTGATCTTCTTAAAATATAATCTCACCATGTCATTTGATGTCTTAGAAAACCTTCAGTGGTTATATATTATTATAGACAAAAATATAAACTCTTTAGTCAGACATGGAAAGTGCTGTATGATCTCTCTTTCCAGCCTTATTTCACATTACCCTCCTTTAGATACCACTCCAACAAAACTGGACTCCTAGCAGCATCCCCAATTCAATATTTCATCTTTCGCATTTGGATTACAAGTTATCTCCCCATGCCTCAAATACACTCACTCCTCATGTCTGTCATTGAGAATCCTGATTTTCTTTTCCGAAAGACCTTCCCCTGATGCTCTCAGGTGTTAGTGATCTCTCCCTCCTAAAACTTTCCTAGGACCCTTTCTGCTGTCTGCTGTCCCCTAGGACTCTTTCACTCTAGACCTTGCATTATATTTATATGTGCATATTTAACCTTCTAGTCAAAAGTAAGAGAAAAAAGAAATTTTATTTTTGGATGCTCACCATCTAAGTGCCTTGTACATTGTTCATTCATTTCAGTCATGTCTGACTCTTTGGGACCCATTTTGAGATTTTCTTGGCTAGGGTACTGGAGTGGTTTGCCATTTCCTTGTCCAACTTATTTACAGACGATGAAACTGAGGCAAACAAGGTTAAGTGACTTTCCCAGGGTCACACAGCTTGTATGGGTCTGAGGCCAGATTTGAATGACTCCAGATTCTTCCTAACTCCAGACCCTTCACTCTATCCACTGCGCCACCTAGTTGCCCATAGTATGTACTCAATGAATGTCTGTTGATTTGGATTTAATTCCTTGACTAATAGAAAAGATTCCATCCACAACATCCCTGTTCAAAAGAAAGCTACAGGAGAGCTAGGCCCAAAGCATTTTGCAACTGAGCGAGCCGAGTTGTTGAGTCATATGAGTATGAGACAGCTTAGTGGAATGGAGAATGAGCTAGATTTGGAGTTAAAGCACTGAGATTTAAATCCTAGCACTGCCTTATTTTACCAGAGTGACTTTAGACAAGTCACTTAACTTTGCTGGGACTCAGTTTCCTCATTTCTGTGAATTTGACTGGATGACCACTAAGATTACTTCCAGTTCTGAATGATTCTATGAAACTAGGTTCCAAAGTTCTCTATTAGGCCTGATAAGGTAAAAACTCCTGAAATATAGGTTCTAGTCTACTTCTGACTTATGATTGCCTGCAAATACAGAATAGAAGGACCAATAGAGTATTAAGAATTTTCAGAAGCCAAAGGATAAGTTTTTCTCACATGGGCCTAGATATTTTTTTATTCAACAGTAGCTTTAATCATTTTCTAGGGCTTCATATTACTATGTCCAACTTTGTGGGTCCCTAATTATTACCTATGTGCACTTTGCTTGATTTTTCACTGGTTTCCCTTGGCCAGAGGGGAAGAATGCTTTGGGTCTGGAGTCATGTATCATCCATGCAAAAATCCCTACAATGGGAAACACTGACTAAGGACAAAGAACAACATTCCTGACAAGGAGTAAGGTGAAGCATTTTATTCTACATGGCATCATAGTATAATAGATAGCTCACTGAACAGGGAGTCTGAAGACCAGACCATCATTTTATCCCTGGTGGGACCTTGGGTGAGTCACTTAATCTCTTAAAACCTTTCCTTCTTTATTATTATATCATTATTATAATATTATTATTATAATAGTTATTCTTATTATATCCTTATTATGCTAATACCAGCCCTGCCTGTCCCAGAAAGTGACATAAAGTATGGGAAAGTGCTGAATAAAGTGAACATGAACTATTATTATTATTCCTTATAATGTGATCATATAGATCTATATAGAAGAAAAGTGATCAATTCTTTGTTGTATATGAGACAGCTCCCATCTAGCCTTTCTCTAGAGTTGTCTTAGTTGTGTCACTTACCTTCTTGGGGCTTTGAAATGGTTCCCTGTATCCTCAATACTTAAACACAGGTAGCTAAGAACAGATTTCAGGCCAACCCTTAGCCATTCATTCCAGTCTGTCCCTATGGTAAGGTGTCTAGGTATCTCAAATTGGCTGCAAAAAGTACTGGGTTTTGCCTTCATGTCCCAGGTGGCTAAGCACACCTGATTCAGGACCATGTTGGGTCTTATGGCTCCTGCTGGTAATAACTAACTCTAACTGCAAGAGAGGAAGTCCTGCTTCCTCTGTGATAGGTAACAGAGAGTTCCCAGGTTCCACTCTAGCAGCTGCTACCAAAAATAAACCATTGGTGGACAGCAGAGGTTCCCAACAGACTTATTTCAGCTCTGTATCCTCTATAGCCTTAGCTATAGACTCAGAGTTCCTTCTACCTCCAGATCTTGTCATTGTTTTTCAGATGAAAGATAAGAATATATGTCTTCTAGTACCTGGATTCTGGTGAAAGATGATAACAGACATTCTCTTCCTCCTTCTTTTGTTACCTTTTCTCTTTCCCCTTCATCTTCACACACTGTCCATTCCTTTTTCAGCATCCTGCACTAGCTGATATGAATATAGTTACATCATCTTATCACTCACATTCACACAGGCTGCTCTCCGTGTCTGGAAAGTGTTCCCTCCTCATTTCCGCCTCTTGGAATCCTTCACTTCCTTTAAGGCTCAGTTCAGCCATCAACTAGTCAAGGATGCCTTACCTAATCTTTCCATCTCTTCCACTTACTAATGTTCTCTCTCTTCTTTAATCTTCCCTGTAGTATACCCATTTGTGTTTGTATTGCATATTGTACACTGCAGGCTTCTGGAGGCCAAGAGTTGTTTCAAATTGTCAATGGACCTTCTTCCTAGTAAGTACATATTCAATGTTTGTTTAATTGAATTCATTTTAATTTAATTTAATTTGTGTTAACCTGAACCACCTAAACTAATTTCTTATTCTTTATAGATGCTTCTATTACTTCTGGGACATCACACATACTATTAACCCAGCACAGAATGCTTCTCAGCTGAGCATGAGATAGTGGAAAGAACACTAGGAGAGTCAAGGTACCTAGGTTTGAACTTTAGCTCTGCTTATTACTAATTATTGGACCATGGTCTTTCACCTTTATGGGACTCAGTTTTCTTCTATATACCATGAAAGACTTAGATTAGATTAAAAGGTATCGAACTCACCACGAGGCCTGAGTGCCCATTTAAAAATGAAAACTGGAAAATGTCTTTAAAAATAAATAAAAATACAGTACAACACAGATAATGTTAATTTGTGGTTTTCTAAATTACAATTGTGGCTTGTAGGGATCTGTTTCTATTTGAGTTTGAAAGCACTAGCAAAGGTGATCTCAAAGGCCCTTTCCAGCTCTCTCCAACCTTCAACTATTTTTTGAACTGAGTCTATAATTTTATTCATCTAGGGAACTCCTAGCAAGAAAACTGCCTCTACCAAGGCAGATTGGCACCAGCTCTGTAATTTATGGTCCTGGAGGATTGCTTAGAGGCACTCAGAGATGAAGGGATTTGTCCAGAGTCCTGAAAGCAGTCTTAGAGATAGGACTTTGCAACTCCGAGATGGCTATGCCAAGCTTCCTTGACTTCCTGCCATATTGCAAGTAAAATCACATTGTGACAAACTCCTAGGAACCTCCAAATTGTTTTTTGTGCAGATATTATATCATTAAGGTCCGTTCTGAATAGCAAAGCTATTCTCTGTGACTTAGAATTAGGGATAGATAGCAAAGTCTCAGAGTTTCTAGTTTCCCTTAACCTTCTGTGGATCTGTTACTCATAAATCAACCTAAACCTTTTCAGAAGATACATCGGATTTGCATCTTACACAGGAGTTAGGTTCTAAAATCAGCAGATAAGGCAAAAATCAAGTGTAGTCAAAATTATCCTCTCTCTAGAATCCCTTAAGTCATCCATAAAGTACAGTGTACATGGTCTTGTAGCTAGCACTGGCTCTAAGCACTGGGTTGGTGAGGCTAGGGTATAAAACTTAGCTAAACAAACTCATGTAATTCCCCTGCCCTGCTTCTGCCTCTCTTCCTGGCACTCCCTCTCCTTCCCATAACTCTCCCAGGACTGGGAGTAAGATGTGGGAGGTGGCTTATTGGGGTTTGCTGGGGGGCATCCAATATTCAGAGTTTGAGGATCCGCTATAGTGGGTTCTTCCTTATTTGTTTTCTCTCTTTTTACCCTTGGTATAGCTGAATTCACGTAAGATAAATTAACTCAACTGTATTGTTATATTTTCTACCTGTATCATTTCTTTGGGTAATGAATTTCATAACTTTACTCCTTGCTATGTGAAGCAGTATATCATTGTATTTGTCCCAATGATACTTATTTCTGGCTTTAAGGAGTAATTCTTATGGTGAATCAAGATGTTAGCCTTAACCTGAGCTGTAATAGCTTCCACCTGATGGTGTGACATCCCCTACCTGAGCTGTGATATCACCCACCCAAATTTGTGATATACCTCCCACATTCCTCCAGTGGCTATTCCTGCTGATATAATCTGTGCCTGTAGTTTAATTGTTTATGTGGTAACCCAACCAAACATAAAGACATAAGAGATACCTTTGACTCCTTGGGGAGAGATTAAATGGCTCTGGAATCTTTTAAAAAATAAGCTAAATTGCCGGGTATTCTGACTAAATGGAGAACAAACAGGATATTAAGACAAAGAGGAAAAGTCTTTCTTAAAAAGCTGACAATCCTACGAAAAAGTGTCCTCCTTCCCCCACTAACTTTCCTCTTCCCCTCCCTTCCTAGAATACATACAAACATTAACTTCACTTTTGATACCCTTTTTGTGTTGTCTTTGTCCAAAGACCAATAAGCACACAACAGAAGGAACTGAAGCACGTCTATATTGACATTCTTGCTATAAATGAAGCCGGAAGACATAAAGAAATTGCAGCTTAATGGAAGGATGGTTCACCAGTTCTCTGAGAAGGAATCGAGGATTTGGAGTTGATTTTATCCTAGAACCAAAAGCACCAAGAAGCATCTTTTGGTGGAACATTTGGCCATTGTACCTTGCAGTGGTCAAGATAAGCAGACTACCATGGAAATAATTGTAGCTTATGTACCAACAAGTATATGTGTGGAGATGGGGTGGCTAAGTAGTGCAGTGAATAGAGCCCCGGCCCTGGAGTCAGGAGGCCCTGAATTCAAATCTGGCCTCAGATACTTCATACTTACTAGCCGTGTGACCTTGGGCAAGTCATTTAACCCCAACTGCCCTGCCTTCCCCCCTCCAAAAGGCAAAATTTTAAAAAAAGAATATGTGTGAAGAAATTCCATGAAGATATTTACAAGTTCCTCCAAACCAAGGCAACAGATGTCTTGATGGTGACTTCAATACAGAAACACACAGAAACAAAAAGCAAAAAAAAAAAAAAAGCTGGAAAACATTGTTGCTGACTGAGAAATAAAAGAAGCCAAAACTTCTAATTTGAAAGAAGATTTGAACTTTCAAGGGCTAAGTTGAAATGGACATGGAAAGCATAGAAAATTACCAAAGAAAGAAAGGAAATAAATGGTTATTGAGATTAAGGTCATCTTAAAATCAGTTATTACATAATGTAATCAGATGATCAATTAGGACAAAAGTGAAAATCAATACTAAATTAGAAGAAAAGGCTAAATTAAAATACTTCATGTAACTACAGCTGCTCCAACTCAACCTACTGAAACAAGTTGTGGACTCCAAAAAAATGGGAAATGGATAAAAATAAAGACATTGACTTTATTGCCATTCCTCAGAGAAATTAACCTTCTCTAAAATTTGGAATTTTCATTCTAATGAGGAATTTAAAAGGGCCCAGAAACCATCTCATCCAAGAAACTTGTGACGTTCTTGGAAGGCAGAGAGGCATAGCAACCACAAATGAAATCTATAAAAAAAAATAATTTGCAAAACATTCATAGAGGAGGAAGGCGGAAAGTTATGAAGAGTACTGCCTCACAAAAGAACAAAAAGCAGTTGAGGGAAAAATGAGCCTGAAGAGTTTGGTTTTTTGTTATTGAGTTGTTTCCAGTCATGTCTGACTCTTTGTGACCTCTCTGGGGGTTTTCTTGGCAAAGATACTGGAGTGGTTTGCCATTTTCTTCTCCAGATTATTTCACAGATGAGGAAACTGAGGCAAACAGGGTTAAGTGACTTTTCCAGAGTCACATAGTTATTAACTGTCTGAGGTCAAATTTGAACTCAGATCTTCCTGAATCCAGGCCCAGCACTATCCACTGTGCCACCTAGCTTCCACTGAAGAGTTTGGTACCAGATCCATAAGCCAGAATAATGCTCATCTAACCTAAGATGAAGTGTATTCTTTTTTATTGTTTTTATCCTGGGACAGACTTAGAGGTCCTTGGTCTAAGCCAACTATATAACTATACAACTTAGGGTTAGAAAGTTCCTTTTCCTCCTTGTTAAACCCATTGTCATTCTGCATCCTCAAAACTTATTTTTGGACTCTATCCAACCACATTTCCCCAGGCCTTCTTTGGGGGCTTGAGCAAGGAGGTACCCCATACTCCTCTGCCACTCCCTAATCAATATTTATATGACTTTATTGCCTGTGGTGATATTACCTGTGGGTGATAACAAAGGTCTAGGTGAAACCATCAGGGTCCTTAGCCTCTGCCCCTGTTCAGCATTGCCACCTTTATTATTTATATTTGCCAGCAATAAAATCATTGACTTTTGTACACAGAAATTCTGATATTTTGATACTAACAATGACTTGTGTGTAAGAATTGGTATCAAAGACATCATTATCAAAGGGTATGTCCAGGAAAAGTAGTGGATAAATAATTTATAGAGAGGGAACAAGAAGAGGTGAAGAGCCCACATGTTGTACTAAGAGTCACAAAATGTTCAAAGAACAAGAGGAAGGTCTCCAGCATGGTAGCAAGTCCTCTATGGAGGATATTTGGAATGACAGGGTCAAGAGTTACATAGGGTGAATGAGCTTTGAAAGGAGGACCCACAGCTGGGCTGCAGTCCCTCCTTGTTTCCACTTTGTGGAATCATTAGCTTCCTTCAGTGCACAGCTCAGGTGCCTCCTCCTACATGAGGAGGCTCTTCTTGATCCCTCAATTCATTAACAGCTTCTCCCTCTTAAAACTGCTTTGAAGTATTTTGTACATGTTTTGCATTTATTTGTCCATGCACATGTTGTGTGTGTCTCTCCAATAGAACATAAGCTACTTGAGGATAAGGATTATTAAGGTTTTGTCTTTGTATCCTCGGCAATAAACACAGTGTCCAGTACAAAGGAAAAGCTTAATACATAATAATATTTAAATAATACTTGAAGAGTTGCAAAGTGCATTTCATACATTTTCTCTTTTTATTCTCACAATTAGTTGAGATAGTTGCTATTACCACCCTCATTTTAGAGTAAGGAAACTGAAGTTGAGATTAGTTAAATGATTTGACCAGGGTCACACAACTAAGTAAATGTCTCAGACAGGGCTTGAACTCAGGTCTCCCTGACTCCAATTCTAGTAACCCTATCCACTGCACCACCCAGGTGCTTTTTGCTGAATTCACTGGAAACAAATTGAACTTATTCAGAAAGGTGTGATCTCTGAGCGGAATTCTATTCTTTGTGCCTTGGTTCTTCAGTCCAGAACACTGTCCACTGTCAGAAAGATAAAGGTTAATGAAGGCAGAGTCAGCAGAGGGGGCATTCCAATTCACCAGAATGTGAGTAAGTCAGCAAGCCTATAAATTCTATGTAGGTTAATGAAGGCAGCCCAGTTGATGATGATTGGGCAAATCAGTTGAATGGCAAGTGAACAGATGACCAGATGACTATACATCTGTATAGCCCCACATAAAGGGAATGCTATGGCAAAACCCAGCTAAATGCCTCTGAAAGGCAAGAAACCAGCTTGGTGAGCATTCCAGTAAATTCTTTCATGGGTTGCCTACTTAATGTTATTCTTTGATCAGAATTTCCACTATAAGGAGTATACTTACCAGTGCAGGCTCCCCACTTCTTGACCTTGGCCATACCCCGAGAGGTAACCATCCCATATAAAATTTTAACGAAGCTCTTGAGTTTTCAGGCCCTCAAAAGTGTTGAATCAGAACCCAACTGAGTCAGTATACAGGGAATTGAAAAGACTTGACTGCCCTGGTGGCTACAGGCACTGCTCCTCTAGGTATGGCCCTCTTCATATTTTTCATGAAAGTTACTTTCAGTTGAAAAAGATGGTATACAAGTTGGGGAAGAGAACTGCTACTTCTGAAGGTGGCATTCAAAGCCTGCTACCATTTCCTGGAGAGGACCCAACACCTTATGATGCTCAGCTAGATCTAAAAAAAAATAAACCCTGAAGCACCTCAAAGAGATCAGAAAACTCAACCAAGGACAGAGAAGGAAGGACCCCTTTTTTCTAGTTAGTTTAACTTCCTTCTAAGCCTAGTCATTGAAGCCAATACATTCATTCCCTATACCTTAGCTACAGATACATGAGATGATGGGTAGTGAACTGGCCTTAGAACCAGAAAAACCTGGGATCAAGTCCTCCATCTGACACACACTGGTTCTGTGGCCCTGAGCAAGTTACTTAACTTATCCATACTCTAGGCAACTATCTTAAGACTATGCTGGCCTCCATTGGTGAAAGGAGTTTTCTCATCCAGCAGTTCCCTAAACCAATGAAATCACAGGCCAAATCCCAATCACCTCTCCCCCCCCCCCCCGTTACCTTTATCAGTGATAATTATGTGTTATCTTTGTCAAAGAATTCATTATTACATGGCCAACTGACTGAAGATAATCCTCAACAAGGTAGGCTGGTCCTCAGAAAACAGAGGAGCTATTGCCCAGACTGTATATAACCTTTGAAGTCTGGCAAAATGGATAGATTTCTTCTCCACTTGGCATAGCTTTCAAGAGCCCAGGGTCATTTCCACACTAATGAGGCACTTGAGTGAAACAATGGAACATTTTGTAGCCATGAAACCCCACTATGTTTTGTCTAGCTGACCTAACAACAGGCACAAGTCCCTACTGGAAGAGCCAACTATTCACCATCCAAGCAGAGGGAACTTTCTTCCTGAAGTAAAGATGTGATTTATGATACCATCAATGATTAAGGATACGTGTGCCCCTTCCACGAAGAGGTGTTTTATAAACAGTTCTGCCATGGTAATCCAACTATAATGAATATGGGGCTAATTATGACCAGCCACATCACTGCACAGGAATTTCCATATTAAGTGTGATGTCAGCTAGTGTGTTTGACCCTCAAGAAGAGGGTTTCTTAACCTGGAATTCATTAAATTTTTTAAATAATTTTTTCTCTAAATGACTGAGTTTTTATAAGTACTCTATTTTATGCATTTAAAAGTAAGATTCTGAGAAAAGGTCATAAGAATTCACTAGACTGACAAAGTAGTACACAATAACAAGAACAACAAAGATTAAAACCCCATGCTCTAGAGCAGTGGTTCTCAACCTGTGGGTCATGACCCCTTTGGGGGTCAAACTACCCTTTCACAGGGGTAGCCTAAGACCATCAGAAAACACATATTTCCGATGGTCTTAGGAACTGAGACACTGCTCCTCTATCCGTCTCCAGGCAGGGCCGCCCATATGCAGATACGCCCACATACGAGTATTAAAGGGTGATGGCTCTAGGAAGGTTGAGAACCACTGCTCTAGAGTATATCCTTAAGAGAAGGAACCAGTGGCAAAGTCATCAATCCATTATAATGTTTCTAAAACATCAGCACCCCTGGGCAAAACTGATGATGAATGTCATCCCTGAACTGTCCTTCTTACAAGAGGATAATTTCATAATGATGGTGATCAACACTGTCAAAAACGGTTCACTTTCTCTCTTTATTCCTCAAGGAAATGTACCTTCATAGGCTCCCACACTACCCCATATCAGAGCAAGGCCCAATTTGTATAGTACTTGTGGTCTGTCTTCAAGTAAATTTCATTCATTCACTGCCTATCACCCTCAATCTTGTGGCCAATTGGAGAGGAGCAAAGTCATTAGAATAGTATCTCCACTATTGTAGCTCCTACTGTCATGCTTACAGGTCAACTCTTCTAGAAAGATGACCATTCTGGTCAGACATCTGGAATACTGTATTCAATTCAGTATGCCATATTTTTAACAAAGTCATTGGTAATCTGGAGTACATCTAAAAGATGGTGACCAGGGGCCTTGAGATGTGCCCCATGAAGACCATTTCAAGAAACTCTACTTAACTTGGAGAATTTTTTTAAAAAAACTAGAAGAGACATGAAAGCAGTCCTCAAGTATTTGAAAGGCTGCCATATGGAAGAAGAATAAGATTAAACTGCTTGGGCCTAGATGACAAAATTAAGAGCACTGGGTAGAAACTGCTGAAAAGCAGATTTAGGCTTGACGTAAAGAAAAACTTCCTCATAATTAGAACTATTCAAAAGTGATATGGTCTTATTTAAGATGTAGTGAGTTCCCCCTTATCGGAGTTCTTTGAGCAAAACCTGGAGGACCACTTGAGGCAGTGTGATATGGTGGGTAAAATAATATACTTAAAGTTAGGAAGACCTGGTTTAAATCCTACCTCATGAACCTGCCTACAACGTGATTATAGGAGTCACTTAACCATTGCCTTCCTCAGTTTCCTCTTTTGTGGAGTGAGGTTATTGAATTCAATGGTCTATGAAGTCCCTTCCAACTCTAAATCTATAATCCCAAATAGAAATTGAGAGAATCCACAGAACACTAATAGAAAGAAACTCCAAGTTTAACTTGCCAAGATACATATATTGTAGTCAAACTTCAGAATTATTACATTAAATGGAAAAATTTTACAGACAGCCAGAAAAAAAAAACCTTTTCACATTCTACAATGAGACTAGTATAGGTTTATCCCTTGTTTATTAGAAATCAAGAAGGAAACTGGAATATGACATTCCAAAAAGGATTGGTTTATGCCTCAAAATAACAAATCCTATAAAGCTGAACTAATAATTAATTAAAATAATTACTAGCTATGTGTCCCTGGACAAGTCATTTAATCTCTGTAAGCCTAGTTTTCTCATCTGTAGAACAGTGCTAATAATAGCACCTTTTTTCACAGGGCTGTTTACAAATCTTAAGCCCTATTTAAATGTTAGCTATCAACAATTATAATAAAAAAAAGATTTTTGTTCACATACAGATTGGATTTTTGTTCATGTCAAGATGCAGGTTCTGATATGCCTCCTAACTCTGTAATTCTTTGATTCTGTGTTATTCTGTGATCTCTTGTCTATTATCTAGCACTGAACTTGTGAAGCCTGAAACCTTGACCTTGTTTCCTGCTTCAGTCCTCACCCAAACAACTGCTTGTTCCCAACAGTTCCTGGCATCATTGGCTTGCTCTGTATTTCTGAACTCCATCTGTGCTGGAACTTTCCTGTACCACTCATATCAGTGCCACGAATACTTTTCATCACAGTCTGTCCCCAACCCCAACCAAGGACACCCACTGCTCTAGATTATATGGGCTAATATAAAATAATTGGTCCTGGTCTAGGAAGCCAAGCAGTATCTGGATAGTGTGCATAAGACCCACTAGAGAAAGAGGCTATATAAATGGATGATGCTTTTTGAATAGCACTTTTGAAGTGTTCACATCAACCACATTTGGGGAGATAAATAACCCTGTAAACACTTGTAAGCCTTAACTCTTCTGTTAAGGGAAGTCAAGTGATGCTGGACACAAGCATTCTATTTTCTTGGGCAATCTAGTCTTGCCTGAGTTGGGCTGCCTGCCTCCTAAGAGGAGGCTTTACAATGATCTTAAAAATTCCTAGTTCAATAAAGGCAGAACTTAGAGTCACTCCTTGCTTCTCTGACATCTTTGCTCTATCCATTTCAACATGGTCAAGAAGTATACTTATCATGTATAGGTGTGACCTACCAGTATTGCCAATGAAGTGGTGAAGAGAGGTAAGAGTCACCCAAGGGCTCCTGAAACCCAAACTGAAGCTTTAGCCCTTTAGCACCAGACAGAGTAGGGAAGACTTGAATTCAAATCCTGTCACATAACTGTATGACCCTGAGTAAATCACTTAGTCCCTGTTTGCCTCAGTTTCTCCATCTGTAAAATAGAAATAATAATAGCACCCACCTCTCAGGATTATTATGAGGATCAAATAAGTTAACACATATAAGATCCTTGCAAACTTTAAAGGGTTATGTGCACACTTGGCTATTATTATAGGAGGAGGGAGAAGACATGTAGGAGGACAATGTAACAAGGATCTTTTCCAATGCTTTCCATCCTGGAACGAATTTCAAAAACTTCATTCTGCACCCATTTCGAACAGGTCCCTTGGTATTCTCCCAAAGGCTGGTTCTTAATGAGTACTACTCAAAGGAGGCCAGATATAAAGGGAATTAATAGCACAGCATTGACCTCAATGAGAGAGCTCATTTTGAGACAATAGCAGGATATGGTGGCCGAAAAAGCTCTTGTCGTCTTAGGCGAGAGCTCCACTGTGCTCTGCTCTGGACAACAGGCCTTTCCTGGAGTCCCGTATTTTGTTCTTCAGAATCAATTGGTCAGCACTCAGTCACACTGAGCTTCTACTTTATGTAGTGCAATGTATTAAGGAGAGATACCTGGAGGTGGTGGAAATAGCCCTGGATTAGAAGTCAGGAGAGCTGAATCCTAGTTTCACCTCTGCTATAGGCACTTAACTCTTAGAATTTAACTCTTCTGAGCCTCAGTTGACTCAACTGTAAAATGGGGATAAAAGGAAAAAAACCCACTGAGGGGGAAGGTGAGAGGGGATGAGTGAACCTCATTATCGTTGGATTTGGTTTAATGACGGAGTAACATGCACACTCAACTGGGTATGGAAATCTATCTTAACCTACAGGAAAGTAGGGGGGAGGGAATAAGTGGGGGTGTAAAAGGGAGGGCAAATTGAAGGAGGGGGTAATCAGAAGCAAACATTTCTGAGGGACAGAGTCAAAAGAGAATAGAATAAATGGGGTGGGATAGGATGGAGGGAAAACAGTCTTTTACAACGTGACTACTATGAATATTTTTACATGATTACACATGTATAACATATATCAAATTGCTTGCCTTCTCAATGAGGGTGGATGGGGAAGGAGGAAGGGAGAGAATTTGGAACTCAGAGTTTTAAAGACGCATGGTAAAAATTGTTTTTACATGCAACTGGGAAATAAGATGTACAAACAAGGGGGTATAGAAATCTATCTTGCCCTATAGGAAAATAGAAGGGGAAGGGGAGAGAAGTGTGTGTGGGGGGGTGATAGATAGGAGGGCAGATTGAGGGAAGGGGTAATCAGAATGCACACTGTCTTGGCGTGGGGAGGAGAGAAATGGGGAGAAAATTTGGAACTCAAAATCCTGTGGAAGTGAATGTTGAAAACGAAAAATAAATAAACAGATACATAAAAAGCAAGCAAACAAACAAACAAAAAAACCTACCTCCCCTAACTACCTCAGAGGGTTGTTGTGGGGATCAAAAGATACATGCAAAAGCAATTTTCAAAGTGGTACAGAGATGTAAGTGATAATCATTAATTATTATTATTATCATTATTGCAGGGAGAATAAATCATAGAAATTGTCCAGCTTGTCCCTGTCCTTCAGAAGAATGTGATACGTCCTCAGTGGGGAGACAGAATGCAAATGCATTTCAAAGGAAGCAATGATAACACCTAACTACAAAAGGAATGCAAAGGTCGCAGGATTCAAAATTAGGATCTGGAAGGTATCTCAAAGGTCATTTGGCTTCATCCCTTCAATTTATAGATAAGGGAGGAAAACGAAGGTGAGGGAAGGCAAGTGATGTGCCCAAGATCACAATGGTGCCCACAGGTGGCAATCAGCTGAGGTGGGTGTAATCAGAGCCAGCTTTCTGGAAGACCTGAGTTCTGAACTCTGTCATGAGAGAGATAACAAACACGGATGAGCAGAGAGAAGAGGTAGGGGTGAGGTGAGGAGGAATGGTGTGTGAGGGTGGTTAAGGTCAGTTGTCATGGTTTGAGCTAAGGGAAAGAGGTAGAAACTAACAACAATGACATATATGGAGAATAGTCCACTTCATTTGACTGGAAAGGTAAAAGAATAAGCATTTATACAGCCCCTAATATGTGCTAGTCACTGTGCTAAATGCTTTAACAGATACTATCTTATTTGATTTTCACAACAATCTTGCAAGGTAGATGCTACTATTATCCCCACTGTTGAGAAACTGAGGGAAACAGAGGCTAAATGACTTGCCTCCAGTCGCACAGCTGAGTATATAAATATGGATTTGAATTCAGGTCTTTCTGCCTCCAGGTCTAACATTCCATTCACTATACTACCAGCTGCCTCTTTGGAAGTAGTAAGAGATGAATTTGGAGCACTGTGGGAAGAGTCTTAGCAGAAAGCTTTATATAGTAGACAAAGGAATTAAGATTTGGTAAAATAGTCAATAGGGAGCTTTTGTAGAGTAGAGGAAAGGTGTTTAGGAAGACACAAAGCCAAAAATACTGCTGCTCATGGCAAATATAAAAAGCCTCAAGCTAGAATCCTGAGAGGTTTTATCTTTTATCAAAAATAAACCAGGCAACAGACAATTTGGAATGCTAATAAGATGACCTCTCTTGGTCTGTGTTCTGCATATATTAACTCTTTAAGAAGTGTCTTCTGAATTGATTTACTTGAATATAACTGAAACATCTGAAATCACAGCTATGACCCCTTTACTTGCACATTCTGACCGACTGTTCTTCCTTTTCTTTCCTTTTTTCTATTTCTTCCTTCTTTCTATTTTCATTCAACAACATTTGGCATTATCTACTATATGTGAAACACTAGGACAAATGAGATACCCTTCCTGTTCTCATGGAACATATAATCTAGCAGAAGATGGTAACACAGGTAATAATACACCTAAAGGGGATATAAATTAGAATATGATAAATATATAAAAGAAGTACAACGTGCTAAGGGATTTGATGAGAAAGGAATCACCACCAGGTGGGGGAATCAAGGAAGACTTCAAGGAAGACGTGGCATTTGAGCTGGGCTGTTGTAATTATTATGGGATCTGAAGATCTTCCATGCTCCTTGAACTTGCTGATGTAGCAGGAAGGGGTGGGGAAGAGGAATCCCAAGCCAAGCTACAGTCAGTGCAATAAGTGGAAGCAGCAGCTGGGATGCGAACTCCTGTTTTTTTGAGCCAGCCAGAATTTCTGCTAATGACTCCTGCTGAGGTCTGCCAGGGATGGGAACTGCAGGGGGGCCAGAGCTGCTGGGAGCAAGCTGCACTAATGCTGAGCAGTTGCCGTGAGTGAGAAGAGGAGGATCTTTGCCTGAGGTAGCTTGTTCTTTTTTGAAGGTTTGAGAATGTGGGTGTTTACTACATTAACTACATGTGCCAACTTCATTACCACTGTGATGGCTTTGACTTTCTGGTTTTGCGACTCAGGTTTCTGGTATTTGAATAAATGTTCTAGCTATATCCCCCATGTAGAGAGCCTGTTACATTTTAAATTAATAACCATATCAGCATATTTATAGTTACTGTAGCCATTGTGAATACTGCATTGTTGATACAGCTGTGAAGGATAAGTAGAATCTCAATAAGCTAAAGTTAGGGAAAGGGCAGTCCAGGCACAGTAAAAATTGTAAACAAGATTATGGAATCAGAAAGGGTGAGCTATGTTCTTTGCACCACAAAAAGTTATGTTTGGCCGGATGGAGTTTAGGGTACACGAGAAGACAATGCAAGAGATAAGTCTGGAATGGTAAATCAAGATTTGATTATGGAGGTCCAGAATGCTAAGCCATGGGGTTTGGTCTATATTTTGTAGGCAATGGGGGCCTCTGAAGGGGTTTGAAGAGTGAACTGATAGGATCACACTCGTGTGTAGGAAGGCCACTTATCCTTCCTGTGAAGGACAGATTGTTGGGTGAAGAAGCTGAAGGTGAGAATCTGTTAGAAGGCTTAAATTAAAGTGATGCTAAGAAGGAGATGTGTATAAGGAATGAAATCAATTATACTAAATAACTAATTGGATGTATAGAACAGAGAAATATGTAAGTAATTCCACAAATTTCCTGAACACAAATCTTCTGGTGGATACTAGTTTTCAAAGATTCAACAAAAGGTTTCCAAAAATCCCTAAATTGTGCTCTGGATGTTTCTTACATTCAAGGCAGATAAAAACAAAGAGAATGTTTAGTAAATATTCTTCTGTGTGCACTTCTACCAAATTTTAAACTTTTTCATAAATGTATCCATTTTATTATGCAACCTGCACACAGCAATTAAAGTTCTTTGGAGATTCAAGTTTAATTCATTTGCAAGTGAAAATGTATCAGATAGAGAAGTGAGTTTTCCAATCCCTATGCAAAGTGTAGATCATTGAGTTTGACTACCATTCTAGGAAAAATTCTAGAATGTTTTACCAGTGAGTTGTCTGATAAATATCTGGAAATGTAAGGAGTGAAGACAGAATCATAAAATTTTTAGCATGAGAAGGAACCTCAGAAACTATCTTGTCCAGATCATATCTGAAATGAATATCATTATAACGTAGCTAACATGGTCATCTAGCCTCTGCTGAAAGACCTTTGATGAGAGAGAACTCACCACCTCCAGAGGAAGTGCACTTCACCTTGGGACAGCTCTAATAACTGGGCAGTTTCTCCTGACATTAAGTGCAGATTTTTCTCTCTGAAATTTCCTCTATGGTATTCCTACTTCTTCCCTCTGGGGTCAAACAAAGCAAGTCTCACCCCTTTTCCACATAAGAGCCATTCAAATATTCTGCTATTTATTACCTATGCAACCTTGAGCAAGTCACAATCTCCATGGACCTTGGTTTCTTTTATCTGTAAAATGAGATAATTAGATTAGATGGCCTCTCTGGTCCCTTCCAGCTCTAGATCTATGACCTTAAGATAGCATGAAAGTCCCTCTGAGTCTTCTTTCCTCCAGGCTAGACATCCTCTATTCCTTTAACTGATCCTCAGATGAAATGGACTCATGGCCTTTCTCTCTCCCCAATACCCTCTTCTGAGGGGTTGCCAGTTGATTGCTATTCCTCCTAAAACATGGCACCCAGAAACGAACAAAATAATCACAAAGTACAGAACATGGCTACATCAAATTTATATCAAAGTAATCTCATGTTCTTTTTTTGATACTGGAAAAGTGGGGAAAGAAGGAAATATCAGTTATCTGTATTTCAGCAAGCATTTGACAAAGTCTTATGCTATGCTGTGGATAAAATGGAGAGACAAGGGCAGTACAGCTCAGAAAATCTTTAGTTCAGTTGTTTTTCAGTCTTGTTTGATTCTTCATGACTCATTTGGGGTTTTCTTGGTAAAGATAAACGACAGTGAGTTTTCCAGATTTTAGGCCTGGTACTCTATCCACTGTACCACCTAGCTGCTCCTCAAGAATTGCTGTTCAGTCATGCCATACTCTTCATGACCCCATTTGGGAGTTTTCTTAGCAAATATGCTGGAGTG
Organism: Pseudochirops cupreus; assembly: GCA_028627135.1. Taxonomy (NCBI): domain Eukaryota; kingdom Metazoa; phylum Chordata; class Mammalia; order Diprotodontia; family Pseudocheiridae; genus Pseudochirops; species Pseudochirops cupreus. The sequence continues at coordinate 118,852,315 of CM053581.1, read as the reverse complement.
GTTTGCCATTTCCTTCTTCAGCTCATTTGTCAGATGAGGAAACTGAGGCAAAGTGTTAAGTGACTTTCCCAGGGTCACATAGCTAGTAAGAGTCTGAAGCCAGATTGGAAATCAGGTCTTCCTGACTCCATGTCAGGCACCCTTATCTACTGCTCCATGTTTGCTGCCCTGTTTGAAAGATCTTGATAGCCGAATGTCTGGAACCCACAGGTGATCACTAATAGTTGATACCATCTTGAAAAAGGTCTCTAGTAGAATGCCTCAGGCAGAAGGCTTTGACACTGCCGTTGTTTAACATCTTTTATCAGTGACTGAGATAAAGGTATAGATGACAGGCTTATCAATTTGCACACTGAATGGCAGAGTTAAGAGCTAAAAAAAAATTCTGAAGGTTAGAATCTGTAGGGCTAAATCTAGAATGAAATTTAAAAGGGATCAATGTAGAGTCTTACACTAAAATTCAAAAAAGCAACTTCATAAATACAAGATGAGAAAGCATTTTGCCTGAAAAAGATCCAGAGGCTTCAATGGACTTCAAGTGCAATTTCAGAGAAGGTGACATAGCAGCCACAAAAACTAATGTGATCTTAAACTCTATTAAAAGAATTAGGACTAAGGCAGTGGCAGTCCCATAAGGACCGAGAACAGTGATGTTCCTGTATTTGGGGAAGGATGTTGATAAGCTGGGAAGTGTCTAGAAGAGAGGAACAAAGATGGTGACAAGCATCAAGATAATGTCATAAAAAGGAAGATTTTAATGAAATAGGCATTTTAGCCTGGAAGAGAGAAGACTTAGAGGGATATAACTGTCTTTAAGTTTCTGAAAGACTGTCACATGGATAAGGGGTTAAACTTGTTCTGTGTGGCCCCAGAGGGAAGAACTGGAGCAATGGATACAATTTTCAACAAGGCAAATTTGGGCTTAAGGTAAGGAAATGCTTCCTAATCATTGGAACTAACCCAATGAGTTCCCTCAAGAGACAATGACTTCCTCATCATTGGAAGTCTTTAAACCCAACTGGATGACCATTTGTTGGGGATGGAAAAGGGAGAGTCCCCAACCAAGTTGGACTACTTGGCCTCTGAGATTACTTCCAAATCTGAGATGTGGTCGTTCTGTGAACTCATTTTTGGTAATGAAAATATTTAAACAAATTTTCATTCTTGTGTTCAAATTTTTTAACATCCTGGTTTAACTCAAATTACATTTTCAAAAATCTCCTTCTTGACAGCCAAAGACAGCAGCAAGATACATTAACTGAGCATGTTCAGACTCTAATGGTAAATGTTACTGAATTCAGCATTTTTGTTCTGAATAAAATGTATAATGTGTACTGACTGTGGAAGAACTTTAAGCATGGGGACAACTTTGCTGCTAAATTGTTCCTAGTGAATAAAGCAACATATAAATGCCAACATATCTGTGGCCATAATAATTTCCCTTCTAATTAGCCAGGGCCCCACATGTGGCTTGCACAGACAGAACTTTCACTCAAAACATTCACTGGGATCTAAGGTCTGTTTGTAGGTTGAGGGACATAAATTAATAGATTTTAAAAAGTAAGGTCTAGGCCTATTATTCCCCAAAAGATAAGCCTGTCAACAGATATGAACAAAAAGATATTTAAGAATAGGTTGGATGATCACTTGTCAGTGACAGAACCAAGAAGATTCATACTTTGGGTAGGATTTTGGAAATCCCTTCCAACCCTGAGATTCTATGATTCTAGACTGCAGCTGTAGAAGAGAACATAGCTCCAGGTTTCTGAGGTTCCATCCAGTGGACATCCACACTAAGCAAGAAAAACCAAAGGGTTCCTGGGAGCAAAAATCCAGTCATCTCTTACTATAAATTAGTGTAACCAGGTAGGCATGGCCCTACAAGCAGGCACAGGGTAACACAGTACCTTTGGCACTTTAGAGATCTTAAACAGGCCATGAAACCTCACTGAAACTTCAATTTGCTTATAAGAACTGGGGCAATGAGAGGATTCTGGGAAGATGGCGGAGTAGGTCAGAAAATTCTAAGCTCTCGAGATTTCTCCCCACAAAAAAGTTAAAACAGCACCTTAGAGTGAACAAAGTGTGGGTGGAGATACATAAGAATAGGGCCATAACTGGGGTTCTCCTGGTACAATTTGAGAAGATCAGAAGAAAAATCCCAGGACACAGTCAGGTCCCTGTGAAGAGTAAACACCTCCAGGCTAGATTCTGTTTTAACAGCAAGCAGCAAGCCCCTTAAACAACAAGTGGCAAGCCTTGGGGTTAGTTGGTTTGAGAGTCTGCCTTGGCCTCAGCCCCCCAAATTTTTACCCTGGGATGGTGAGGGAAGTGGGGTGTCTGAGCCTGGGGAGATAGAGGGAACCTCTTTTAAACAGGAATGCCAGACTCAGCTGTGCTGAGAAGAGCGGTCCAGTGAGCACAGAAGCAATGGGGCAGAAGACCCTGGCTGTGGGCACTTACAGGAGATTGTAGGTTTGGCTTTGGCTCCAGGCTGGAGGAGAGAACTGAAGACCTGGGGCAAGAGGCACCATTTCCCACACCCCAGGGCTAGAGGTGACTACAAATAATTAAGCTATTACCACAAAAAAAAATGCACAAGCAAAGGAGAAAGAATCCAATTATACAAAGCTATTATGGGAATAGAGATGACTGGTGTTCATCTTCAGAGGAGGATACTGAAGTAAAGAAACCCCCAAAGAGTAATGTCAAATGGTCACCTGCCCAAAAAGTATTCACAGAAGATCTTTAAAAAGACTTTAAAAATCAAATGACAGAGATGGAGGAAAAACTGAAAAAGAAAATAAAAACAATCCAAGAAAAACAAGATGGATATGAAAGGAAAGTCAACCAATTAGAAAAGGAGATCCAGAATCTTAAGGAAGAAAATGACACTGTGAAAATTAGAATTGGGCAAAGTGAAGCCAGTGAAATTATAAGAGATCAAGAAATGGTTAAACAAAATGTGAATAATGAAAAAATAGAAGAGAAAGTGAAACATCTTATAAAAATATGACAGATTTGGATAATAGATCAAGAAGAAAAAATATAAAAATAACTGGACTAACGGAAAGTTATGATCAAAAAAAGAATCTTGATACAAAAATACAAGAAATAATCAAAGAAAATTGTCCTGAAGCATTAGAACAAGGGGAGAAAATATTTTTAAAAATCCATCAATCACCACTTAAAAGAAATCCTATAAGGAAAATTCACAGGAATATCAATAGTCAAATTCCAAAAGCCCCAGCTCATGGAAAAAATATTAAATACATCAAGATTAAAACAATTTAAATATGATGGTGCCACAATTAGAATTATACAAGACCTAGCAGCAGAGACATTAAAGGACTGCAGGTCTTGGAACACAACATATTGAAGAGCAGAAGAACTGAGGCTCTGGACAAAAAAAATCATGCACTGCAAAATTAAGTATTATCCTGAATGAAAAAAAAATGGACTTTTGATAAACTCTTGGTCTTTCAAGACTTTGTTTAAAAAATCCTCAACTTAATAGAAGATTTGACATACGGGAACCAAGAGAAATATAAGACACATAACAAAGACTGATTATAAGGGATCCATAAGGACAGATGTTTACTTTTTATATGTGTAAAATATAAAATGAATGTTTAAGGTTCTTATCAATAATTGGGTTGTTCATAAGAAAGATTGGGGTATACCTGAATATGATGTGAATTTCAAAAGCAAAAAAATTTCAAAACAACTTAAAAGAGCAATTATTTTATACAAATGAAGTGCAAGAGGAAGAACTGATATAGAGGAATTAGATGGGGAGGAGAGCTGGTAGTTGTGGTAACCTATTTCCATTGGAAATGGGTTTAAGAGGGAACTACGTATATATATTTAGAAGAGTATAAAAGTCTTCTAAATTAAGAAGACATAAAATGGTAGGGGCTTAGGGAGGGGAGAGAGGGCAAAGGAGGGATCTTTAGAGGGGAAGGTGAGGGAATAAGTAAAATAGGGGTATAGAAGGGTGTTAGATTTATGGGAATGGAAGGATAGGGAAGGGATCCTTGGAGGGGGGTAGGCAAGACATAGGAGGGCAAGGCAGTGGGTAGAAGTAAAGAAGAGGAGGCAGGAGGGTCTAAATTTTATTGTAGCCTCCTGGGGGCGGGGGAGAGGGGAAAAAAGGAACAAAGTGAAAAAGTACACAGCAGAGAACAAAAGAAAACTTACAAGGAAGCAAAGAAAAGATGGACAATTCTCAACACAAAGTGTGTTATTTATCATACAGGCTTTCTTGAAATGAAAATTTACTGTTACACATTTTGAATCCTTTCTTATGTTCTGCTAAGCACACCACATGCTTTTTTTTCTTTCTTTGGATTTAAGTTCCAATATTTAAGTTAATGGTATGTTTTTGTTTCTTTATTTTATATTTGTGTTCTGGCCCCTAATTCTAAAATAAAATTAAAAAAAACAACTGGGGCAACTAGGTGGTACAGTGGATAGTGTTGGGCCTGGAGTCAGGAAGACCTGAGTTCAAATCCAGCCTCAGATACTTACTAGCTGTGTGACCCTAGGCAAGTCACCTCATCCTGTTTGCCTCAGTTTCCTCATCTGTAAAATGAGCTGGAGAAGGAAATGGCAAACCACTCCAGGATCTTTGCCAAGAAAACCCCAAATGGGGTCACAGAGAGTCACACACAACTGAAACAACCCAACAACAAAATAAGAATCATCTTCCTTACTTTGCCTACATCACAAGATTGTTGTGAGGATCAAATGAGGTTTGACAGCTGTAAAGTATTATATATATATATATATATATATATATATATATATATATATATATATGCAAAGTAGCACTATGTCTACTGCCATGATTATTTTCGTAACATCCCCTCTAGTTTTTAAAGTCACAAGTGGACCCCTATGCTGGGTGAGCAGCATACATAGAGTACAGTGTTGTAAACAAAGAAAATTTACATAAAGTTGATCTGACACATATTTGATAATTTTCATATCCGCATTCATACTGTGAGGTGTTCATGCATAAATAATAAATGGCTCATAATCACAGTGGTAATTAGTATTATTTTTTTCATGGTCGAATTAAGCATTTCTGGGATTTACCAGGGGAAGGATAATATCAAAACAGGATAGAGCAAGAATTTGCTGCAAAGGTCTACTGGAGGCCCCTAAATCTATCATACATTGCACAGTGGACCCAGCTACCTAGAGTCTAGCAAGGGGCTACCCACAGGCCATCATATTCTAGATCAGTGGTTCTCAACCTTCTTAATGCCACGACCCTTTAATACTCATATGTGGGCATATCTGCATGTGGGCCAACCCGCCTGTAGACAGATAGAGGAGCCATGTCTCGGTTCCTAAGACCATCGGAAATATGTGTTTTCCAATAGTCTTAGGCAACCCCTGTGACCCTGTGAAAGGGTCGTCTGACCCCAAAGGGGTCACAACCCACAGGTTGAGAACCACTGTTCTAGATCTTAAAAGCATGAACTTCCCATCTCCTTCCCTCTCACAAGACTAGCTCTATCCCCTTTCCATGATGAATGGAGAAACCTCTAAATAATTAATTATAGTTGTTTGAATATGAGGACCCTGGATTCCTTGATGAATCAGAAACCTTAACTTTCCAACAAGCCTCAAACCTGGTCTACTCCTACCCTTCTTACTGCTGGCCCAATTATTCACATATGCCATTTAGCTAACCAACAATATAACAAGTTGCAGGGACTTGGAAAACCTAGAATCTTCAACCTTGAATGGGTTTCTTAGTTTCCCTGTAACTCATTCTCCTCATCTGAATGGAAAAGGTTAGACAGAATGATCTCTTTAGGTTCCTGACATCCTATGGTTTTGTGATGATCAAAGTGTTCTAAGGTTACTTATAAACTGGTGGGTGGGAACAATCTACAACATACAGCCCATGAGGGAATTCAAAGAAGAACAGGAATCAAAGATGTCGACATGGAAGATGGGCTGATCATATGGTAAGGAAGAGGAATGGTATCATCAAGATGATAGGAGGATGATAGGAGGAAGGCCTCTAGCACATTGGATGGACTCATTATGGCAAATTCATGAGAGCACATGGGCAAGAATTCTATAGGATGGGAAAGAATGGATAGGTAGTGATATGCAATGATGGAAACAACATTCTGATCAATGAAATCACAGATCTATTTAAGAATCACAGAGATGGCTCCATCTGTACATTTGGGCACTGAGTTCTTTGTGCTTGGGTAAAAGGCCAGGTAATTGGATAGAGCATCTGGCACCTGGCTGGGGTAGCTTAGTTGGAAGAAGAACAGTTTGATAAGTATTAGACTACTAAGGAGCCCTATAGTTTAAGGTCGGAGGATCAGGTCTTCTCCCCCAAATAATCTATAGGAATAGGCCTGAGCAGACAATCAGAAATGACAAATTTATAAACAGCAAAGATTTCTTCCTTTTATTTACTAGCTAAACTATGTCTTCCCCTCTGTGTGTCTATCCCAAAGACCTATAAGGCAAAGGGACCAAAATGAAGAAAATGAGGTTTTGCAAAAGGAACACTTTGTCCAATACCATGTCACCATTCTGGGGTCAAAAAAGATGATCTTATGTGGACCCACAGGGCTTCTCCCACCACCCCCTGGGTGGGGATGAATTGATTGCTTGTCCTCCTTCATTCTCTTCTTGAATGATGCTTCCCTTACCCTGGATCCCCTCCCCAGTCTTATTTCCCTGAAAGTCTAGCCACGTTCCCAAGTATATCAGAGCTGACTCCCTCCCCACTACCAGCCCCAGCCCTGCCTTGCCCCCAGAGGCCTCTTCTAGAAATCTCAGTAAAATCAGGGTGAAAGAGACATAATAGCAATGATTATCACACTCACACTAATAGCTGGCCTTCAGCTCTTTAAGACTTGTAAAGGACTTGCCACACATTATCTCATTTGAGCCTCCCTATAGCCCTGTGAATGAATATAGATCCAGAATGGGAACGAGCATGAGGCCCAGGAGACTGGGTCCCAGATGCCAACATGGGCTGGGGAGGGGGGAATTCTCCTCCTTTAAGCTTCATTCCAGTCTATACTGATCCTTGTCCTCATCTACAGACTTTCCTCTATCAATCAGTCAGTCAGTCAATAGGCATTTAATTTTTTTTTTAATAATAAGCATTTATTAAATACCTACTATGTACTGTCCTAGTGTTGGAGATACATAAAGAGTCTAGCCTCAGGACTAGAGACTACTATTAAATTTGTAACCAGTTCCTTTTCAAAGGATACTCACATTTGCTTTATGTTTGTCCAGACCACAGAGAGTAGCCAGCAGTCAGGCGCTTTGTCCCGGTTTGTGCTGGGGCTGGGGGTGGGAGAAGTTATGGCCACTCAGGTAGTTATCCCACCTGTCAACATGTCACCACTATTTCTTACCTCTGGAGTCAATAAACTTGCATTGGATATGGGGGGGTCACTATTGGGGTGGAGGTGGGGATGGTGGGAGTTGTGGGGGCAAGTTTTAAATAATGATTTGCTTTAATACATTCAGGTGAATATGCATATGGGGTTAGTGAAGTAAACAGAACTCTAAAGTAGGAGTGGGTCACTCAGTTGGATTCCTGCAAAATGATTATGGCAATCGCCCAACTTGAAGAAAGGAGATGGTCCAAAGTACAATTGTAAACTAGGGACTGGACAAGTTAAGAATCAGAGCCTGCCAAGCAAACCAAACCTAAGACAAGGGATTTTCAAGTCAACAAGATCTGTGTGGAGAGAAGGATGACAAAAATGTCAGTAAAATGATTAGGTGATGCAAGCTAGGTCCCTGTGACTTCTCCCATTTGTGCTGGATGCATATGGCTGGCTGTATCCCCTCTCTAGCTGTTGCACATCTGTCCAACCAGTAAGGCTGTGAACCAGAATGCAAACTTTCATTGGTTTGACCCATTTCACTTGCACCATTAGGGTGTGAGATGACTTCAAGGTGTCAAAGAGGTTATTAGGCATAGAGATAACTGAAAGATACTTAGAGATAATTCAGTTCAATCCATTTACTTTATAGATGAGAGAAATGAGGCTCAGACAGATTAAGTGACTTGCCAGAGGTCACATAGCAAGTTAGAAGAATAGTCTATCCCTGGTATTTCAATCATTTTTTCAAGAGCCACATTGGCATCATATGTCAAGGGTTAGAGAGAAGCAGTGTGGGCAAAGTATAGAAAGATGCTGTCTTAGTCAGGAACATCCGGGTTCAGTACTGCCTCTGACACATACAAGTTGAATTAACCTGGTCAAGTCACTGAGAGGTTAAGTTGGAATTTCAGAACTAGATAGAAAATTTCTGGTTTATCTTCTCATTTCCTTCTTTCCTTCCTTCCTTCCCTCTCTCTAATTCTCTAAAAATATAAGTTAAAGAGAAGGTGTTGAGCTGCATTTGAGAGGAAGATTCTCACTGAAGGCTACCCTGATGAAATCATGGGTCCAGTTAAAAGACCAATAACAACAATATTGTTTACCATTAAATAAAACTTAAGTTGATTCATAAAGTCGTGTCTTGGTTTCAGACAGGATGAGAGACGCTCTGACAGGAAGAGTGTACGATTATTTCTGGTGTAGCAACAAACATATGAGGTAAAAATGGAGAAGGTGGGGACAGAGATACTATGTGGAATGTGTGTAGTGGGCAGAGGAGTCAGCTAGATCGGGGTCCAAGTGCTGCCTCTGACATGTACTGGTTGTGTGACCATGGATAAGTCACAAACTCTCAGCTGACTTTTATTAGCTGTACAACCACAGACAAGCCACTTACTATCTCTGAGTCTGGTTCCTTATTTATAAATCACATATAACACCACCAGCAAGACTGCTAAAAATCCAGGTAAACTAAATCTGTAGCAGTCTCCTAATCAAATAATAATAATATTAATTGGCCAATTGTTATTTGTTAATTAAATTAATTAACAAAACCTTTATAAAGCACCTACTAGGTGCTGTGCGTGGTGCTAAGCACTTTTCAATTACATGATTTTTGTAACAACCCTGGCAGGTAGGAGCTGTTATTGTGCTTATCTGATAGATGAGAAGACTGCAGCAAATGGAGGTTAAATGCTTTGCCTGCAGTTGCATAGCTAGGAAACGTCTGAAGCCAGATACGAACTCAGGCCTTTCTGACTGCAGGCCCAGGGCTCCATACGCTTCACCACCTGTAGCTTTCTCAGCTCTTCACTCTTCTCTTTCACTCCACAGTGACCGGCTCCAGGGAGGCTGGTTGATTAAATTTCCATGTCTCGTAGCTTCCCAGGAGTCCGTATAACTTATGTAAATAAGAGAGGAAACAAAAGGAGGGGGTCATTCCCGGGGGAAATGGAGAATTAAACTGTCAACATCCCCTCGTGGCCTCCATGATTTCTCTGGCTCTTTGTTGTAGATCATGCTCCCCTGCCCTCAATTCCTGTCGCCCATCTGAGAGGGGCTCAATAAAAGTACAGAAGCTTGCATGGGGGCCTCAATGACAAATCTGCACAGTCCCTCCCACCCCAACCCCAGGATTTTGTGAGGCCCACAGTACAAATGCATGAAGGCAACAAAGACACATTCTATCCTAAGGAATTCAGCAGCCTTCTAAGGAACCCAATCACGCACATACTTGTCCTCACACCTCTAAATCCAGAGCTCCCCAAACTTTCTAAGAGAAAGGACTCTTTTCCCCCCTCTTCAAAGCTTTGAGATCCTGAGCATATAGAAGGGAGGGAATGGGGATGAGGGATGGGGAGAAGGTATGTCACTACTAGGAATCCCTGAAGATGGGAGCAGGGGTAGGAAGTAGAGGTGGTAACCAGTTTGGTGACCTATCTAGTAAGGATGATCCAACTATAGATACTTATCTACTAGACCAGGGGTGGGGAACTTGTGGCCTCGAGCTCACATGTGGCCTTCTCCATCCTCAAATGTGGCCCTTTGATTGAATGCAAACTTCACAGAAGAATAGTAACACATTTTCAATTAATTTTTTATTCCTTTTTTTGGAGGGGAGAAGGCAAGGCAATTGGAGCTAAGTGACTTGCCCAAGGTCACACAACTACTAGGTATGTCAAATGTCTGAGGCCAGATTTGAACTCAGATTCTCCTGACTCCAGGGCTGGTGATGTACTCACTGTACCACCTTGCTGCCCCCAATTAATTTTTTAAAAAAAATTTGTCATGTACCTACAATGTGTCTGGTACTGTCAGAGGCTCTACGTATAGCAGAGACTCTTGCTCAAAAGGAGGTTACAATTGAATGAAGAAAGAGCATGAACACAAATGATTATGATGAAGGGAAGATGAGATCGTGCAAATGAGGCAAAGTGCTATGAGAACTTTGAAGAGGCATTGCTTTCATGTTGGGGGATTGAGATGTTCAGGGAGAACTTCATAGAAGGGGTAGCATCAGTTCTTAAAGAACAGGACTGACATCAGCAGGTAAGAACAGGAAAAGAATAGGTTCCCCTCACGGAGAGCAGCATAGACAGCAGCATGAAGCAGAGATCAGGTAGGATAAAAGTCTTCATCTTCAGGATTCTCCCAGCATCCTTCCTCCTAGGGGATCAGGCTGCTGTTGATGGTCTTAATGACTAATTACTGGTAGATCAGACGAATGCCGAGCACTTAGCATATCTTGATTCCAACATGTAGTTTAGTCTCTCATAGGATTCTTGTGGTAAGATGGCAAAATTATGTTGAATGATAATATGATTAGGTGGATTTGAAGCTGAATGAACAATTGTACTGAAAACGTTGATTAATGGATAAATATCAGCATGGAAATGGCAGCAAGATGGCACATTGGATAGAGTGCCTGGGCTGGAGTTAGGAAGACTCATTTTCCTAAGTTCAAAACTGACCTCAGATAGTTACTAGCTGTGTGACTCTATTTGCCTTGGTTTCCTCATCTGTAAAATGAGTTGGAGAAGGAAATGGCAAATCATTGCAGTATCTTTGCCAAGAAAACCCCAATGGGTCATGAAAAGTCAGACATGATTGAAAATGACTGAACAGCAATCAATATGGAAGGAGGTCTCCCATGGTAGGCCATACACAAGACCATGCCCATGGCCCAGTCTTGTTCAATATTTTTATCAATGGCTGAAATGATGACATTGATTTGATGCTTGCCAAATAAGTGAATGAAATGAAATTGAGGGGGATAGGTCAAAATCAAGAGGAGAGACAGTCATGTATTAGCATTTACTAAATGCCTACCATATGGCTGTGTTAATTGCTAAGAATACTAAGAAAGGCAAAAAATAGTCCCTGCCCTCCAGGAGCTCACAGTCTAACAGGGAAACGACATGCAAATGACTATGTGCAAACAATTTATTGTTATTCAATCATTCTTCAGTCACGTCTGACTCTTCATGACCCCTTTTGAGGTTTTCTTGGCAAAGATACTGGGATGGTTTGCCATTTCCTTCTCCAGCTCATTTTACAAATGAGGAAGCTGAGGCAAACAGGATGAAGTGACTTGCCCAGGGTCACATAGCCAGTAAGTGTCTGAAGCCACTTTAGAACTCAGCCACTTTAGAACTCAGTCTTCCTATCTCTAAGCCAGGCACTCTATCCATTGGGCCATCTAGCTGCTCCAAACAAGATACAGATATGATAAATTGAGGGTAATATCAGGGAGAAGGCACTAAGATTAAGAAGGATCAGGAAAGGCTTCTTCCAGAAAGTGGGACTTTAGCTGAGACTTGAAGAAAGCTATGAGGCAGAGATAAGGAGGAAGATTCAGGCATGCCTAGATCCAGGACAGCTAGTAAAAATGCCAAGAGTCAGGAGATGAAGTGTCTTGTACTATGAACAGTAAGGAGGTCAGTGTCACTAGATCACAGTACATAGAGGGGAGGAAGGTGCAGGAAAGGTAGGAAGGGACCAGGTTATAAGAAACCTTGAAGCACAGTGGATTTTATGTATGATCCTGGAAGCGATAGGGAGCCACTGGAGTTTATTGACCAGTGAGGTAACCTGTGCTTTAGAAAGAACAATTTAATAGCTGGGGGGAAGATGGAGTGGAGTGGAATGGAGAGAGTCTGAAAGCAGGTAAATGCAGTAATATGGGGTGTATGGGTGTTCACTGAAGACTAGCACCTTTGGTGTAAAGGTTTGCTTTTCAGAACTCATCTTCCTTTGGGGTCCAGGGTGCACTCTAGGCTAGGACCAACAGGAAGAATTACAGGGGAGGCAGATTCTGGCTTACTATACAGGAGAATTTTCTAATAATGAGAATTGTCCTACAAATGAGATCATATTTGTTTTTAAAAAAAAGGCACTTAGCCCAGTGCCTGACCCATAGTAGGCATCATATAAATGTTTATCCCCTTCCCTTTTCCCCCTTGCTACAAAAAGATGGGCTGCCTTTAAAAGTAGTAAGCTTCTCACCTGTCAATGATGACCTCTCAAAAGTCTGGTAGGAGGGATTGATGCTCAAGTGGAAAGCTGTGTCTTCTGTAGTTCAATTAAATTGAACAAATATCCACTGAACTATGTGCAAGGCACTATAATTCTGGGATTCTCACAGAATGGCTCATTTTCATATTGCCTTCAAGGTTTACAAAGTCCTTAACTTCTTTGGCTTCCTTCAAGTCTTGGCTTAAAGTTCCACTTTCTGCAAGAAGTCTTTCCTCATCCCTCCAATAGTTTTGCAGTTTCATGTCCAATCATCTTTTTATTATTGTATTATGTTATGGAAATGCTTGTATAAAATAATGTTTTTTAAAAAAAGAAGTCTCTCCTGAACCCTCTTAATCTTAGTGCCCTCCTTTTGAGACTACCTCCAGTTCCTCCTGTCTGTATCTTGTCTGTCCCCAGTTGTTTGCATGTTGTCTCCCCGATTAGCCTGTGAGCTCCTTGAGGGAACCTTTCTTGGTTTTTTTGCCTCTCTTTGTACCCACATTGCTTAGCTCAGTGCCTAGAATACAGTAAGCACTTAAACGCTAGCTGATGAATTTTCCTCATAACCTGAAGAGGCAGGTAATACGAGTATTATAATTCCCTTTTTACAGAAGAGAAAACTGCTATCAAATTGCTAAGGAGACTTGCTCCATGTCACATAGCAAGTAAGTGTTAGAACCAGAACTTGAATTCAGGACCCATGACTCCAAGACCAATGTTCTTGCCACCATCCCCATCATTATATAATTATGATGATAATGATGATGATGATGGATATTGAACTCCACCTTCAAAATAAGAGTACTGCTAATGAGATGGTGTGTGGTAAGATTCAGACTTTTTTTTGCAGCAGCTCACCTAACGGCTGTTTCTCAGAACAACTCACCAGAAAGCAAGTTCCCATGCCTCAGCACAATCTAAATCAGCACCATCATTACTTCTGGCTTTGCCTTCTGGCTCTGCTTAGACACAGGAGCTTGGGGCTCCCTCTCTGATCTTTGGCTGGTGTCTCCCAGGTTTTTTCAACCTCTTCTGTGTCAGAAAAAAATCCCAGTTTGATATATACATATACATATATATGTATTTTTTTAAATTAAAGGGACCATCTCTTGACTCTCTTCTTAAAGAGTGAATGGGCAATGCCTTACTTAAAGTGAGAACCTGAAAGGTTAGCCTAAAAGGGCCAGGGTCTCCCACTGCATCCTGGGTCATCTCCAGTCATACTGATGAGTATCTGGTCACTGGACCCAGATGGCTCTGGAGGAGACAGTGAGGCCAGTGACCTTGCACGGCCCTCCCTCACTCAAATCAAAGTCAACTGCAAGTCACAATCTCATTCCCTGATGTCATGGTCCTCTTTGAAAACAAAGGACACAACAACAACCACCTGTGTCAGAAATAGGACTTGCTCCCTGAATGATCTTCCTCCAGTGCATCTTAGCCCTAAGCTCTTTCTTAGCTTTGGTATGAGGCCCCTCGACATTTAATGACCTTCTCTTCCCTTTGTGCTGTTGGATCTTCCCCACAGGAAAGCTGTGAAGGAGATTAGGGTTACATCGTGGATAATCCTAAACAACATCAGTAAAAAATTTTACTCATCCTTGCAAAGGTTACATATGGGCATAGAGCATCATAACAAGGAAGAAAGGAATCATGGATTTTTAAGCACCCACTATTTTTCAAGCACTGTATTTTAAAAATGTTTTCTCATTTGATCCTCACAACAACCCTGTGAGGTAGACGCTATTATAATCCCCACTTATTAATAGCTACATCCCTATTATTTATCCTCAGTTGAGAAAACTGAGGCAGGCAGTGGTTAAGTGACTTGCCCAGGGTCACACAGCTAGTAAATATGGCCTGAGGCCATATTTGAACTCAGGTCCAGTGCTCTATTCTCTATCATAGCATGATAAAATTTAAAGCTGAAGACACATTAGGATGCAACTAGTCCAAACTCTTCATTTTATACATGAGGAAACTGAGGACATGGGAAGTTAAGTGATTTGCTCAGGGTCATAGCATATAAGGTACTAAGCATCAGAGACAGGATCTGAAACTCTAGAATAACTGTCCTTTCCACTGAACTGTGTTGCTTCCCACGGTACCAAATTCAGCTGAAGTCCTATGCAGAAGCTTGTGTTTGTGACAGATTCTTGCTGATTAACAGACCAAAGTGGGGAATGTGGATGTCCTCAGGGAACAGAACTATCTGTTAGGATCAGATCTGAACTCAATTGAACTATGAACCACTCCTCTTCCAGTCTATTCTCTCCTTCCCCCCCCCCCCCCAAAAAAAAAAAGAGATCTGCCCAGAATAAATTCTACTAGGATAGAGGTCAAAGGCACCTTAGAGGTCAAAGGTACCTTAGCAATAATTTCATTCAACCCTCTCATTTTACATATGAGAAACCAGGAACCAGAAAGAAAAGGAATTTACTAAGATTGTGGTTAGTTTGTAGTAAAGGAAAGACCAGCACCTAGGTCTGGTTACCCATACTGGTGCTCTTTCCCCCTTTCTTCTGCTTCTAATTTGCAAAATCTCCACTTGAATCCTCAAGTTATTATATTTTAAAATTTCACTGAAGTTTAAAACAAAACACAAAAACCCACCCCGTCAACTAGTCTGAAAAGAAGAGTCCTGTTTTTTTAAACCTGCCGAACTGGAAAGAGAACATGAGCCTGGAAAACTTCTCCAAATCAGACCTGAAGAGAACAGATCTTTCATTAGTTTGGAGTCCCTAGTTTGGATGAAGACCAAGCCAAGTCATCTGGAAGAGAAATGTCATATGTGTGCCATTTGTGAGAAGCCTAGGAGACAGAGGATAGAACAGTGGGATTCAAGGAGCCTGCTGATCCTTTGGGGCTGGAACTAATGTAATTATATTATTAGAGAATTCATCTTGGGTTCCATTGTGCTCCATTTCATTGAAAATAAATCGAAAATGGCCTACACAGTGGGCTGCCCCATTCACCATGGAGGCTTGCCAAAGCATACAAGGAAGGCAATTCTGAGTAAGGGTCATCCAGAGAATCTAAATGCATAAGACTGGCATCGAAGAGTAGTCTAGTATAACTACTAGAATATTACTCTAGGAGTCTGAAGACCAGGGAGTATGATATATCTGGCCTGATCAGTGATGGCTGGTGTGGGATGTAAAGAAGTCACAGAATTCCCTACTGGCTGTACTTCAGACTCTCAGACTTCACCATCACCTTCTCACCCTGGAACTTCCCTCAGATCTTGGGGTCTTTTCACTTTGGAATATTCTGCTGCCATACGAGTCCCCTTCTCCCATTGGTGAGTTTCTCCTAGGGGCCTCCGATTTGGGGTCAGACCAAGGTCAGCTTTCCTCATTCTGTTTTCCCCTCACTTCACCACAACCCTCCCCAAAAGGCACCTTCTCTCCACCCTATGAGTGTGGTCTTCCCCTATTAGAATGTAAGCTCCTTGAGGACAGAGACTGTGTTTATTGTTTATATCTGTATGCCCAGTGTTAAGCACCGTGCCTGGCACAAAGTGAGTACTTAATATGTGCCCGCTGGATTCTCTCAAGGACTGCAGTGTGGCATTGTAACAGGAACACAGGAGTGGAAGTCAGGGGATCTGGGTTTGAGTTTCCACTAATTGATTATGCAACCTCGAGCACAAAATTTCACCCTGTCTGGCCTCAGGCTCCTTAATTGTCCAAGGAGGGTATTAGAAATAGTGTGATATGGAGGAAAGAAGACTGAATTTGGAGAGCTGAAGTCACAGGACCTGATTTTAAATGCCAGTTCTGCCAAGGTCACCTTGTGATTTTGGGCAAGTTATTTCACTCCTCTTGGTCTCTGTTTCCTTGTGTATAAAATGAGTGGGCTGGACTAGATGACCTCCAAGTTTCTTTCTAGTTCCAGGTCTATGATTCCTTGATCACTGAGATCCCCTCCACCTCTGACATTCTATGACTCTGGTAACCAAATTTTTGTCTCTTCCGCTGAAGAATCCCAGAAGCTTTAACTCAGAGAAAGCAAGCAATAAAACACAGAATCGATTCTTATCCAATAGGCATTCAATAAATGTTTGATGGATGAATGAATGAATGAAGAAGACTTCATGGTTGGCTTTTCCTTCAAACAGAATTTCATTAAAACCCACCCATAAAAATTGGCAGATAAATGTTGTTATAATGCCAACTGTATCCAATCACTGAAATTAGGCTTGAGTCTAAAAGAGATAGTACAAAATACTGGACTTGTGCATTCAGGACTTAGCTCTGTTACTGTTTTCTCTGTGGGACATTGATCAATTCATGTCCACTTGCTAGGCCTCAGTTTTCCAATACATACAATGGGGATAACTGGGCCAACTTCCCTGGATGGGGGATGTTGTAAGAAAAAAGAAAGTCTAATGAGAGTAACTGCAAAACACTTAACCAATACAGGGGACTCTGAAATTCCTCATTCTTTCATTGACAACTAAATGGTTGCAATTAGTGTTCATCAAACACAAATGCTGGGATAATTATGCCCAACATTTTTAGTGTGAAAGCCCTTTCATTCCAAGAGGGCACATTAAGCTCCAATCCTTTCTCTACTTAAAATGCTGAGCTCACCACATGCCATTCTTTGAAGTATACCAAAGGAAGGCTTTCTGTGGGGATTTTTAGGTGGGAAGTGTGAAAGGGAGAGGAAGGGAGAGCCCAGAGAATTTGTGTGACTTATTTTAAATCTTAAGAGATAAGAAAATGCAAAAATATAAGTGGATTTAAATGCTTTTTCCGAAGCATAATATTATCACATAATAGATGTGTTCTTGAATAGTAGAACATAATACTGTATCATAATAACCTTTTAAAAATATAATTCTTTTGTATTTCTAGAGTGCTGTTCAGGTGGGGAACAACCTACTAACTCAGTCCAATTCTCTAACTTCTTGAAATGAGGCTGCCATAATCCCGCTGAGAGAAGCTTCCTGTGGGTTTACATGGGAGGTAAGAAAACTTGCTTCCCTTTTCATTTCAGCATCAGAAGGAGGAGTTTCTCCATAATGCAGCCCTCAGGAAACATACCTTTGTGCCCTTTAAGATCAGAAGGGTTCTGTCAGCTTCAGTGCCTACCGTGAGTACCCCCTCATCAGAGCCCATCACCCTTGTGACTACTCAATTTCCCTTCTCTGGGACTGATTCTTACTCAGTAAAATGAAATAAAATTAGGTAGTCTTCCCCTGACCCTGTTATTCCTCCAGCTGTCCTTTTCCTAGCCAACTCCTAGAAAAAGCTGTCTCTGCTCATTGCTTTCATTTCTTCACCTCCCACTGGTTTCTCAATCCCTTCTTCTCTGACTAACTCTAAATCTATGGTCCCTTGATTTCCAACCCCACCACTCAACATATGCTACCCTCTCTACTCATCTAACTGCTCAATTTGATAGTCACTTCTCAGTCCTCATACTCCTTAAGCTCCCTGCAGCTTTCCACACTCTCTACCCTTTTCCCCTTCTTTCTGGATACTCTTTCCTCCCTTGTCTTTCATGACATGGTTCTCTATTGGTTCTCTTCCTATGATTTAACTGCTTTTAGCTCTTTTGTGGATTTTCGCTTATAAACCCCCCACCCTAGGTTGTCTTGGGTCCTCTTTTCTCCTTATACTTGTCTCCCTTGATGATTCTGACTCCCTTGGAGACATTTTATTTTCCTCCAAACCGCCCCAGTTCTGTCAGTGACACCACTATCCTTCCAGTCATTCAGGTTCACAACCCTGGAGTCATCTTCTAGGCTTCCTTTCCTTTATCTCCCACAACTAACCTGTGGCTAAGACTTGTAGAGTCTTAATCTCCATGGCCTCTCCCACATCTGTCCTCTTCTCTCCACTCACACATCTTCTACTCTGCTCCAGGATCTCATCTCCCTTGCGCTGCACTCCTGCAATCTCCTCATTGATCTCTCTGCCTCCAGCTTCTTCTCTCTCCACTCCATCTCCCTAGAGCAGCCAAAGTGATATTCCTAAAGCCTAGGCATGGCCAAGTCCCTCTACTGCCAAAGGAGCTCCAGTGGTTTCTTATTGCTTCTAGGATAAAATACAAGCCCCACAGGCTGGACATCCAATATTCTCCACAACCTTCCTCACATCTACCTTTCTAGTCTTATTTCATTTTACTTCTCTTAGAGATGGCTATTATTAATCAAATTGGTCAGTTAACCATTGGCCATCTCCCTCCTCGTGTCTCTGTAAAAGTGGCTCTGCATGTTTGGAATGCACATCCTCCTCAATTCTTTGTAGAACAGTTGACTTCCTTCAAAACACAGCTCAAAAGCCAACATGGAGCCTTTCCTGATAATCCCCCCTCCCCCATCCCTGGTTACCAGCATTCTTTTCCTCTTGAAATTAAATTGCTTTTTATTTATTTATTTCTGTCGATGAATTCTTTCAGAGCATAAGTTACTCAAGAGCAAGAACTGTTTTCTTTTTGTCTCTGTATCTCTAGCCTAGCACAAGTCTTTGAATACAGTAAAGGCTTAATAAATGTTTGTGAAACTGAATTGAGTTGAGCTCAGTATAACGGCCCACACCTGTAATCTCTGATGGGGGGGAGGCAGAGAGAGGCTGAGGATGGAGAATTGCTTGAATTCAGGAGTTCTGAGCTACAGTATGTTAAGCTGATCAAATGTCCTCTTTGGTACCAAAATAGTGATCCCTTGAGAGTAGAGATCATCCAAGTTTCCCAAGGAGGGGTAAACTGGCCCAGGTCAAAAAATGAATAGGTCAATGTTCCAAAGTAAATCAGTGGTCAGATGAAACCCATGAGGGTCAGATGCACTTTCAATCTAGGAGAGATGAAAGAAAGGAAGGAAGAAAGAAAGAAAGAAAGGAAGGAAGGAAGGAAGGAAGGAAGGAAGGAAGGAAGGAAAGAAGGAAGAAAGGAAGGAAGGAAGGAAAGAAGAAAAGAAGAAAGGAAGGAAGGAAGGAAGGGAAAGAAAGGAAGAAAAAGGAAGAGAGAGAAATAAGGGAGAGAAAGTTAGTAAATAAATGATATCTAAATTAAAAATAATGAAATAGAATGACTAATAGCTTCCTAAAGCTTAGCATATCATGTCTTAAGCCAAGGAATTTCTGTTCAGCTAAGGGGCCAGGTTTGGCTGTTACCCAGGATGGCACAAAGGCCCTTAAAAGGACAGGGGCTGAGGCAGAGTTGAGAATGGCACCTAAGGCCATAGGTGCCATTCAAAGTGACTGCTGGTGGAATGAATGAGTGGTATGGATGAGCTTCCTCATACACCAATCTGCCCCAAGGTTTTCCAAGAAACCAGATACAGAAATAGCAAATCTTGGATGGAGAGGAAGGAGATTAGAGGATTCCAAGTTCATTTGGCATAGATTAGGAGAGAAAGAGAGACTCTGCATTTCCTAAGCAGAAGGAACAGCATTTCTCCCTTCTTGGTGCTTAGAAATCATCTTGCTTGAAAGGCCTGTAGTGAAGTAGAAAAAAATATGGGGTCTGGAGTCAAGAAAGATCTGGATTCAAATTCTGACTGATATTGCCAAATGTGTGATCCAAATATCTGATCCATTTGACTATTCTGTGCCTTTTTTTTTTTCATTTTTAAAGTGGGGATGATCTTGCTTACTACTTTATTGAGAAAACAAAGACCATCCACAGGGGAACCCTTCCCATTCTCCCCATTCCAAGCTTTCAAATCCGGCTACAATGTCCCTCATTCTACTTTGCTCCAGTCTCTGAGGAGAGGTGACCCTTCTCCAGGCCAATGTCAGTCTCCTTACCCATGTCCTTGATTCCCTTCTCTCCCATCTCTCTGGGGAAGTTCTGCCTTATAATCCCCTGTCTACTGGCTGCTTCCCTGCTGCCTACAAACATGTTCAGGCCTCTTTCATTGTTAAAATAAAAATTCTTTGATGCTGTCATCCCCTGAAGCTATTCTGCCATATTTCTCCTTTCTTTTATAGCCTATTCTGCCATATTTCCTCCTCTTTTCTCACAGCCAAACATTTAGAATAAGTCTTCTATACTCCTTGCCTTTGGTTCCTCGGCTCTCATTCCCTATACAATACCTTGTAACCTGGTTTCCAAACCCGCCATTAGAATGTAACTGTGCTCTCCAAAGGCACCAATCATCTCAGCTGTTGAGTCCAGTAGGCTTTTCTCAGTCCAATCAAACAATTAATCAACAAATTCTAGTTCTCCTTGACTTCTCTGCAGCTTTTGATATTGTCAAATACTCTGTCCTCCTGGATAGTCTCTCCTCCCTGGGTTTCTGCAACACTGAATTCTCCCAGTTCACTTCTCACCTTTCTGATGACTCCTCAGACTCCTTTGAGGGGTCATCGTCCATATATTTCCCCTACCCATGAATGTTCCCCAAAGCTCTGTCTATACCCTCCTTACTTTGTGAACTCTCTTTTTTTGTGCTCTCATCAATTTTCATAGGCTAAATCATTATTTCTGGCCAGAAGACATCCAGGTTTATATATCCAGCCCTAACTCTTTCTTAGACATTGCCAACTGCATAGTGGTCATCACTTCCATGTCTCATCAGCATCTCAAACTCAAGAAACACCAAAGAGAAATCATTATCTCTCTTTCAAACCCATCCTTCTTCTGAACTTCCTACTGAGGGAACCATTATATTCCCAGTTATTTCTTAACTCTTCCCTCTCCTCACTCCCCTTATATTCAATCAATTTCCAAGTCTTATTGATTCTACCTCCAGAGAATCCCTAATAACCAAATTCCAATTTCTCCATCACCCTAGTTCTGGATCTCATCATCCTTTACCTGGATCATTGCAAAAGACTACTAATTGGTCTCCATGGTTCAATTTTCTCCCTTCTCTATACTATTTTCTGTATAGCTGCCAAAATAATCTTCCTACAGTATAGGTCTGATTATGTCACTCACAAATCTTCAGTGATTTCCCATTGCCTCTAGGATAAAACACCTACTTCTCAACCTGGCATTTAAAGCCCTTGACTTTATCACTCCAGCCTACCTTACCAGACATTTCACATTATTCCACTTCACACTTGCTAGCTATTCCCCAACTTCAACATTCTGGTTCCGCTGACTTTGCATAGGCTCCACCTGCTGCATAACTGGAAATGTGCTCCCTCCTAATCTCTGCTTCTTAGCCTCTTAGAATTCTTGCCTCCCTTCAAAGCTCAACTCAGCAGCCATCTCCTCTGTGAAGCAGTCCTCAACACCCCTCCCACGCCCACCCTCACTCCCATTGTTAATGTTATCTCTCCTTAAATTAGCTTATATCTATTACTTATCTGTGTACATAGGATCATTTCTCCCAGTTGCTCCTTGAAGGCAGAGACTGTTTCATATTTATCTACGTATGCTTAGTGCCTAGAACAGCACCTGGCATATAATTGGCACTTAATGATTGTTGTTGTTGATATGTTAATTGAATTCCCAAGATAGTCCTCCTCCAGTATCTAATAATATTATGGAGATAAAGGGAGTTCTTCAAGGCTATGCCAGCAGAAGGCATTGGTCCAACCAATAAGGAAAAGCTTTGAATATGGACCTGGCAACAGATTCCCTGTCTGACATCCAGGATTGAAAGAAAGTACTAGTAAACAATTTGTCTGACTTTCCTTTCAATTTTCATTTTTAAAATAAACACTTTATTTGTCACATGGAAATCTGAGGTTTTAGAATATGAAGTACACCAAAGAATGACAGATTTTGACCTGTTATTTACTTGGGAACTTTGGAGATGGAATGATATGGTAGAAAGAGGCCTGGATTGTAGGGTCAGAGGACTTAGTGAAATCCCAGTTCTGCCACTTTCTACCTGTGTGATCTTGGGCAAGTCATTTCAAACTTTCTAGTTCTTAGTTTCTTCCCTGAGGCAGTTTGACTAGGTGATGGCTAAGATCCCTGCTAGCTCTAAATCTTCTATGTTCTTCTGATATCTAGCTTCCTTCTCAGTTCCAAAATTTAAATAAATATCACACTTGGAGAGAACCTAGTCCAACCCAAATCTGTTGAGACTCTCATTTGCACCATACTCGAAAAATAGCTACCCCTGTCATTGCTTGAAAAACTTTAGCAGGGGAGGGGAGAGAGCCTATGCCCTTCTGAGATGGTCCATTCCATTTTTGAATGCCTCAAATTGTTAGGAAGCTTTTCTTTACATCAAGTTTAAATTTGCTTCTTTGAAACCGACAAAATTTAATTCTGCCCTCTGGAGACAATCAGAACAAATCTGATTATTCTTCCACATAATAGCCCTTTAATACTTGGAGACAGCTATCATGTTCCCCCATAGTCTTCTTCTCTGGGCTAAATACCTCCAGCTCCTTCAACTGATCTCCAGATAGCACAATCTTGAAGCCTTTCATTATCCTGGTTGGCCTCCTCATCATAATCTACAGCTTCTAGAACTGAGTGTGAAACCATAGATGTTCCTTGAATAGATCAGAGTCCAACAGGATTATGACCTCCATAGTCAGGGGCATGATGCCTCTTTTAATGTAATCTAATATTTCATTATATTTTGGCTGCTCTATCACAATATTTATTCATGTTGGTCTTAAAGTCTACTAGAACCCCGAAATCTTTTTTTCATATGAACTGCTGCTGAACCATGACTCACCCATCTTGTACTCGTAAAGGTGATTTTTTGAACCCAAAGCAAAGACCTTACATCCATCCTTATTAGATTCAGCTCAATGCCACAGTTTGCCAAAATTTGTGGATCCTGACTATAATCCAATGTGTCCACTATCTCTCCTAACTTTGTATCATCTCTCGTTTGAAGCACATGTCATCTCTGCCTTGACAACAGAAATATGTTAGAACGTACAGGATGAAGGACAGCACCCTGAGACTCTCTACTATAAATTCCCTTCCAAGTTGACACTAACCATTACTCATTACTTTTTGGGTCCAGTCATTTGACCAATTCCAAATCTACCTCATTGCATAGCCTGCATCCCTCCACACAAAATAGCACCGAAGATTTAATCCAACATTTGACTAAAATCTAGGTAAACTATGTCTACATCATCCATCTTATACTGCCATCTTTGTAACCCTGTCAAAAAAGCAAATAAGGCTAGTGTAGTGTGATTTATTCTTGATGAAAACATGTAAATTCATATATATGCCAGATATAATTATCCCAATTTTCCTTTTTAATAGCAGGGATAAGTTAGAGATTATTAGCCACATCTCACATATGGGGAAACTGAAGCAGGAAAAAGGACTTCCCTAAGACAACTTGGTTATCCTCACCATTAGTATCATCATTATTCTTGCTATTATCCTTTTCATCATGAGTCCTATCTGCATGAAGACATGAGCTATTCCAGGATTTGCTACCCTAATGTTTCCATCCTATCCATCTTCATATTCCAGGCCTGGACTAAGCGAGATTGTGTGACTGAGCCATAAACCAAATCATGTATGATAATCATTTATGTGATTAGTCACCTTCTCATGAACTGAGCATTCCCTCCAGTGTTGCAGAGAACAACCTTTCTCATCTTGTACAATCCTTATTCCCATGTCTTTTACACTTTCTCCCTGTAAGATCAACCCCAAATTCTAAAGTCCTTCCTCTGGCGCTTTTAATATTTTGGGAGGACTTGGGAAACACTTGGGTTTTTTATCTTACATTTCTTGTTCTTTCTAGATGACCAATCCCCTTCTTTTCTGGTCATGCTTTTCTGTTTCTTGAGGATGTTCTTAACGTCACTGTTACGTACTATCATTGGTAATGTGATTTTGGTCACTGGAAATCATGGCATCCCATCATTTGCAGCCATTTAACATCAATGAGAGAATTTGAGGCTTAGAATGATGGACTTTTGCAGAAAGGAATGGATTGGGCTCATTGGAGAACAACACCATTTCCAAGTGAGATCCAACTTGATCACCTCTCCCCATTCAATTCTGGGTCCTTTTTGGATAATAATTAAGAATAAATGAAGAATGAAAAATGCCAGATGGTGCCAGAGAATACAAAAGAGATCTTTGCTGCTGCCAGACTTTGTACCAATGTTATTAATTCCTCATCCCTGATTTCTCCAAGCTGAGATTTTCTCTAACTGTGGCTTCTCCTTACACCTGTCTCCTCTCCCTCCCCAAGTGACAACGTGCACTAATCCCCAGAGGGACCATCACAGCAGACAATTCCAACCTCCAGTCTTGTCATAGGAGAAAAGGCAAGTGATATTGAACACAATGGACAGATTTTTGCCTTAAAAATAAAGGTAAGAAAAGATGAACTATGTAGTAGCATGTTATCTAGACAGGCATAACTATTTTTAAATGCATTCTAGATATGGTTATCCCACATGCAACAAATCCCTGAAACTTAGAAATATAAATCACTTTTCTATCCCAGTAGGTCATTATTACAAAGTATCTCATAATGATTTGGGGGTGGAAAGAAAAGAAGAGTGCTTCCTATTCACTGTTTATTAATAAACTATTTCTAGGTATCACTTTAATTTAGGGTTCTAACTTAATAGGTTGATTTACTTCTAGTATTTTATAGTCTAATTAATATCTAGGTTTGCTTGCAAATGCACTACTTTCCTAAGATATACTCTGGCTCCCTCTTTTGTGCTATATGAATAATAAATGATGAGGTTAATGGGACAGAATAACCTAAAGGCATGGCTCAAATGAACCAGATATATCATTGATTAGGGATGTACTAAACCTTCTGATGGTCCTAATTCACTTCTTGGGGACCTGACCCTGTCTGCTCACTCCATGCTTGTTGCCAAATACCATTTATAAAATAGCACTTTGACCATACCATGCTACCCTTATTTTCCACTCTGCTTACAAAGTTATAGTAGCTCCTTATTTACTATCACATCAAATCTAAAATCTTCTTCCATGCTTTGACAGCTCTCCTTGACCTAACTCACAAAAAATGTCCCCAACTCTGTGCTAACCATGCAAAAATGTCCCCATACATCCCCAAGAGGCACTCATCAAGGTCTCCTCACTAACCCCAGCCCATGCCATGCTCATGGTACATCTCACCTCCCATTCATGCCTTTGGTTATGCAGTTTCTCCACACTTGGAGCACCTTCTATTCTTCCTACTAAAATTCTCTCTCCCCTTCCCCCTACTCCAGCCCTTGCATTTATAACATAGAAAACAAAGACTTTTGCCATAGTAGCAGAAATGCAGGGCAAAAGAGGACAGCTATTCCTATGGAACATTTCCTATGGAGGCAAAAATTCAGGACAAAGGCCACTAAGCCTGCCCCTTCGACTTCAGCATTACCAAGTGTTTCCTTGAGTTCTTTCAAAACTTTAAGGTAATTTTCATGGTCTGGGCACTATCAGGAGCACGACAAGAAGTGAAAGGAACTCACTCATCCTAACTAAGCTAGAATTCAGGCCTTGGATACTTCCTTTCGAGGTGGAGCAAGTACAATTTTAAAAGGTATTGACAGTCACCTGAGGCTGAATTAAGAAAAGAGCTAAAAATATGTTGATGAGGCCCCAGGTATGTTGGCCAAGAGCAGTCTCACAAAAGAGTGACAGTCTCCATTTCAGTAAGAAATTTTAATACCAGATGACAACTCTGACAGATGGCAGCAAGAGTTCAACAGAGAAGCATTACAAAGGCCAAGGAAGCACCCGGGAAGGCAGAGAGCAGCAAAGGTCATGAGAAGGACTCCAGAGAGTATGCAATCTTTCCTCACTCAGCAGCATGAGCTGTTCAAGGAATATCCCTCTTTCCCCAGGCATCAGAGGCTGTGGGATCATTTATACCTTCAGGTATAATAAGTGGAGAATCTTTCTACTTCTACTTTCTACTTCTACTCTAGTGTTATTTACTTTTCATTATGTCCTAGTTGAATGTTTACTCTTTGATTTATGGTTCCTCCCTGGTTTATTGATAGAGAAGGTATTGAATGGGTGACTGAGCCATATTTACGTAATTCTGATTATCTCAAATACATTTAAGTATAGAACCAGTATGATAGAAGAGTTAGAACTGGAAGGGGACTTAGGCACCATTTAGACCTAGGTCCTCAAGTGTAGCCTTTTTTTTTTAATTTTTTAAAATTTGATTTGTTTATTTACTTTTAATTTACAAGATTCAGTTCCAGAGTCCCTTGAGTTTCAAGTTTTCTCCCCTTCCTCTTCCCACCCCCCCATGGTGGCAAACAGTCAGATATAGAATCTGCAAATACTTTCACATTGGACCAAGTGTAGCCTTGAGGCCATAGGTTCCCCACTTCTGATCTAGTCCAACCTTCCATTTTATAGAGGTAGAAACAAAAAAACCCCAAATAGGAAATGACTTGCCCCAAATCATCCAAGTAGAAGAAAAGTAAAAGAACTGATATTCGGGGAGGCTAGGTGGCACAGTGAATAGAGCACTGGCCCTGGAGTCAGGAGGACCTGAATTCAAATGTGGCCTCAGACACTTAACACTTACTAGCTGTGTGACCTTGGGCAAGTCACTTAACCCCAACTGCCCTGCCCTCCCCCTCCAAAAAGAAAAAAAAAAAGAATTGATACTCAAAGTCAAATCCCCTGACTTCAAATCCAATATTATGTCTGCTTCATCAAGACCCCTTCACCTCTTCCTTGAAGTCTTCCCTGACTACTTCAGTCCCATGAGTCCACTAAACTTTAAATCACTTAAAGCCTATAACCACAAATTTAACACAATTATGTAGAATTGCAGAGTGTTAGAGCTAGAAGGAACCTTAAAAGATAATCTAGGTCCAACTCTTAATTTAGTGGAAGCTGTTTTATATTGTTTCCTGTATAATTTTGTGGTAACATAGAAAGAAAGAAGAGACTAAGCCTTTACATAGCACCTATTAAGCATCAGGCACTATTATAAATATTATTTCATTTGATCCTTACAACAACCTTGCAAGGTAAGTGCTGTTATAATTCCCATTTTACAGTTGAGGAAAACAAGGCAAACAGAGATTAAGTGACTTGCCCTAGGTCACACAATTAGTGTCTGAGGTCAAATTTGAACTCAGTTCTTCCTAAGTCCATACCCATCTCTACATACTGTCCTACCTACCTGCCACTGGTACAGGAGTTACAAGACCTGTATTTAAACCTCTTCTTAAAGTGGCTACTACCTATGTGAACTCAGGCAAGTCACCTAACTTCTCCGGGCCTCGGCTTCCTATCTATAGAATTCGGAGGTTAAAATAGATGACCTCTGAGGTACTTTGTGGCCCCAGCCATATGATCCTATGGCCATAGGGGCTGGCAGGGGCTTAATCATAGAAATCTTTGTCTCTCCTATGGTCCTAGGTGCAATGCAGACACAAGGTAATATCTGGAGACTGACAAGACTGAACAATCTTCTTAGGATTTCTAATACTCTAGTTTATTGATTATTTCTATTTACATAGCATAGTGCTATGGACAGAATGGTACAATGAATAAAGTGCCAGGCCTGGAGTCAGGAAGTCTCCTCTTCCTGAATTCAAATCTGACCTCAGACACTTACTAGCTGTGTGACCTTGGGCAAACCACTTAATTATGTTTGACTCAGTTTCCTCCTCTGTAAAAATGAGATGGAGCAGGAAATGGCAAATCCCTCCAGTATCTTTGCCAAGAAAACCCCAAATGGAGAGTTGGACATGACTAAAAAAATGACTGAACAAAATTCACATAGCACTTTAAGGTTTACAAAGTGCTTTCCTCACAACAAATTACAAATATTATACCCATTTTTTGGAGAGGATAAGTGATTTCACAATCAGTAAGTAGTGGAATCAGGACTCAATCCTAGTTCCGCTGATTTCAAATCCACTCCTTTCTGCTATACCATGCAGCATCTTAATCCTGATGATCCCCGTTGGGTAGATTCTAACCCCAGGAAACTCTCTGGAAATTTCTCAACTGGGACTATACTGTTATCTGGGAAGACATATGGAGTAACTCTTGCCTGGAAGAGATTCTCTGGGGTACAACTTGACTGAAGCCTCACGTCTACAGTAAAGCCCAGGCTTTCAGACTAGAGCTCGATATTTTAAAAGGTTTTCATTTCACAAAGCTTTGGAGATTGTGGGTGTTTAGTATGGTGACATTCATTTTCAAGCATTGTTTTTAAACTTTGTGGATCCATGTTAAGCTGGGCAATTATAGTCAAAAACTTTCTCTGTGATAACAATCTAGTTCCAGGATAGTTTATTTGTGGAAATCTTGGGAATATTTTGAAGTCTATTTATAGCATAAGGCTTGGTTGCCAGTCTGTGAAAGATAGTGAGCTTCTGATATACACACACACACACACACACACACACACACACACACGTGTGTGTGTGTGTGTGTGTGTGTGTGTGTGTGTGTGTGTATTTCTGACATTATTATTACTGTTAGAATTTTCTTGAAATAACTTTCTTACTCTGTTGGTTCTGGACTTTTCTAATTTTGAAGTGACTTGTTCAATGTCACCCAAAAAGCTAACTTTTCCCATTATACCATGTAGTTTAAAAATTCTTGCTTATGATTAACAGAAAATTCTCCTGTTATAATACAAATGTTGTAAACTTTAAAGAACAAAAGAAAGCGCTAGGTATCATTATTGTTGTAGAAAAATACAGACATCACTGGGTGGTTAATCTTTTGATGATGTGACTCTGAACTCAGCTAAACTGGTTCTTGGATGATAGGTTGGATTCAACAATGGACCGCTTTCAATCTTTCTAACTTCATTAGGACCTGCTTGAACTTTCACTCACCTGTCACAGAGTTCAAGAACCCAATGGTGTCTATTTTACAGTGAAGCATCAAAGCAGGGCTAAAACAATAATAGTTAAATAATTTTCTAACGTTTGAAACATTGTGCTAAGCATTGGGGATACAAAAAGAAAAGGAAAACAGTGCTTTTGAGGAGCAAGCTCACATTTTAATGGGACAGCCAATAGATACAACAGGTTTCAACTTCGAGTCAAATGGAAAGGTCCCACAATCCTTAGGGTACAGTC
This sequence comes from Pseudochirops cupreus, assembly GCA_028627135.1. NCBI lineage: Eukaryota > Metazoa > Chordata > Mammalia > Diprotodontia > Pseudocheiridae > Pseudochirops > Pseudochirops cupreus. Next base: position 118,822,956 of record CM053581.1, on the reverse strand, counting down.
ACAAAGCAGACAGTAATATTTTTAATGTCATTTCCACTGATAAAATCATATCAATTCCTGATGTTGAACCTTTTGATAATCCTAAAGACTGGTGACAACTTTCTTTTCTGGTCTTCAGTAGTGTACCCACGTCACCATAAAGGTTTTTCAGGATGACAGCTAAGGTAGGATGATCTATTCCAAAGGATCTTTGGCTTAGGATCTTGGGCTTTTTGGAATGTGAGAGGAGATACTCAGCCTCCTCTCCCTCTCACTGGAGTGCCAGAGGTGGAGTACCAAACTCTTCCCAATGCCTTCCTTAATAGAGAGCAGACCCTGGACTTTTCAGCTCTTTCCACTCTGCATCTGCTGTTCAGCCTGGTTTCAACTCCACAGAACATGATTTCCCTCTCAGGGTACCCCTGGTCTCTTCCCCCTTTCCCCTATGCTTTCCTGCCTCCTTTTGTGTGTTGTCCCCACCATTTATATTGTAAGCTCTTTGAGGGCAGGGACTGTCTTTTTATTATTTATATCCTCAGCACTTAACACAGCTCCTGGAACACAGCAGGTGCTTAAAAAATATTTATTGGACTGGAGATGGTGGTCAAAGTAGCAGGTTGCATGACCTGGCCTATGAATGCTGCCTCCTATCTCTCAGGATGCCATGAAAAAACTAAAGTGTTGGTGGGATATATGTGGAAATACCTCCAGCATGGGTAGAAAGGAAGGTGGACCCCTTCTCCACAATGACTGCTCCCCTCAATGATGACTATGAGGGTTAGTCTGGAAGCAAGTGTGTGGTTTGGGGAGCTTTGGGGTTCAGGATCCTGGACTGTCCCCATCAGGGTCTGGGAAAAGATTGTACTCAAAGTAGTGGTTTGACTTTTTTGTCACCTCCCATCCCTCAGAGTGCCTTGCTACTTCAGTTGGGTTATTCTATCTGCCCTGGAAGTGGACTATTCATGTCACTCTCTTGTTGAAAACAACTTCAGAAACTGGTCCTTGACTCAAAGATAAACTATAAACGTCTTTGCCTGATATCTAAAGCTCTTTATAATCTGGTTCCAGTCTACCTATGCAGCCTTATTTCACCCTATCCCCACACAGTACACATTCCAACCAAACTGGATTACTGTCCTCTGTTTGGAAAATACTTTCTCTACATCACTACTTGTTGGAATCTTTTTTATAAAGGTTCTAAATGGTTTCCTAAAGGTTGATTTTTTTCAAAGCCTGTGCTAATAGTATGAAAGTTTTGACATGTCCTAACCATCTAGAAAGTCTTCAACTATGGGACTAGCAAGAGACTGTATGTTTATTGTCCAAGGACCAGTCTAGCTAAATTGGAGGGCTTATCATCAGGGCTCAAACCTGGGCTTAGTTTCAGGGAGAATTTTTAGGACACAGTGTTTAAAAAAATCTGCTAAGTAAAAAATGAAGAGCTAACTTCTAGTGGATAGAATACCCAAAAATAATATATCCCTGAAATACTAGAAAAAAGTGTAGAGGTGACTTATTACTATTGGATTGTAAACTTCATAAGAGCAGAGACTATGTTTTATCCAAACTTTGTGTCTTACACACTGCTTAGGACAATGCCATGTCCAAAAAGAAATATACCTTAATCTTCATTCTTGAGTCCATTGCCTCTCTAACTGAAGAAGAGGGATATTCATGATGTTTAATCAAGAGTCCTCTGGATTTCTGGCTCGTTATTACATTGACCTGAGTTTCTAAGTCTTTCAAAGTTGTCTTTACGATATTTTTGTTATTATAAATTGTTCTCATTTCACTCTATATCAGTTTGTACAAGTCTTCCCAAGTTTTGCTGAAACCATCCCTTTCACCATTTCTTACAACATAATAGTATTCCATCATATCCATACACTGTAATTTGTTCAATCATTCTCCAATTGATAGCACCCTCTCAGTTTCCAATTCTTTCCATCACAAAAAGAGTTGCTCTATTTTTGTACTTATGTGTCTTTTTCCTCTTTGATCTCTTTGGGGTATACTTATATCTATCTTAACCGCAGTCCAAAACACAGTGTCCCCCAAAAGGTGTCCCAATTACTTCCTAAGTTACTGGACTCCTTTAGCAATATAAAGCATTAGATCCTCCCCTATGCTTCCCTCCTCTTCCCCCCTCAATCCATCCTGCATCACTCTCATCCCTTCAGGGCCTACTTCTCCCTGATTTCTAAAGTGACAACTAACTAATCCAATAAACTCATTGTACTCATGAATAAATGGGAGAGGACCAAAGGAGCTCCTCAGGGCCCTACCCTCCTACACATGGATGCATTATAATAAGAACATTCTAGAGATAATAAATAATTATTATTTTATTTCACTACTGTACTATATAAATTAAATAAAATATTAGGAACATTTAATTCAAGTAAAAGGGGGTTAGCATAACATTCCTGGTATAAATTGGAAGATATATGCGACATGTGTAAAATAAATATTTATAATTCAGCTCTTCAAAAACTTACGTCATAAGAATATTAGAAAAATGGCTTCTCTCTTTTAAAAGGCTGATGAACCCTCTCAACAGGAATAATAGAAAAGAAATTATAGAGAGAGACATGAACAGTACTGTGGTGGACTTTGAATGGCAAACCAAGTAGTCTCTAAGGAATATGGAACCATTGAAAGTTTCATTATCTCCTAAAATAAAGTCACTAACACCCTGTATGATGGTGTGACATAACTAACTCATGGCCAAGCAGCCCCTGTAGTGAAAAGGGCTTTTGGATTTTTTTTGGAGAGGAAAAGTACAATTTTGCATGTGGGTCTGGACATTCACTAATACAGTCCAGTTCTTAGAATTCTGATAGCCCCACCTTAATTAATATTGTCATTGTCAACTGAAATTGTCTAATCTCACAGCAAAGTCTGCTGGAGCTAAACTAAGCTCCTGTCTCCATCACTATGTAATTCACACTTAACTTTTTCTACATTAGATAGTAATGGGTAAGATCCAGCAATGAGGAGCTAAACCAGCCAAACGAAAGGAACTGCTCTCCAGGGTCTAAAAATCTCAAGTAAATACACAGCTGCCATTTCCCACGGAGAGCAAGGGTGATGGTGGTGATAGTGGAAATAATTTAGTGGAGCCACAGCACCACCCTTCTGGCAATGACCATGAAAAGCCATAACTGAGTAGATAAAGAGGGAATGGAACTAAAGTACAGTAGAAAGCATGGTAGATTTGGAGGCAGAGCAGCTAGTTTCTACCGCTTACAACCTGAGTTAATTTGGGCAAGTTGCTTCACCCCCCTAGGTCTGAGTTTTCCTCACCTGTGAAATGAGAAATTTAGAGTAGATTACTTCTAAGATCCCTTCCAGCTCTAAATCTCTGATTGTCTAAAGACCCCAGACTCTCCTGTTATTTTGACACTGAACACCTCAGTCCAACTGGGGAGGTCTTCTCAGATTAGTGACTCTGGCTATTGACCCTGTAACTAGAATTTCACATCCTGTAAGTCCTACATCATGACTGATGCATCCTTTCCTCAAATTTTGAACATGAGTACTTTGTTCCCTTACCATATCTATGTATCTTTTGTTTTCTTGGGAGAATATTCTTCCCTCAAGGGATTTCACACATCTTTATATCTCTGTTAAAGGTGTTCATGTGTGAAGGGGTATGAACAGATGGAGACCAATTGTATCAACTGGGTAATAATAGTTTGCGGGCGTCGGTTCCATAGAAACATCATAATTAAGCAAAAAAATTTTATAGGGGACAATTTTAATATCAGTCTTATGGAACCAATTTTTGTCCTAGGTGATTGAGTGAATGATATTACAGTGAAACCTCATGGTGTTAGTGTGGGATTTGAGCACTGATTGGTAATGATACACCAACAGAGCTATGATTCCAAAGACTTGGGTATTGTCTCCAATGAGGCAGATCATAACCCATCCATGTGAGAGCCCCACATTCACCTATAAATCTTCCATAGATGCTATACGCAACATGTTGGGGGGCCTTCTCTTAGATTCTTGATACTGTTTAGATGCAAAGGGAATACAGAAGCTATCCATTAGTTATCACTGACTCTGGCCACATTAGTGACTCACTTTTTCCTCCTGTTAGATATCTCTCTGATAATAACATTTCCATTGCTTCTCTCACACAATTCTTCTTTAGTAATGTATTTCAACTTGCTCATGCCCAACACATGCTTCTCCACTGCTGCTCAAATTTATTTCTCACGAAATGGTGTTAGGTGGGTCGATATTCTAAGAAATATGGCTGTACTTCCATGTTCATGAGTGAGTTTTATGATTCTAAGACCCCATGTTCATCACGAAAGGGAGAAATTCCAAGAAGAAACCAAGTTGTACTTAGCACCATAGAGTTGGTAGGGCCCTTAGAGATCATCTAGAATCACAGTGTTTTAGGCCTAGATTTGGAAGGGAAGTAGGTGGTTATCATTTTATGAATAAGAAAACTGGGCCCCAGGGAGGAGAATGACTTGCCCAAAGTCACAAGGTAGCAGTTAGCAGAGCCAGTATTCAAACAGATCCTTTGATGCTAAATCTAGCATTCTTCCCATTGCACCAAGTCCCCCACCAAATGAAGAAATTGAAACCCAGAGAAGTAGAGTAAGGTGCCTAAGGTGACAACGTAGTAAATAGTAGAGTCTAACTCCAAACAAGTTAGCATCATAGGATTTGGTGCTGAAAGAAATCTTAGATATCTGCTAGAGGCAGATAGGTGATGTGGTGGATAGAATGTTGGACCTGGAGTCAGGAAGGTCTGAATTCAAAACCAGCCCAAGACACTTAATAGCTGTGTTGGCCCGGGTAAGTCACTTAGCTTCTATATGCCTCAGTTTCCTCATCTGAGAAAAGGGATAATACTAGCAACTACCTCACAACACTGGTGTTAGGACAGAATGAGAGAATATTTCTAAAGACATTGCAAACCTTAAAGTACTACATAAATGCTTATTATTGTCAAATCCTTCTATTTTGTAGATGAGGAAACTGAAGTTCCGAAAGGTCCAGAGGGAAGTCTCACAGCTAGTAAAAGTGGGACACATTTTTGAACACATTTTTGAAATGTGTTTTTTTTTTTACTCCAAGTCCCAAGCTCTTCTTACACTATACTTCCACATCATGAAAGGGTCCAAGAGAAGAGGCCAAAAATACAAGAAGGAAACAACAAAAGCAAAATTTTGAATGATAGGAAAACACAAGTTAGCATAAGCAGTAATAGTATGGGTGTTAGATTGAGCGGATGAGTAGGTGGGGCTCTCCTCCAAACCATGAAAGAAGCAATGTTTTTCTTGAGCCTCTGTTCCTTCTCCCCAACCTTTCATTTCCAGCTTATCATGCCTAGCCTATGTCTCACTCCTCATGTCTTGGCTCTCCTTCATAATATTCTCCCGTATGTTCCAAGTGCCAAGACTTCCTAAGGTGTTAGCTGACATTGCAGTCACAGGCTTCACTTCCTAGAGAAATGTCATTAATAGAAGGCTTTGGAAAAGACAAAGGAAACTGCTTGAATTTGTATGGTTCTCAGAAACCATTTGCATCTATTTTCTTGGAGGTAATGTAAGTATTATTCTTTCATTTTATAGATGAGGGAATTCAGAGGGTTTCAATGACTTGCCCAAGGTCACATAATTAGTAAGTAGGACAGCTAAGACTTAAAGGCCACAAGTCTTAGGCTCTGTCCACTATATTAAACTGCTTGCCTAAAGACAAAGAGATTTAATGCTCAGATTTTCCAAATACATGTGATAGTGAGATGTTTGGCAGAGGGTCACCTTTGTTGCCAGACACACTGAGGTCTGAGTCACCTATTCTTTTTTTTTTCAGTTAAAAAAATTTTTTTAATGAACTGAAATCTGTTTTTTCTCTCTCCCACCCTCTCCCCCTTGAAAAGAAAAACAAAAATAAAACTCTTTTAATAAATATGCATCATCAAAGAAAACAAATTCCTTCCTTGGCCAGGTCCAGAAAAAAAAATATGTCTCAATCTACATACTGAGTCTATCGCCTGACAGAGGTTAGCAGCTAATAGCATATTTCATCACAAATCCTCTGTAATTGTGTTTGATCACTGTGTTGATAAGAACTCAGGTCTTTCAAAGTTGTCTTAACAATGTTGTTGAATAAACTGTTCTCCTGGTTCTGTTCATTTCACTCTGCATCAGTTCAAACTAGTCTTCTCAAGTTTCTCTGGACTACCTTCTTCGTAATTTCTTACAGCATAACATTATTCCATTACATTCATGTACCATAATTTATTCAGTCATTCCCCAATTAACAGAAACTCCCTTAGTTTCCAGTTCTTTGCCACCACAAAAAGAGTGGTTATGAATATTTTTGTACATATGAGTCCTTCTCATCTTTCTTTGGTATCTCTCTGTCAAAAGGTCTGCACAGTTCAGAAACATTTGGTTATAGTTCTACATTACTTTCCAGAATGAATGGACCAGTTTACATCTCCACCAACAGGGCTCAATGCTTTTTTGGGAAACCAAAGACTCTTTCTCTGCTTTGTGTGCACCATGTGTATATGCATGTGTCTATGTGTCTTGTAGGCAGGGACCTTTAAGAATCAGTTTTCACTGGAAAACAATGCTGTTTTCCATAGTACCTTCAAAATTCGTGATTTTTTTCTCAGTTTTGTCAATCTGATAGGCATGAGGCAGTACCTATGATTTGATTTAATGTGCATTTCTCTAATTATTAGAAGCTGCCCTACTTTCCATAAGGCCTCCCTTGATCATAAATGTGTGATGGAAAGTATGGTCCAAGAAGGCAGGTTTTGAGTTCCAATCATGTTGTCTTTTGATTTTCTTCTCCTACAAAGTCTGAAAGAATCCTAGGACAAACTGAATGATGAGAGCTAACTGGGCCACCGAGTCTCCTCCTCTGACCGTAGGACTGGAAAGCAGCAACAGATCCTCAGAAGAAGGCCTCAGAAAAAGGAAAGTTTTCACAGTGTAGAGGGTACTTTCCCTAGAACTTGGTCATTGGCCGTAGGCATGATTCTTAAAGGTGATCTGGCTCCTGCCTATAAGACACACCCACACCCACACCCATACCCACACCCACACCCACACACACACACACACACACACACAGTACACACAGAGCAGAGAAAGGGGATTTAGGTTCCCAAGTCTTTTACTGGCTGATTAATTATTTGCCCCATTCCCTACTTCCTCCCAGATCCGTCAGACCTTCTCAACAGGGGACCATCTTTACGTTACACTGTCTTAGTAACCTGCATAATTCCTGCCAGCAGGTCTTTGCATCTCACACAACAATCATTTGGTCCTGGGAAGGCTGAATAGAGCCATGGAAGAAGGAGCAGGGGAGGAAACAATTCTGTGCTGGCTTTGCTGCCTGAAACATGATGCCTACTGAAAATGCCAGAAGGGGAAGGGGAGAGAAGGAAAGAAGAAAAGGAGTGGGGAAGGGAAAGAAGAGGGGGGAGAGAGAAAGGGAGAGAGACAGAGACAGAGACAGACAGAGACAGAGGCAGAGAGAGAAAGACAGATAGAAAGACAGAGACAGAGAAAGAGAAAGAGAGATGAAAAGAAGGATGAATAAACAGACATGAATAGAGAGGCAGGCAGGCAGACAGACAGACAGATAGATAGATTTAACACTGAGATCTATCTCACTGTGTAAGGCACTATGTAAGAAGAGGAGGGAAGGTTTTCTCTGTTTCATCTTCAGCTTTGACGCCAAGTGATTTTCTCCAATTTTTCCTGTTTTGTAGTTTTATTATTTTGTGTTTACAACTTAATAAGGACAAAAGTGCCTTCATGGTTGTCTATATCTCCAACAATGAGCTTTTAGTTGAATGATCTCATTTGGTGTTCAAAGCAGCCTTGGGAGATAGTATAAATGTTATTCTCTGCATTTTATAGAGAAGAAGCTGAGGCTCCCAGATGGAAGGAAAGCAGCTGGCTCAAGCTCACACCAGCCCATAGATGGCCGAGCTGGCCCTTGGCCTCAGGAATGGCTTTTTCTTTGAGATAACTTGGATACTCATTCATCACAAAGGCAAATTAGGATAGGCAGAATGTAGCCTAAATGAAGAAGCCCTTAGAACTATGTAGAAGGTCTGGGTCCAAATACAAGTTCTGCTGCTTTCTAGTTATGTGGCTTAGAATTAGTTCCTTAACTTGAGAGGCAATGTGGTACAACAGAGGAAAAAAAGAACCTAAACTTAAGATTCAGAGGGCCTGGATTCAAGTCCTAAATCCACCACTAAGTAGATATTGTGTCCTTGAACAAAAGTCACATCTCCCTCTCTGGGCCTCAATTTTTTTCACCTGTGGGTCTATGAACTTAAAAAAAAAATTTTGATAACTGTATTTCAATATAATTGGTTTCCCTTGTAATCCTGTGTATTATGTTTATGTATTAAGAACACTGCTCTGAGGAAAGGTCCTGAGGATTCACTAGATTGACTACCAGAGGGGTCCGTGACACAAAAAGCTTAAGGACTCATGGCCTAGACTCCTAGAGCATCTCTAAGGCACTTTTCTGGCTCTTTGACTTTCAACCTTGAGGTCTCTATCCATAGATGAGATTATGCAAATATAAGGCGCCATTCTTATTACAAGTCCTTTGGGCCAAGAAACCTGCTGGTCTATTGTTGGGAAAAATTTTATTGTTAGTGTCTGATATGTGGCCATTTGACTAGGAGCTCCTTGAAAGCAGGAAATGCCTTTTACCTTCCTTTGCATCCCCAGTGCTTAGTGTATCTGTTGTTCAGTCAATTCAGTCATGTTACCCCATTTGGGACTTTCTTGGCAAGGATACTGGTGTGGTCTGCTATCTCCGTCTCCTGTTCATTTTACAGAGGAGGAAACTGAGGCAAACAGGGTTAGGTGACTTGCCCAGGGTCACACAGCTAGTGTCTGAGGCCAAATTTGAATTCAGATCTTCCTTATTCCAGGTCCAGCGCTCTAGCCACTATGCCACCTAGCTGCCTTTATCTGGTACACAGAAAGCACTTATAAATGTTTATGGACTGGATGACATAAGGCACGCTGTATTTTGCTCCAAAACAGCTAACTACAGTCATTTAATAGCATACGACCATAGCTATAGAGCTATGAGGGACATCAGAGGAAATCCAGTCCCTCATTTTGCAGGGAATGAATCTGAGGCCCAGAGAAATTGATTGAGTGGCCCAAGGTCAGACAGGTTGCAAATGACAGGACCACACCTGGAGCCCAGGTCCTCAGCCTCCAAATCTAGCCCTCTTCCCTCTGTGCAATGCTATCATCACTAAAAACTCCTCGTTGGTAAGTCCCCAAGCATGCGCAGAGCCACCAGTGTGCCAGTCCCTACGGGGGACATAAAAGACAGAGTGGCACCATTCCTCCAGGGTCCTTAGGCAATGAGCTGTCCCATGTAGATGGATTTCCAGATAGCGAGATGCATCTGCGAGTTCATCAACGCAGACATTCCTTCCCGCTATGCAGATCAAACCCACCCATGCCTGCCCATCGTGGGGGGCTCTTGCCCGTGTCACCCCACAAATGTGCTACTGGGGTCCCCCCGCCTGAAGCTTTTTCCTCGTTACCGACAAAAGTACCCAGGCAATTTATTTTATCTGATGCATTTTTTATGGTAATCATTCTCATACATATCTATGTATATATCTATATCTATCTATCTATCTATCTATCTATCTATCTATATGTATATCTGTATATCCCATACTCCTCTGACTTTTAAAACAAAGGATACTGAGCATAACGTAACCTTTTCTTGATGACACAAGGTCATTATTATAAATGAATTGTATCATTCTACAGGGGCTACTGAGGTCTAAGGACAATGTATCTTGGCCTGGGAATCAGGAGACCTGGGCTTTAGTCCCCGCTTTATAACTATGTGACCTTGGACAAATCATAACCTCTCTGGGTCAGTTTCCTGATCTATAAAGAAGTATTTTTTAAAAATAATTATTAAGAGACCTTCCAACTCTATTATTCTATGTCTGCCCTCTTGATAAAATGGCCCTACACTACTACCATGTCTTTTGAATGAGTGTTTCTTTTTTAACAGTTTCTTTGTCTCCTTGCTTCTCTTTTAAGCTGTCAATTGTCATTTTCTGGATGCTGTCCTTTCTTCTAGCAATACCCCTACCCAATTTTCATTTACAATTTCTGATCTGCTATGGGCAAAAAAATTACCTAGTTCATTAGAATTGTGTATAAAGCGTGAGTCAGTTAATTCTGATTAAAGGTCAAAGGCTGCTCATATGAACAAAGTGCATAAGCTTTAACTACGTGGACATTGTGACAAATATTTTAGTGTCTAGAGATTTCTTTTTGTCTTTTTCTGTGCTTTCAGGCATGTCCTAGCGAGATGAGGATGTTAGATACACGACCTCTGAATAAGTGGAGGATTACTGTATGTGAAATCAGTTGAAAGGTGGTGTTTGAGTACATACGCCTCATCTCAAGGACTTTTATTCATTCCTTCATTCAACAAATACTTGTTGGATATCTATTGATTTATAATGTTCATTATTTGTACCTATACTTTAGTGTGTAATGATCAGATTAATCTGAGAAAATAATATATGTAATTATGGATAATAATCTATATAGCGGTTCCATTTCAATTCCACAGGACATATCAAAACAACCACATGGCAGTGACAATATAAATCCTCTATGGAGAGCACATTTCACAATGTATTCCCGTAGTAGGGAAACTCAACTTAACTATTACCATATAAACTGGCAGATACCTTCACTTTTTCTGGTTTATGATACTGTAGTGTCTCTAATCCTCAGTTAGAGATTTGAAATTCAGATTACTAATGCCATCGCTTTATGAACTTGAAAGGATAATGCAAATTCGATTAAATGAACAGTGTCCACTGTGAGATCCTGGCAGACTACAAAGTTTCAATATCATTACTGTTAACGTTATTAGTTATAACACATGTTCTGTTAAATAAAATTATAATATTAACAAATAAACCAAGTCTTGTAGCAGAACTCCCCTCCCTAAAAGATGTGTACAGATACAGAAGAAAGGAAGAAGAGTCAGGAAAACAGTATATAAACAATCATATATAAATCTAATAAGTGAAATGATGCATTGCAATATATGTATAATATAATATATATTACGGTAATATAAATGAAAACAGCAGTGGAAGGCAGTGGATCTCAGTTTAAATGCAGTGGCCAGTATTGGTCCCAGAGAAGAAGTGATGAAGTACATTTGCCTTCTCTCTGTAGTTAGGTGGGAGACTATGGCTGCAGAATGGTGCACACACTGTTAATGAAGTTTAATGATGTCTTTCTGTTTACAAGGGAAGGTTCAATGCTCAGGTGGTGAGTGGGGTAAGGTATATTAGGAAATGACTGTGGGAAAAATAAAAACATAAAATAAAAACACAAAATAAAAATAGGGACACTTGTATTAACAATATTTCATATTATGGAAATACTTTAAAGTTAAGAGACACTGTATATGTATTTGATCTTTACAACAACCCTATGAGGAAAATCAGAAGATTGTCCCATCAGATGGAGAGAGCTGGAAGGGACTTATGAAGCCATCTCGTCCAAGTCCCTCATTTAAAAGAAGAATAAACTGAAGGCCAAGTAGCTTGTCAAGCACCTTGCTCTAAATCACACAGCATTAAGTGGAAGAGCTGGGACTTAAACCTCACTCGGTCTCTGAATTCCAAGTTCTGTGCCCTTTATATAATACCAGTGGTTCCCAATAGAAGCTGTAGAATGGCAATCCTTGGTGCACATCTGGATTCTTGAACCCCTGGCTCTGCAGCCCCACAGGGCTCCATGGTCCACAAGATGAGAGCCATTCGTTATCTCTCTCTGCATAGACCTACAGAGCAGGACAGTGACTTGCCCACAGTCATACTGACGCACCAGATCCAGGATGATCTCTTTATTCCCCTTCCTTTTCATAAAAGTCAAGTGAAGACTCTCACAAAAGTCTCAATACAAAAGAGTTAAACAGAGTTGTGGGGGGATCCCCAAAGAGTGATCTCTAAACTAAGATCAGGAAGAAGGGATTTGGATATTTGTATTCCAAGCCTCAGAATGGCCTGGATTTTCCTAGTGCACATTATAAACCTGCACTGCTATAGTCTTTGTTTGGTCTCAGCTGTGACCCCCAGCCCCTACAGCCACTTCCACCACCACTACCTCTGGTGGTTGCCTGGATCACTGGGTCACTGTTCACCCCCCTACACACAGACACACAGACACAGACACACAGACACACACAGAGTGGGTGACTTGTGCAGAAGGAGAGGACTTTGAGAAATAACTGCTCCCAGAGGCAGGGGGGAAATAGAGCGCTGGGTGCTAGATGCTAGTTTATAAACCAAAGAAGGGAGCTTTTCTAGCCTCAGACACTCCCTAGTCTTTTTTTTTTTTGACACTTGCTAGTCCTGATGCTTCTGGTCACAATGTGAAACTACCCTGAACATTCAATAAAAACAACTAAAATCCAGAGACTCTTTCTTTCAGTCAGGAGCTACTTATGAGCATTTTCAAAGGATCTTAAGGCATCCTGAGAAAGATCACAAAGTCAGAGGATCATAAATTTAGGGTTAAAAGGGATGTCTGAGGCACCTGAGTCAGCCCCATCATTTAACAGAGGAAGAAACTGAAGTCCAGAGAGGTGAAGTCATTTGTCCATGGTCACACAGTTAGTAAGTGTCTGAGGAAGGATTCAAACTCATGTCCAAGTCTCATACTCTGTCAATGTCTAGGGAAGTCATAACAGAACCAAAAAGAAGGGAGCTCTCTGAACTGGGAATGCTCCAGTCTAGTCCATCATTCCATCACTATATAAGCTGGGTCACCACTATAAAATTCCTTCCTAATATGGGCCTCACTTTCCTCATCTGTAAAATGAAGGGGCTCAACTGAGTAAGCTCTAAGGCTCAGGTGACATTTCAATGCTGACATTCTATAATTCTATGCAGCAGTGGCTCATTTGACAAACAATCTAAAACTCTAGAACACCAGCTTGTCATGTTGTTCTGGTTTCCCTCCTCCAGGACTCTCAGGGCACATTTGAAGAGCCGATAAATCCTTCTTTAAAAGGAGAGGCTAAACACTGGAAGACTTTCCTTTGCACTCATTCCAGGAGGTTACACAGGCACTAAAGGGAAGGGGTCAGTCAGGAATTGCTCCCACATTACCTTTTAGACCCAAATCAGGACAGAGATGAGTCTGTGATTGTAGTGAGGGAAAAGGAAAAAGAGGAGACAAATTGGACTTTAGAGAGAGAATGGGGCTGGCTTGTTAGTGAGAGAATACTAAAACATCCTTAGAGATCATCTCATCAAAGCCTTTCATTTTCCAGACAGCAGAATAATGGTCCAGAAAAGTGAAGGGGCTTATATGATGTCAAATGGGTTAGGGCTCAGGGCAGAGGTAAGAAAGCTGGATAGAAGGCTCTAGCTGAAACTCCCTCTTCCTTTTTTTGTGTCTAATGCTTTCCCTTTTCATCCCTTGACTCTACCATGCATTTCCTCCTGTGGTCTGTATCTCCCAACCATCATTACAGGAGATCTGGAAGACATACCGTTATCAGAAGGCATGCTGGATTAAGAGTCTTGAGAAAGGGGTCCTAATTCAGTGTGCCTATTGCAGATTTGCAACTTGAGAAGCTGTATGATCTCAATTACTTCATCTCTTTGTGCCTCAGTCTCACCCTCTGTAAAACATAGGGGATGCTGTAGGTCCCTCTCAGCTGTGACATCCTATAACTCTGGGGATTCTAAGTTCCCTTCCCGAGCAGAATGCTAGGTAGAAAATAAATGAGTCCTAGGGATCATTGTAAAGGCCATGTGGAAGATTCTAAACCCTAACCCCTGCAAATCATCTTGTATAGGGCAAGGGGTCCAGGCTCAGTGAGTGTGGATGGTGTGACACCTGCTGTTTCCACCAGTCCCCACTATCATTGATTCAAATGGGAAATAGACCAGAGTATCATGTTAGAATGCTGGTTTCAAATCAAAGCAGCTTCCAAATGATTTCCTGGGTCTCCCCAAAAGTCAAATCACATAAAGTTTCAGTAAAAAGAAAGCAAAAGATAAGAAACAGCTTTAAAGCGCTTGTCCCCCAGAGTAGGCTGGGAACATGGCAATTTTACTCTGCAGGAGTGTTCCAGCACCATCGCCCACCACACTGCTCCAGCCATGGGGCTGAAAGGAAGAAAATTATATCTGTCCCCAAGCACATGCTGGGAATTTGACTGAAGTTTTCTTTTTGGTTTGTTTGACTTCTTTGTAGATTGCAGGAAAGGTAAAAAGCAGTTTCACTGAATTTTTGAAGTTAAAGGGGAAGGATAGAAGGAATGGGGGGTAGTGGGCAAAGCTAGGGAGCCAAAAGATCACAATTCAAGACTGACCTTTCACTGAACCCAGAACAAATTGGGTCCTTCCTTCTCAGGGCTCCCTTGCTACTTTGGCACAGCAGAAAATAACTTGGCTCCTATGGGAGCCAGTGTTGGTGAAAATCTTTTTCCAAAGGTCTTTAGGATTTGGGGATGCTCTGCCTCTACTTCTCAATGCCCTGGCATCCTTGGCTTTCTTTGAGACCCAGCTCAAACTCTACTTTCTCCATGTAGACATTCACAATATGTAGATGTTATCTCCACCATTAGAATGAAGGCTCCTTTGAGGGCAGAGATTATTTAATACTGACAATCTGTATCCCTAGTGTTTACACAGTGGGTAGTGTACTGTAGGCACTTAATAAATACTTGGTTAGTTTATAATTTATAGTCTCAGAAAGTTTCCAGAGGCTCAGACAAGTTGCCCATGGTCACACTGCTAAGTGGGATTTGAACTAGGTCTCTCCACACTCTGTCCTTGGCCTTCCTCTCTTTCTATAATTTTACACATAGCTCCCTTAGGTCTAATTATCATCTCTGAGATGACTCCCAGTTCTATGTATTTAACCTGCCTCTTTCCTGAGTTCCAGTCTCATGTCACCAACTTCCTAGTAGATATCTCATCTGAAATCATTGTCTTTCCCCCAAATCCTCTTTTCTTTTGACCTTTCCTATTTCAGTAGGGTGTCACATCAGATGATGTGTCTCTCAGGTTTGAAACTTTGGTGTTAATCTCAAATCTTTATTCCCCCTCATCCCACATATCAATCACTCAATCAAAAAGTCAATTAATCACCTAATATGTGCCAGGCAGCTAGGTGGCTCAGTGAATAGAGAGCTAGGCCTGGAATCAGGAAGACCTGAGTTTAAATATGGCCTCAGACATTTACTAGCTTTGTGATCCTGGGCAAGTTACTTACCATTCTTTTTGCCTTAATCCACTGGAAAAGGAAATGGCAAACCACTCCAGTATCTTTGCCAAGAAAACCTCATGGACAGAATTAGTGTGCTATGGTCCATGGGGTCTGTATGACCGAACAACAAGTGTTCCAGGCAGTGTGCTAAGCACTGGAGATAGAAAAGGAGGCAAAAGACAGTCCCTACCCTCAAGGAGTTTACAGTCTTATTTGTTAGCCTATCTTGTGATTTCTACCTCAACAACATCTCTTAAATTTGCCTTCTCACTGCTCCCATAGCCACCACCCTAATCCATCTCTCACCTGCACTACTGCAATGACCTTTTAATTTTGTCTCTCTGCTTCGAGTGCTTTCTTACTTTTAACCCAACTGGCAAAGTTATTTTCTTTAAGTCACTCCCTTACTCAATAAACTCCAGTAGTTCCCCATTGCATCTAGAATAAAATATAAATTCATCTACTTGATTTTTAAAGTCCTTCATGATCTGGTCCCAGCCTAACTCCAGCTTTATTATATATTACTTCTCTTCTAATACTCTTCAAGTTAAGTAAATTATGCAAAAAGGCATTTATTAAGACCTTCGTATGGAGAACAATACTAAGGTCTAAAGCTACAAATACAAGCAGAAAGACAGACAGTTCCTGCTCTCAAGGAACTTATATTCTAATAGAGGAAAATATTACAGAAAAGGAAACAGAAAAGGGTGGGGAGTGGAGTGGGGCACAGTCGGGAGTGAAGCAATGGCTGCTCTGGGCACTTTCCTCAAAAGCGAAGTTCTGGAAGGAGTTGCCCAAACAAAAGATGGGGCCTCAGAGAGAGTGTGAATTAACAGCAACAACAACGATGATGATGATGATGATGATGGTGCCGACAACAGCATTTATAAAATTGTTGTAAGATTTTAAAGGTTCAAAGTATTTCACATACTTTCAGTGTGAGAAGGTCAAAGGCTAAGTGAACGTTGAAGTGAGGAGACCACAAGGGCAGAGTAAATTTCCCAGGTAAGAAGCCTGTAAGATGAAGAAAAGTCCGGCCAAACTGGCTATTCCTCATACCTGAACCGCCAACTGCTAGAGCTTTCTCTCCTTGGATTATTTCATATTTATTCTCTATATATTCCATTAGAAGATAAGCTCCTTGAGGGTAAGGAATGTTTCATTCTTAACTTTGTCTCCCCAGTACTTTGCAGAATGTCCTATACACAGTAGGTGCCTAATAAATGCCTACTGATTGACCAACTCCTGACCTCAGTCCAGAAGTGTATCTACTATGTCATACCAGGCAGAAGAAACCTGAGCTTCCACTGTATTCAGTCACATAGAATGTCTTTTTCCTTTCAGGGGCTCATGGAGGGTGACTGAATCCCCAACAATCCAGAGATTCCTATGGAGTCAGGTGATATCCTAGCTGTGCTCCTCTTATGACTTAAGCCCTTACCTGTTTTGATTTCAAAAGATTTATGGAACATAATAGATTTATTACCTGATATGCATATTTAATGACTTTCAAAGACAGTTCATAAATATACCACGCAACTTAATGGTATTTAATGTTGTGCATTAATTAATGATTTTAAGCTATTCAACATTAACCAATTTGAAAAATTTAATATAACATTTAATAAGTCTTGTCAAGCCTTAATAAATTTCCATGGATTTATATATCTTGTGAAAGAATTCCTTCTCAAATAAATTAAATAATATATGTGGCACGTAGGGGGAAAGGACAATTTAGTAAGGCTTCATTTAATGGGAAATAGGCAGATTACATCACTTAAGCATTTTAAGTTTTTCCGTGCATTCTCTTCCAAAAAAATTTTTTTTAATGAGTTTACAATAAGGGAATGAAAAATAGCTGGAGTGAAGTCACTATCAGCAACTGTCCCCCAATCAGTTTCATGATTGGCTTCTCCTTTTCTTCTTACCCCTGAAATGTCTGGAATCCCCAAGACTTTGTCCTAAGCCCTTTCTTTTTTCCTTTCTACACTCTTCCTGATGATCTTATTGGCTCCCATGGTTTTAATTATCACCTTAAAGCTCAAAGTAGATGACTTCTGTGCCTCCAGTTCCAATTTCTCCCCTGAGCTCTAGTCCTATATTTTGAGCCAACTGCTAGAAATCTCCACTCATATATCCTGCTAGCACTTCAAACACAAAATAACTAAAATGAACTCATCATCTTTACCTCCCAACCTGATTCTCCTCCTGACTTTCCTCTTTCTCTTCATGGCATTGTCCTCCTAGGCACCACACTTGAATCCTCAAAGTCATTTTTGAATGTCCTTTCTTTTTCACCCCACCACCATGTCCACAATGGCTCCAGCATTCATCTATTTCTTTCCAATCACACTTCCAGCAGCATAAGTCAAGAGGCTCTAAATGCCTCTTAATTCAACTGTTGCAATAGTATCCTAACAAGTCTCAGTCTCCAATTGCTCTCATCTCTAAACCAACTGAAACTCACACTTGCCAAGATCCTGAAGTATGACTCTGATCTTGTCACTAATCTATTCACAATCCTTCGATGACTTCCCATTAAGTTTATTTACTAAAGTCCAATCTCTTTAGCCTGGCAGTTCCATGATCTAGTCTCAGCTTACTTTCCCAATCTTATCAGCTATTATTCCTGTAAACTAATTGGTACTCTATATTCTATTCAAATTGGACTGCTTACCATTCCCCAAACTTTCCTAGCTCCACACTTCTCCAACTCCTAAAACCCAACTTCATAATTTAGAGCAGGGTTTCTTAACCTCCTTTGTTATGGATCCTTTTGGCAATCTGACAAAATTCATGAAACCTTACTCAGAATAATGCTTTTAAATACATAAAACAAAATAAAACACAGGATTACAAAAACCAACATTTTGAACTACAGTTATCACAATATTAAAACAAAAAAGTTCATAGACCCATGTTAAGAATGCTTAATTTAAATCATGCTATTCCTAATACCCAGAATATATTCCATACCCCATCTCCAGCTCCATCAAGAAACTTTCCCTAATTCAATCGTCAGAAATTATGTCATCTTCAGAATTCTACCAATAATAATCATTATAACTGACTGAATTGATCCAGTTATTCTAGAAAGCAATTTGAAATTTTGCTAAAAAAGTAATTAAAATGTCCATACCCTATGACCTAGAGATTCTATTGCTAGACATATACTGCAAAGAATTAAACAATAGCAATAAAAGTCTCATACATGCCAGAATATTTGTAAAGTTCCACTTCTTTCTTATTTCTCTGCTGAAAGCTCTTTGGGAGAAAAGATCATGCCATTCACAGAATCTCAATGATGAAAGTGACCTCAGAGGTCATTAAGTCCAAACCGTCCCTGAACCAAGAATGCCCCCTACGACATTGCCAGCAAGTAATCGTTGTCTTACAAGCCACTTTGTCCTCCAATACAAAGGGGGGACATGTAAAAAGAGACCCTTTGGTTCACAGGCAGAACACAAGATCCATGTAGTCAGTCAATGAGCATTTATGAAGAGTTTACAATATGCCAAACACTGTACTCAGCCCTTAAGATACAAAGAAAGACAAGACAATCCCTATCCTCAAACGGCTCACAGTCTAATGAGGGAGACAAAATGCTAACTATATACTAATAAGAAATAGGATAAATTGGAGACAATCAACAGAGGGAAGGTGGTAGCATTAAAGGAGATCAGGAAAGGCTTGTTGCAGAAGGTGGGACTTTAGTTGAAACTTGAAGGAAACCAGGGAAGCCATGATACAAAGATGAGGACAGAGAGAGTTCCAGGCTTGGGAAATAGCCAGTGAAAATATTCAGAGTCAGTCGATGTGACGAACATCAAGGAGAAGTCCAGAAGCAGGTAACATTCCTTCTGGAAGGGGTATGGGTGACCAAAGGAAACAGAGTCAATCAGTTATAATCGCCTGATTCACAGGACCTCAGAGAGGTGCTCCAAAGCAGCATCTCTGTCTAAGCAACAGTCTGCTAGGATTCATCTGTTCTTTGGGGATATGAGGAGCCTCCAAGATTGTATATTTGTAATACATTTCAAGCTATTAAAAAAAAGTCCCAGGATAGTTAGGCAATCTCTACAGTTTCCCCTCTTTCTGAGGAAAGTAAACACTTAATTTGATGTTGGGAGTTGATTTTTACCCAAATCAAAGAAAAAAGTTAATTGCTTATCATAGCTTGTATATGACAACCAGCTGTCCATTTCTAGCTACCTGGATGCCCTCTGCTTCTGAAATGCAACTGATTTGATACTCTCTGTGCAGAAGTCAGGTCAAGTCATATAAAAACAAATAAATAATGTAGCCTTCTATAATTTGGCCTCAAACGATTTTCCAACATTATCTCTTTCTATTTCCATTCACATACACTGTAATCTATCAAACAGGTGTACTCACCATTCCCCAAACCTCTTTTTGTGTTTCTCTACCTCTGATTTTGTTCATTCTAAGTCCTCCTTGCCTAGAATGTTCATGCCTACTCTCTAGTTGTAAGCCTTCATCCAAGGCTCAATTCAAGTGTCATTGCTTCTACGAAGATTTCCTTCCTTGATCTCACAGCCAGAAATGAACCCTTGTTCTTTTGATCTATCACATCACTTTCTCATTCTGTCCCAGAATATATTAATTTATATACATATTTTACCTAGACTGTAATGTCCCTGTTGGTATGATCTCCAGTTGGTTTATAGTTCCTTGAACATAGTAGGTGCTCAATAAATGTCTGTTGAATGGACAAACAAGCAAGATCTTTTGTCTTGATTATGGACCTAAATTGGGGCTGAATAAGTCCTACATTTCATAAGCAAGAGACATACTCAGCAAATACATTTCCATGGACTAACATCCTTTTCAAGGTAGAAGGCTATCACTTGAGTAATTTGCCTTGAGAATAAAAGCAAAATTTATGAATGTGCTAATTTGATCCTCACAATCACCCTGGGAGGTAGGGGCTAAAATTATCCCCATCTTAAAGATGAATAAAGTGTGGCTTAGAAAGGTTAAATGATTTGCCCAGAGTCACACACAGCTAGTAAGTGTCTGAGGCAGATTCACATTCAGATCTTCCTTACTCCATATCCAACATTATATCTACTATGCCACCTATAGAGTTCAACCCCCTCATTTTACAGGTGAGGAGACTGAAGCCAAAAACCTTTCCTTGTTATGTGTCTGTATCAACCAGCACACAATTTTTAGCTACGTAATTTATACATATATGAGAAGTTGTTATTTACAGAAGGATGGCCAACTCTATTAATGAAAAAAAAAAAGAAGACATAGGCTTAACTCTCTAGCATGGGGGATTAAAATTAGGCACAAAAATATTTTTTTTATGACACAAGAATCAGTTGCTAATGATAGAATGTCATTATCTGGAGGTCCTTAACCATAGGTTGCAGTTTTATAACCAGGCAGTTGGAATACATATAAAATAATGGAGATTCTTTCTAATCTAATGAATCTTTGTCTCTACTCATTTTGTGATTCACAAGGGACTTTCTACAAGTCTTTAAATAATTTGTGGTTACCAATGCAATATTTTGGGGAAGAGAGTACATGATAACTGCTAGCCTTTACTCTCACTGGAAACAGGTCTACCCTATTCCCCAGTGATTCATATCATGGATGGAGTATATTTTTAATAGAATTGAAATGAAGTCACCACTGACAGTACCTTGCTGCCTATTTGCATCCATCATATCTTCCTCTATTGTTCACTGGGTCACCAACATTTTGGATCCTTCTGAGACTTTAGTATTCCCTGACTTGCAGCCTGATATTGCTGGGAGAATACATTAATACATCAAATATCTCTGAATTTATCAGTGTGAGACTTCTTTTCACTAATGCAAATCACAGTCCATCTATAACTTAGTAGAGGAATCTCAGGGAGTTACCTGAGGCTAACCAAGGCTAATTAACACTAAGAAGTAATTCTCTCATGGTCTCACAGAATGAAAGAAATGGAATTGGAACTCACATCTTTTTAACTCCAAGTCCACCATTCTAACCATTATGCCATGCTTTCTTTGGCAAGGAAAATATTAGAGCTTTTGCCATGTCTGTGTAGACTCATCCAAAAGCCTATAGGAACATCTTTAATACCCAGAAGGTGATGGAGAAGGAAGAAAAGGAAAGAGAAGCAAGGTACAAAAATAGCTCTATTTCCCAAGCTTTGAGACTCTGATGTACCCATGACTTCATTAGTGTGGATATTCCTTTTCTCCACTGATGTAGACTGAAACCTGTCTAAGCAGCATGGCATAGTAGATATGGCACGGATCTTGGATTCAAGAAGACTCACGTTCAAATATCACCTCAGACATTTACTAGCTAATGACCCTGGGCATTACCTTTCTGCACCTCAGATTCCTGTTCTGAAAAATCAATGCCCCACAGCCTCTAAGGGCTAGCTCTAAATCAATGATCCTATGATCTCTCATCCTATGTAGCACTTAGCCACATTTCCCCATAAATCCTCCAAAAGACATTTGCTCAAGGTGCAAGGTCTTCATTTTTTAACATCCTAGAGGTCACAGAATTATAGAAGCACAGACAGAGCTGTAAGGGAGACTTCAGAAATCCTCTAGTCCCATCTCCCTATTTTACAGATTAGGAAACTGAGGCTCAGAAAGGTTAAATGACTTGGCCAAGGCCCATACAGGTTGTACATAAGAGAACAGGAGTCTGAACCCAAGAGCTCTCCTGAATCTAGGATACTTCCCACCACACCATACTGCTTCTTTCTTAGCACTCAGTCTCTCCATCTGTCATCTCTCACTCTCCCTCCACAAACAACCTTCTCATTTTTCCTGCCATAAGTTTCCTTGATAATGTCTTTAGCACTACTTCTTGCTGAAGTCATCACTGGCAATGTACTGCAGCTTCCTTATGGCCACCATGCTCTTTTCCATTGCCTTCTGAGTTACTTATAACTCCCAAGACCATGCCACTCCTTGATTCTCAGCCATTCTAGTCTCACTAGGAGATTCTTGTTGCTGTTAAAGGAGGTTTTTGTAGCAGTGAGCAGTTTAGAATTACTGACTGACTGCACCTTACCTGTCTACCAATTGTGACCCAGCCCATTCTCCTCCTCCTACTCAATCCTAGGCTTTGGGTTCATTGTCCATCCACAGAACCTGTCCAGAGCACACATACAGATGGGTTAATTTGACAGGAGGCATGTCCGTCCAGTTGCTTGTCAGTGTCTTGGCAATATGGATATCTCCTCAACATTTCCCAGACAGCATGAAAAACCATGTGATAATGCAATGTACAGCTCTGTACTGGGTGTGAAAATATGCAGTTACCACACATCATTACACCTCCCAGGCAGAGAACACAGCATACTTCAGAGCAGCAATCGGCAGCTACTGAGACCCTTTCCGGGTTGGGCTTCTCTAAGTCAGACACACCTGTATTGCTATATCATGCCTGACACATCTCATTGGCACAATCTAAAGCTGAAAATGTTGCACTGATCTCCATGAATTGCTCTCACTGGGGGAGGAGGAAGGGGAAGACATATATCTCCCCTCTGTATGAACAGAGGGGGTCTTGCATGTAGCCACAATACCCAGGTGTTTCCCAAGCCAAGTCTGGTCTAGCAACAGAGTCAAAGAGGCTGAAGGGGGAAGGAAGGCAGGTTTGGATGGGAATTGAGACTATAATCACACTTTTTACTCGGCTATAGTGCTCTGTGGCTACACACACACACACACACACACACACACACACACACACACACACACAACCACTCTCTCCCCCCCACAGCTCAAATTTCTTCATATTAATTTCCAGGCACAAAATTATTTTATTTTCATATCAATTTTCTGCCCAGTACTCAGGCAGGCAGTCAATGAGGTTTTAGCATCCAAAAGGGCCAGGTAGGTGGGCCACTTCTCATAAGATGTCAGGATGGAAGGCGGAAGTTCTATATGAAGCATGTTAGAGCTGCTCCCCTTCTAGTTCAACCTAGGGCAAAGTACAGAAGGAACAGGTTATACCCACAAGTGACACCAAATATTTCGAGTTAGTTCTGTAGAAGGGTATGAAGGGAGGGTTCTTTCCTTTCTTTTGTCAGGATTTCCAGATCCTTTCTTGATAAAAGAGAACTAGGTTCAGTGATTCTTACCCTCATCCCCATCAGCCGCTATTCCTTAAGGCTGAACCAATCTTCCTTCCATCAGGGGTATATATAATAGCCTGCAAGTACAATGAGTGAACACCACTGTGGACTGCGGGTCTGAGACTTCTCTAGCAGCAGAAGCAATGATGATAGCAAAGAAGGAGGGAGCCACCTACTTCCTGGTAGAAGAGCTCAGAATCTACTCCAGGTTTGGGAAAGCCTTATAGGTAGCAGGACCCTGCCTCCCTGGAGCTGCCCATCCAACTCACATGCCAATGGAAAAAGAAGGAGCAGCAGTAAGGGATCTATACTGAGCTAATGCTATCACTGCTCAGGGGACCTGCTGCTAGGAATGAGCATTTGCCTGAAGCAAGAGGGCATTTTCAGCTCTCCCTAAGGTATTTGCTTTGGGAATATCAGTGTGAAAAGACCTGCAGAAAGAAGAGTACCCTGTTTACCAGTCAGCCAGATGAATGACATGACCCATTAGCCAGACCCAGAGCATGCTGTCATGTGTCTACTTAACAAAATGCTGACAAAGTCTTTTCTGTTCACGTTATCTGTGTGGAGGGCTCCAAGCTGCCTTGCTCACTGCTCCTTCCCTTAACTCTACTGCTAGGAAGCCGTGTCTGAGGTCTCAGCAGGGTCTGAACCTGTCTGGATCAACTCTGCCGTGAGGTCAGAAGTCCTGGCTCCACTTTCCTTGAAACATGCTGCCCTTAGTTGGTAGATTTTTTTTTTTAGAAGAACAAGAGAACCAAGAGAAGAAAGGAAAAAATGAACCAAAGTCTCAGCCTGTCTATAAGGAGTTTGCTTGCTGGGACATGACCTAGCCTTTTCTCCTCCTTGACTGTGATGCTGCCCTTTAAGGCTTCAGGCCTCCTGAATGGCCTTCCTTGCCTGGGTAGAAGGGCTCTAATAGTAATTCGATAACTACGTAGGTCAGGAAATCAGATGGAGTGGATTCTTGTCTTGATTCAGCTTACCAGGGTGCTGGCTATAATGATAGTGATAGCAGGGGCAGTGGCAAGAACAATGATGATCTTGTACAGGACTTTATAATCTAAGAGGCATTTTTTTCATGCCTTATCTCATGAAATCCTCACAATAGTTCTGTAAGTTAGGGAGGCTATTTTCTCCATTATACAAATAAGAAAACTGAGACTCAGAGAAATTAGAGGGAACCTGGCTGCCCTGGATGAATTCAGGACACCAGGCCCAGTGAAACAACATGCCAAGATGATCAAAGGATTGTCCATCACTGAGCTAAGTAACTGAGACAGTGATCTTTGAAAGACCGTAAGATGTCCTAGAAAATGAATGGGTCATGCCAGATTAACTTCATTTGCTTTTTTTTTTTTGTCAGGGGTTACGGGTCTAGTAGAGAAGGGGAATGCTATATAGTTTGTCTAGGTATTAGCAAAAAAAAATCCAAACCTGATAATGTTCCTTAAATTTTGATAATTGACTGATTCATATCTATTATTTCTTTAAAATTAAAAAAAACTAGGAAGAGTGTAGATGAAGGCAAATAAGGTGGATGGGGAAAAAATGTTTTTACCTGATCCTATGCCACTTACTTTAGTCAGACAGTAGGGACATGCCATAGAGATAGATATAGACCTTAGAGAGAGGTAGAAGAGATAAATGAATGAATGAATTAAAAGGTATCATTAAGCACTTACTGTGTTTCAAGTACTATGCTAAGTTCTGGGAACACAAACAAAAAAAGTTAGCCAGTCTTTGACCCCATGGAGCTCATGTTATAACCAGGGGCGAAGCCATATGAAAGAAAGTTGAGCTATAAGATGGATAGAAAAGTCCATAAGTAAATCTTAAGGGCAGATAGTAAAGTCCAGGGTTCTTATATAACTAAGTAAGATGAGAGATAGTGTTGGGGGAACCACAGGGTAGACAATAAGGCCTAGAGGATCTTAGGAGGCAGTGACAAGTCAGAAGACAAGGCCTGGTGGTCCTCTTTCTGGCCAGAAAGAATGGAGTTGAAGACTCGCACTTCATTCAAGGCAGGTAAACAAATAGCTCATATGGATTCTGGGTGATTGAAACCCAGGGGGACCAAGAAAATTAGGGAGCAAAGGAGGAAAGAGCACAATGTCAGGGGACAAGCTACAGATGGGAGACCTGTAGGAGAAGGAGTAGACCAGACAATTACCACAGTTTCCATGACAATAGAAGCAAGCAGAGTCACCTGTCTGACAAAAGGAGGAGGCACCCAGAAGGCATCCATTGACTTTTTCTCTTCCTCTTTCCCCTTCATCCAGACTTGAACAGTGCTTACCTACCAAAGTAAACTCCAATGACTCCCTATCACCTGCAGCTTCAAATACAAAATTATTTGGCATTTAAAGCCATTAATAACCTAGTCCCTACTTGGACCTTTTCTATCTTCTTACACCTTACTCTCCTTTGGTTATTTTCTCTTGTTGCTGTTGTTCAGTTGACTCTTTTTGTGTTCAGTTGACTCTTTTTGTGACGCCATCTTGAATTTTCTTGGCAAAGATACTAGAGTGGTTTGCCATTTCCTTCTCCAGCTTGTTTTACAGATGAGGAAAGGAGGCAAACAAGGTTAAGTGACTTGCCCTGGGCATGTCTCCGGTTATCTCCTATGCCTAGACTGCTCTCTTTCTTCATCTCCCAGCTATGGGCTTCCCTGGCTTCCTTCTGATCCTAATGAAAAATCTCATCTTGTACAGGAAGACTTTCCCAATCCCTCTTGATTCTAGTGCCTTCCTTCTGTTAATAATTTTTTATTTATCCTGTATATAACTTGTTTCTACATAATTTTTTTATTGCTTATTGTTTCTCCCATTATATTGTGACCTCCTTGAGGGTAGGGACTGTCTTTTACCTCTTCTTATATCCCCAGTACTTAGCACCCCTTAACAAATGTTTATCGACTGACTGACTGACATATCTTCTCACAAACACACAACACTGAAAAACCTTGGGTTCTCCCAATCACCAGGAAATACCCAGGAGGTATCACCACCACAATTCAATAATATGTATGCTACCAAGCTTCATATAAAATACTGATCAGCAGAGTTTGGAACTGAGATAGAGGGGTGGTTTGATTAATGAGAAAGGGAATTAGTATAAAATATATATATTTCACATGGCCAGCACAACACTGGGAGTTGAAGAAGTAGAATAAAGTGACTGAAAGAAGAATTACTTGGCCTAATTGAGAAGAAGATTATAGAATCATTCTAGTTGGAGGTGTGGATGGAGCACAGGACCTGAAGTCAAGAAGACAAGTTCAAATTCAGCCTCAGACACTTACTACTACTTAGGTAAGTCACTTAACTTCTATTTGCTTCAGCTTCATCTGGAAAATGGTCATAATAATAGCACCTACCTCTCAGGGTTGTTGTGAGGATCAAATGAGATAATAATTGTAAAATGCTTAGCACGGAGCCTGGCATCTATTAAGCTTTATATAAATGTTAGCTATATATATCAATCAATATGTTAAGAGCTGAAAAAGGACCTTAGACTTTGGGGCACATGGAGAATAACACTGAGGAGGGAACAAACTTGACCCAGGCGAATGCTTTTTCCATCCAGAGGTAGATTCATTGATACTTCAAACTTAACATCTCCAAAAGTTACATAATTATATCCTCCCTGAATTCTTCATTCCTTTTGATAGCACCACAATACACGCCACCCAGGCTCAAAACCTCAAAACATTATCAGATTCCTCCCTCTTCCTCATCTCTGATATTTCCTTAGTTGCCAAGTCCCATCCATTCTATCTCCTTGATAGCTTTTGAATCCAACTCCTTCTCAGTACTAACATTGCTACCGTCTTAGTTCAGGTCCTCCTCCATAATCTCTTACCTAGATGACTGTAGAAGCCTCCTAACTTTTCTCCCTGCTTTTAGTCTCTTCACACTACAATCTATCTTTCATACAGATACAAAAATAATCTTCTTAATACATGTTTGACCATATCATACCCCTACTCAAAGACATTCACTGGCTTCTTATTAATCATAGGATTCATTACAAACTCCTTGCCTTAACACACACACAATCCGGCTCTAACATACCTTTCATTTATTTCATATTATTCCTTTTTGTGCACTCTATATTAGGGCTAAATAGAACTACTAGCTCTTTTATCCTATACTCTTTTATCCTATACTCTCCTTTTTCCATGCATTCATTATGGCCCTTCTCCAGGCTTGTAATACATGCCCTATTTATCTGAGGAAGCTAGGCAGTGCAATGGTTAAAGCACTGAGCTAGGAGTCAGGAAGACTGAGTTCAAATCCGGCCTCAGACATTTCTTAGCTATGTTGTCCTGGTCAAGTCACTTAACCTCTGTTTGCCTCGGTCTCCTCAACTGTTAAATGAGGATGATAGTACCTACCATAAATAGTTGTCATGAGGGTCAAATGAGATCATATTTATAAAAGCACTTACCTGATATTTAGTAGGTATGACACAAATGCTTATTATCTTCTCTTCCCTTTCTACATGTTGAAACTCTTCTCTCCTTTCAATATCTAACTGAGATGTCCTCCTTGATGAACCCTTTTCTTATTCTCCCTGTATGAATGGGATCTCTCCCTCATTACATTTTCTTAGAGCCCTTCATCTTCTTCCCTAATACATTTTCACCTCATATATTTATATCTCACATCCCATTATTAGATTATATGCTCTTTGAGGGTAAGGACTACAAGAATTTCTACTTTTGTGTCTCCACAACCTTGCAAAGTACCTTGCACACAGCAGCCATTTAAAAAATATGTGCTGAATTCAAGTGAGAAAGGGAACAATATCTAGGAATAAGGAGACCCAAATTATCATAACTAACTTAGTGTATGACCTGAAGTAAATTATCACCATGCTATGAGACCTCCTTAAAATGTTGATTAGTATAATGATACTTATTCCACCCTACTTCACAATAATATAAATAAGAAAAAATAATAGGTTACACATTTCTAAGCTATCATTCCAATTGTCACCATGCACTTTACATATTTTGCTTCATTTGAACCTCACAAGATCTTTTCTGATCTCTGAAGCAAAGAAGGATCAAGTTTAGTTAGTACTTGGAGGGGGGATTGCTAAAGAACACTGTGTGCTGTAGGATTTTTACCTTACAGAGGCAGTGGTGTAAAAAATATAGTACTGAACTTGGAGTCAAGAAGAACTGGGCACAAATCCTAGTTGCTAGCTGTGCAACCCTGGGAAAATCACTTAACCTTTCTGTCCCTCAGTTTCCTCATCTGTAATACTAGGGGACTGGACTCACTGGTTTCTAGGATTCCTTGCAGTTCTAAATCTGTAATCCTGTGAGCCTTATGGAGTAGGCAGAGCAGGGATTATAATTGCTGTTTTTCAGCTTGAGAAACCAAGGTTCAGTGAAATTAAGGTTAAGTGACATGCATGATCACAACTTTTAAATAAAGAAGCCAGTACTCACACTTAGATATTATTCAAGTGCTCTAAATTTTATTTTATTTCATTTTATTAGAATCAGGCATGAGGGTGGGTAGGAATGACATCTGGAGTTCATTTAATATCAAGAGAGCATAGAAATCTTTTAATCAAAAGGTTCATGAGTTAGTGTGGAATAGTTGCTGTCCATTGCACCCAGACAACCTGGTTTATCGGCAAACGCTTTCCAAAGTGCTAGCAAACAGACTTGTGCTGGGTTGTTGTCCATGGTGCTGAATCACTGCAGCTTCAGGTTTGTTAATGGAAGATTGAATAAGAAGTATAAGATCATATATTTCTGAGTTGTAAGAGACCTTAGAGGCCATCTTATCCAACTCCCTTCATTTTACAGATAAGGATACAGAAAGGTTAATTGACTTTCCTAAGGTTACACAGCTAGTAGATATCAGTGCAGGATTTGAACCAAGTCTTCTAATTCAACATTTATTATGTGTAAGGGGCTAGGAATACAAAGATGAAATAAGA
Organism: Pseudochirops cupreus; assembly: GCA_028627135.1. Lineage (NCBI taxonomy): Eukaryota > Metazoa > Chordata > Mammalia > Diprotodontia > Pseudocheiridae > Pseudochirops > Pseudochirops cupreus. The sequence goes on along the minus strand of CM053581.1, from coordinate 118,793,571 downwards.
CAGTTTTATGTGATAATTGCTGGTCCTGGCGACAGAAATGTTTCTCATCTTAAGCACTAAATTTTTCAGTGGCAAATATTCCTGGATATATATATATAAATATACCTTCAAATGCTAATTTGATTCTGGTTGATTCTGGTTTACCCATAGGGAACCTGGACTACCCTGGTGCCATTTCTGTCCACAAGAGAGAATGATTCAGTTCCAAGATTAATCTACAATCAAATAATTTTGAGAATTTGGAGGTCTTCTAGCCTAGCTTCCACCTGAAATAAGAGTAATATAGTTTAACAGAAAGAACAATTTGAAGTCTAAATGTATATACACACACACACACACACACACACACATATAGTATTTATATGTGTGTATGTGTGTGTATATATGTATACACATATGTATATGAATCTCAATCCTTTCATTTACTAACTGTGTGACCTTGGCTAATAACTTAACTTTTCTGTGCCTCAGTGTCCTCATCCATAAAATGAGGGGAGGGAGAGACTAGATGAGACATTTCTAAGGCCCCTTCCAACTCTAAATCTACAAGCCTATGAACATTCTAGGATGGCTAGCCTCTATTTGAAGACAAATGGTGACAGGAAGTATACTACTTCCTGATACAACCCAGTTCTTTGTTGGACATCTCTATATCTTGAAAAGTTCTTCCTAATATTGAGACAAATCTACCTCCCTATAATTTCCACCCACTGATCCATGGTCTGGCCTTTGCTGTCACAAAACAGAATAAGCCTTATCTTCCTCTTACATGATAGCCCTTCAAATAGTTTAAAATTTAAAAAACACCACAACTGTCATTCCCTTTAACCTCCAACTCCCCACTCTACCCCCACCAAAAGTCTTCTTTTCTGCAAGGGTAAAAAAGTCTTAGGGTTTTGTTGTTGTTTTTAAGAAATTCTATGCCACAGTTTCAAGTCCTCTCCTCCTCATCTTCCTGAGACACAGAAAAGGCTTTTCTAATGTACTCCTAAAACATGGTACCAGAAAAAAATACTCCAAACATGGTCTGAAAGAGACTATGGTGGGAAAACACCATCCTCTACTTTGCTTATTAATGCATCCTAAATTCACATGAACTTCTCTAGCATCCACATCCCTGTTGACTCATATTGAGTTTAGGGTTCACTAAAATCCCTAGTCTTTTTTTTATAAGAACTACTGTCTAGTCACATCTTCCCTATACTTATTTGTACTTGTTCAGTTAATCTTTTAACCCAACTGCAGGGCATTGCATTTACCCTTTCTAAATTTTATCTTATTTAATTTGGCTCATTTGTTTCAACCTACTGAGATCTTTCCCCCCTCTATCTCCCCTAGTTTTATGGCATACATTAATCACAAAATTATAAGATTTTAAAATTCAAAGAAACCCCAGAAATCATCTAGTCTCATTCCTTTCTAGGGAAACTGCCTAGAAAAATAAAAAGGTTCTTTCCCCAGGACCCTGTAAGAGAGCAAGGATTTGGATCCATTTCCTCTGTCTCCCCATCCAGTGTTTCTTTTCCACTCTGCCATGCTGTCACCTATCAAGTGATGTTGCTTCTCTGTTTTTATCCAAAGCACTGATTAAAACAACAACAACAACAACAACAACAACAAGGTAATGAGACAGAATGAAGGGTAACATGCTACCAGAAAACACTTCCAGATTGACATTAATACATTAATCGATACTCTCTGAGTGAAGTCATTCAACCCATTATGAATCCACTAACTCCACTATTATCCAAATCACTTCTTTCCATCTTGTTCACATGAAAATATGACAGTCACTCTCAAATACCTTCCAGAAATATAGGTATACTATGTCTGTGACATTTAATTTACTAGTCAAGTAACACTGCCAAAAAAGGAAATTAGATTAGACGGGCATGATTTATGGGTTATTATGGAACCCAAACTGACCTTCTCTTTAATGCTCATAAACCATGCTTTTCACAATATGTTCTAGAATTTTTTCAGGGATTAATGTTAATTCACCAATTTATAAATATTTTTATGAAATATCTTTTAAAAAATTCTAGGTATTAAGATTTGCTCAAGGTTTATCCAAAAAGTTCATAGTTATCTGACTTATCAAAGATAGAAATCTCAAAGTCAGCCCAATTGTTCAGATTAATCCCAGAATCAACTCTAATTTTACATGACTATGTCATATTAGAAATTATCCAAGGTCAAGTGAGGACTTTGAAAGTCCTTATGGACCAAAGTGAACTCCTTCAAGTCTATTCAAACAGTGCCTATCATTCTAAGCTTGGGCCAAAACTAAACCAGGTATTTTCTACCTGGGAAGCCCAGGTAAATTTCAAGACCTTGTGGTATATCTATCTGTCTACCTGTCTATCTTTGTCTCACTTTCTCTCTTTTATTTCTCCATATTATTCCTATCAGAAGGTTATCTTTCTGCAACTGCCATTTCACTCCTGATCACACATCCAGCCCCTCAGAGTTTCACATACACATCCTTCTAAAGAGCAGGACAATATAATAGGCAGAATACTGCCCCAGAAACCAGAACTACAAAATTAAATTCTCAACCTGTTCAGATCCTATTTCTGTGCTTTTAGCTTCCCTGTCTGTAAACAGAGGGTTAATAGCTGATGTCATAAGACAGCCATGTGATAGGTGCAGTGAGGAACAGAAAATTATGCAGGGGCCTTACCTAGAGAACTCCATGATCTAAACACTGAGAAGTCTGAGATCTTCAGAGAAATGTGATCTATTAATAGTAAGGTGATGGTATTCCTATGATAGAGCCTGTTCTTGTTCAGTTGTCAATTACTTTGAGACAAGGCATTAAAGCATCCAGGTATTAAGGTTACAAAGCTAAAGAAACACAACTATGGAGAGAAAGACAAGCAAAGCAACAGACCTTTAACAGCTACATACTGTAATTGGAAGCATCAGCTATATAATATAAAGGCACTTCCATAACCCCAGTTCTCTGACATTATATACCAAAACAAGTCAAGGTGCCATTCTAGGACTATGTCAGAATGGCTCACAGGACACTGACCAATTGATCAAGGGTAAGGTCTTTCTAGAAGTCTGTATAGAAGGAGATTTTTTTGGTGGGGGTTAGGCAACATGCCTGATAAAGGATATCCAAGAATTGTGGTTGGGAATCAGAACCAAGGAATGCAGATATGGAAGAGAGAGCTGTGGCCCAAATAATTGTGGGGGGGGGGGCGGGTCAGGGAGGTCGGAGAGGGTGTCACTATGTCCAGTCAGGAGCATCCAGAGGTGGAAGAAACAGGAGTCAAGACAAAATTTTTAAAAAATCAAAATACAGGTGACTTAGTCACAGTAGGATTCAGGGTTTAGTCTCTGAAAATGCCAGGGGCCTAATTTGTATGCCCAGAATTTAGTCTTCTTTGGGTGTTCTTATATGCAAGCACCCTCTCTATCTCTTCATGCAGGTGCTCCCTGCAATCCTCAGTGCCTGCCAGCAGTGGGGCTCAGAAGTCTAAGAATCCCAGGGTCACATTTTCTACTTGTCCTTTGCAGCCACTGCCCAGACTCAAGAGGCCAGATGTGCTCATCTTAATTATTTTTCATCACAGTGTGTTTTATATGGCTAGTGGGGATCTCTAGGGTCGATCTTTTAAGTAAAAAGAATAAGCCTATGAGTCTTAAAGGGTATACACTGCACCAAAGTGAAGTATACTTAAGCATATTTAGCACCAAGAACTGGGTTCTAGTAATAAGAATATGATGGAAGACTCTGGGGTTAAACTCTGAATCAGTAGGTTACTTTGGAGAAGTCACATGGGCTTCTTTAACGTTCTAGTCAAACAGGGTGCGTGCCACTGAAGATGTACATTTGGGGTATTAAAAGATGAATGTCCATCTTTCACTAAACATGTACAAAATGTGTCACTATAATATAGGTGATGGGGAAGGGGAGACATCTTCAAGGTTACATTCCTAAGTGCCTTTGGGGAACCATAGTCAAATGAAAGAAGGATCCCATGGACCCCCAGCCCTGATATCCCATCTGACCTCACTAAGTGCTGTTGACCTTCCAGTTGAACTATGACAGCATACAAAATGGATAACAAGAGCAAAGGAATAGGATATGTTATAATTTCTCAGTGACCTTGTATTTTTCACATTCCTGTTTTAGAAAATCCGAATCTGAGCTCCTCCTCTAGGTGGAGAGTAAGAAATCTAGGGAGAGAGGGAAGGAGAGCAAGCTGGTAGGAAATGGGGATAAGATTATGAAAACGTGTGTGTATTTGTGTGTGTGTATGTGTGTGTGTGTGTGTGTGTGTGTGTGTGTGTGCGTATGTGTGTGTGTGTGTGTGTGTGTGTCTGTTTGTAGTGGCTAAAATGGAAAAGGGGGAAGGGATCCTTGCTATTTTAAGGACAAGCTTTAGTAGTAAAGTAATCTCCTGAGTGATGCTGCTTTCTGGCTCTGTGCCCCCAAGTCCAGAAGAAACTGTGGTGCTTTCAATTCCAGTCACATTGAATGCTTCTTACCAATCTATCCATCTTAATCAGCACCTACCACTTGCAAGCAGTACCACTGTAGCCAGAAAGGAGGGGAGGGAGGAAGGAGGCCGGGAGGGCAGTGGTGAGAGGTGACGTCACAGAGGGAAGGAATCAGAGTGGGGGCCTTGAAAGGTGGTGCAATGGGGGCTGGGAGCAGGCGGGCGGGATATAGGCCTCAGCTAGCTCCTTGGCCTCTGCTCCATTAAGTAGGAGTGAGTGCTTCCCTCCCACACTGTTTCCTCTGCCAGAAGGAAAGGAAAAAAAGGACAGCCGACACCAGTCTTGGGCTGGCCAGGGATGGACACACTGCAATGCTCAGTGGTCCATGAAGCCGTCACACCAGCAGCTGAAGCTCTTTGTGCAAAGGTAGAGGACAGTCTGAGACAAGGGCTCTCTGAGCTCCTCTTGTCTCAATTGCCCTTCCTCTCAGTCCAGCTCCACTTCCCACTCCATCCCCCAGCCACACCACTCCTTACTCTGTTTTTATCCCCTTGCCTGCAGTCTACTTAGCCCTATACTGTTTTGGGAAGCCAGATGATCTGAAAAAGTCCATGCCGTCCATGGCAAGGGGAGGGGAGAAGGCACAGCAGGTGGGACAAATCTTGTTAAAATAATCCCAAACAAATCCCACTCACTGTCACATCTTTTTTGATTCCTGTGTTGGTCTGAACACGAAAGGTAACAGTCACGGTTGGGTAAGGCAAGCGTAGCACTAGCCACTGAGCTGATTTCAATTCAATAAACAGAACTTTCTGGGGGTGGAGGGGAAAAGGAGTGAACTACTTTATGAAGTAATGAACTTCCTGTCACTGGAGATGTACAAGCAGAAGCTAGACAATGACTCGTCAAGAATGTTAGAGAAGGAATTGATGCTTCAAAGGGTTAAACCAGATGACCTCCAAGGTCATTCCAGCATAAAAACCTGTGGTTCTGTATTTGCTCTTACTACCCAACTCGCCCTTCATCTTTTGGTAATGGTTTAGATGCAAGTAAATATTCTCTAACCTTGCCATATATATGTGTGCATGTATATATGCATGCACGTATATGTATGTATATGTATGTATGTATGTATACAGAGAAATGTGTGCATGCATGCATATACATGCATATACATGTGTGCATATATACATATGTGTATGTATACATATGTGTATATACATCTATATCACTCATCAAATGAGTGACCTTCTGGAATCCTCCCTTGGCATCTTCCAATTAAAATAAAGCAAAGAAGTACTCTTCTTTGTACTCAAATCCCCCTCTCAGCACTTCTACCCTCATACCTACAGAAATGAGTATAAATCATTTGCCTCTCCAGAGTAAGACTTGCAACTTCCTAAGAAGCCTGAGAAAATAAAAGGATATTATGCTATAAAACACTCCAACAAAACTACTCTGCCTTTCACAGTATATTCTTTCCCCTTTCCTCTTCTTCTTCCACAATCATAGGATGTCAGAGCTGTAAAGTCTTGTCAAGATCAACCAATCTAATGCCCCCATTTTATAGATGAGGAAGCAGAGGCCTAGAGAGGAGAAGTGACTGGTCCAGAGCCACAAAACTAGTCAGTGACAAACAATGGAACAGCAAGCATTCAGTGCAGACCATGTGCTATACCCTGGGCTAGGCAATGGGGCAATGGGGTACACAAAGACAAAAAATGACTCCTGCTCCCTTACACTTTACTTACACTCTATCAGAAAGACAATATATACATATAAAAATATACACAAATATATACAGAGTATAAGCAAAATAAACACAAAGGAGGAGAAAACACTAGTAGTGGGGGGTTCAGGAAACACTCTCTGTAGAAGGTGGTACTTAAATTGAGTCTTGAAGGATGTGAGCGATGCTAAGAGGTGAAGGTGAGGAGCGAGTGCATTCCAGCTATGGGAAATAGCCAGTGCAAAGGCCAGAAGACGGGAGAGGTGGCAGGTGTGAGCAACAGCAGGAGGGGCAGTTTGTTTGGACTACAGAATGTGAAAATGGCAATAATGTATAATGAAACTGGAAAGGTAGAATGCAGCCTGGTTGCGAAGGACTTTAAAAGACAAATAAAGCTAAATACTTGTGCTATCTATATATGATCCTAGAGGCAATAAGAAACCATTGGACTTTATAGAGTAGAGAAGAATGGTAAGATCCGCACTGGAGGACAGAAAGAAGGAAATAGACATTTGTTAACCCCTCCTATATGCCAGGCACAGTGCGAGGCACTTTATAAATATTATCTCATTTGATCCACCCTGGCAGGTGAGTGCTGTTATTATCAACTCCACTTTACCGACGGAGAAACTGAAGCTAATTGACTTTAAGGATCATGCAGTAAGTGTCTGAGCAGATATGAACTCAAGTCTTCCTGATTCCAGGCCCAGTGCTCTATCCACTGCACCACCTCACTCCCACTAAGGAAAAAATGAAAATTATCTAGACAGCATTTCCCAAACTGTGCATCATGACCCCATATGGGATTGCAAAAAAAAAATGGCAATGGCAAACATGCAATGACCCAAAATTAGTTCAAAATCAAATGCATAATGAATCCAAGATGTTTCTGGTGGTGTTTGCCTGTGTTGCATCACACAAATTTACTACAGCCTTGGTTCTGAACACACAGCATGCACAACTTTGCACTGTGCATGCCAGCACATCACACAGTGTCAATGAATGCAGCCCAAAGGGGAAAAAGGGATCATAAGTGGAAAAAGTCCAAGTTAAGATCTAGAGGATGCATTGGAGTGGGACGAGACTTAAGGTAGGGAGACTAAGTAAGTGGCATTGTAATTCAGGCAAGAGGTGCTGAGAACCTGACCCAAGGTTATGGTTATGTGAATAGTGAGAAGAGGGCAGATGTGAGAAATGTCATGGAAGTAGAAATGGCAAAATATGGCAACTTATGGGAATATGTGTGTAGGAGGCGATTAAGGATATTGAGGAATTGAAGGTAATTCTGAAATTGTTCTAGAAAATTGGGAGGGTGGTGGTGCTTTTGACAGAAATAGGACAATTCAGAAGAGAAGTGGGTTTGGGGAAAAGATAATGAGCTCTGTTATGAACATGTCATATTTGAGATATTTAAGAGATATCCAAGTTGAAACGTCAATAGGCAGTTAGTGATATGACACTGGAGCTTAGGAAAGAGGCTGGGACTAGATTTTTTAAAAATTTGAATTATAAGAATAGAGATGATAATTAGGTGAGTGAGAAATGCTGAGACCACCAAGTGAGAGAATATAGAGAGAAAATAAGGGGCCCAGATGAGAGATTTAGTGGTTCTACCACAAGGTCATGATATGAAGGATGATCAACCAGAGAAACTAAGAAGGACTGGTCAGATGGCTAGAATGAGAACAGGGAAAGTAGTATTGCAAAAACCCAAAGAAGAGAGTATCCATGAGGAAAAGGTGGTTAACAGTATCAAATGCTCAGAGAGGTCAAGAAGGATGAGGACTGAAGACCATCAGATTTGGAAATTAAAAGATTGATGGTAAATTTGACAAAGAGACATTCCCCAAAATGATCAGTTTACAAAGGACATAAAAACTTTTCAAAAGAAGAAATGAAAACTATCAATGACCATATGAAAAACATGCTCCAAATCACTGTTTTTTCTTTTTCTTTTCATTATGTGTTAGAAAATAGACTTTTACATTTTTTTCAGGTCCAAATTCTTTCCCTAGAAAACCTAGTATTATTACTGAGTCAAAGGGTATACATAGTTTAAAAATTTTTTGAGTATAGTTTCAAATTTCTTTCCAGAATGGTTAGATTAGTTCACAGATCCACCAACAATGAGTCAATGTACCTATTTTCCCATTTCCCTTCCAGCATTTGTCATTTTCTATTTTTGTCACCTTACTCAATCTAACATGTGTGAGGTGGTACCTCAGAGTTGTTTTAATTTGCATTTCTCTGTTCATTAGTGACTTTGAGCCATTGTGCTGGCCTCACTGTTATATCTCTATGGAATCTGGATGGTATACCAGCATCATGCCACAAAACTGAACTGCTCCCATTTGAATTATCTTAGGAAGATTCTGAAGATCACCTGGCAAGAGGCACCAGACACTGAGGTCCTTTCTCAAGTTAAACTGCCAAGCATTTAAACTCTACTGCAGAGAGTGAAATTCCAATGGACTGGTCACATTGTTTAAATGCTAAATGTATGTTTGTCTAAAAGATTACTTTATGTAAAACTTATACAACACAGGCACTTACATTATGATCAGAAGAAGCAATAAGAGGACACTCTCCAGGTCTCACTGAAGAACTCTGGAATCAATTATGTGACAAGGGAAACACTAGTAAAGGACCATCTCACATGGCATACCCAAATCAAAAAAATGTGCTGTGCTCTATAAGTGAAGCAGAATTATAGGAGCTCAAAAGAAACATCAGATGTGCAAATTTAGAGACATCATCACTCCAAATGTTTATGTGGACTATTTGTGTCTGACCAGTAGTAGAGCCTTCTGAGCTTGTATTAGTAAGACCAGCCTCAGTTGGACACACTATATCTTGATGCCAACATAGTAATATCATTTTGGTCCTCTTCAGGAATAAAGGACAAAAACCTAAAATTTCAATTTTTAAAACTTTATATTTTATTAATCTCTCCTTTGATTTTAAGGATATATATTTTGGCATTTTGTTGGGAGTTTTTAATTTCTTGTTTTTCTCATTTTTATAGTTGCCTACCCAATTTGCTGATCTGTTCTTTCTTTTATTGGTGTAAGTATTCAGAGATACAAATTTTTCCTTAATTAGGCTTTGACTGCCAAATTATGCCAAATTTTGGCATATCATATCAATGTCACTATCTTTTATGAAGTTATTGATAACAATCAATGATCTATCCTTTTACCTGCCCATTCTTTAGGATCAGGTTTGGTTTCCATTTAACTTTTGACCTATGCTTCAAAGGCTCTTTATTGAATGTAATTCTTCTTGTATTATGGTTTCCCCCCCCCCCACCAAAAAAAGGATGTATTTAGTATGTCCACTTCTCTGCATTTGTTTGTAAGGTTTTTATACCCTAATATATGGCCAGTTTTTGTAATGGTACTATTCACAGCCTAGAAATAAGTATACTCCTTTCTATTTCTATTTAATAATCTCCAGAGGTCTATCATATCTAATTTTTCTAAAATTCTATTCATCTCCTTTCTTGCTTATTTTGTGCTTAGACTTATCTAAATTGAGGCCCCCACAAATATAATTTCACTGTCTATATTCTTCTGTAACTCATTTAACTTTCCTTTAAGGATTTGGATTCTATGCCATTTGATGACTATATATTCAATACTGATATTAATTCATTGTCTATACTACCTTTTAGTAAAATGTAGTTTCTTGCCTTATCTCTTTTAATTGGGTCTATTTTTGCTTTTGCTCTGTTTGAGATCTTACTTGTCAACTCTGGCCTTTTTTATTTCTGAAGTATAATAGATCCTGCTCTAGCCCCTTATTTTAACTCTGTGTGCATCTTTCTGTTTCAAGTATGTTTCTTGGAAACAATATATTGTTGGATTCTAGTTTCTAATCCATTCTCTTAACCTCTGCCATTGTATGGGTGAGTTCATCCTATTGATATGCATGATTATGACTGCTTACTATTTATTTCCCTTCATTTTATTCTCCTATAGTGATCCTTCTCTTTTTCACCTTATTTCTTCCTCAAGAATCTGTTTTGCTTCTGACCACTACCTCCCTTCATCTGCCCTCCCTCTTCCTCTCCCCCAGCCATTTTCTTTTAATCCTTTTTCTTCCTACATCCCTGTTGAGTAAGATAAATTTCTGTACCCAGTTCTGTTCATATGTATTCCTCCCTTCTAGAACAAGTTTAGATAAGATTGAGTTTCTAGTGTTGCCCTCTCCCCTCTCCAAAGCCCCCTCTATTGTAAAAACTCTTCTTTGCACATCTTAATTTATGTGAGAAGATTTTCCCCATTTTAGCACAAGCAAGGTGGGATTTTTGTTGTTTTTTTCTTCATGTTGGAGTTCAGTTTTCTAGGCTCAGGCTAAAATGTAAACATTTGAAGGATTAATCTCCTTTGAACCCTGATAATTCTCAGCTGTGCTGAGTCAAGTATGTTTCATGCCTTCTGAGTCTGAGCCAATCAGGGATCAAGTCTTTGTTATATATTCTAGGAGGTTGGCATTTTGCTTTGGGTTTGTCCACTCATAAAGGATTGGTTGATTTCCTGGTCAAGACTCTGAGCAGCCATATTTTCAGAGCCCCCTGACTGCTTAGATGTCTGTGTTCCTTCAATCCAGTGATGTATGTAAAGTGTATAGCAATATTGCTTTACTCAGACAGTTGGAGCCCTGTCCATTGGTCTTTGTGCTAATTTCTCTGCTTGTATTTTCTATACTCACTTTTTTCTTTGTAATTAACGTATGATTGTTAACCCCTTTAAAATTGTCTTTCCTTTATAAAACAGATCAAAAGAATCTCTGTCTATAATTAGTCACCCTCTAGGACTCTAAGAACCCTGAAAATGATAAAACTCTGAGCAGTTACATGTACCTTCTCCCTATATAAAAATATAAATAGTTTATTTAATCCATTGTTATTTCTCAATCATGTTTCCTTTGTAGGCTTCTCTTGAATCCTTTGAATGTCAGATTTTCTATTCAGCTCTATTCTTTCCATCAGAGATGTCGGAATGCTCTCTATTTCATTAAATGACCATTCCCTCCTGTAGAATTCTACTCCATTTTGCTGGGTAGGTTATTCTTGACTGTAATGGTGGATCCTTTGCCTTCTGGAATGTCATTCCAAGCCCTCTGTTCCTTAATAGAGGTTGCTGTTAAATATGAAACCCTGATTATGGCTCCATAGTACTTGAATTCTTTCTTTCTGGATGCTTGCAGTATTTTCTCCTTGACCTGGGCTTTCTGGATTTTGGCTATAATATTCCTGTGAGTTTCTATTTTGGGGTGTCTTTTAGGAGGTAACCAGTAGATTCCTTCAGTTTCTGTTTTGCCCTCTGGTTCTATGATATCTGGGCAGTTTTTCCTTTATAATTTCTTGAAATATGATGGTTAGGCTCTTTTTTCATTTGTGGTTTTCAGTTAGTCCAATGATTCTTAAATGATCTCTCCTCAATCTATTTTCTAGGTCAATTGTTTTCCCTTCCAGATATTTCATATATTCTTATATTTTTTCTAGTCATTTGACTTTGTTTTATTATTTCTTATGTTTCATGGAGTCATATAGCTTCCATTTGGCTAATTCTAATTTTTAGGAAGTTATTTTATTTAGTAATATTAATTCTCCTTTCATAATTTTTTTGCATAGCTCTCATTTCTTTCCCCATATTTCCTATGCCATTCTTACTTGGTTTTTGTAATAATTTTTACTCTTAAAAAAACAACCACCAAAAAACCTCTTTAATTCTTCTAAGAATTCCTGTTGGGATTGTGTCAAATCTGCATTTTTTTTCCTGAGGCTTTGTTTGTCGATGTTTTCAAGACATTGTCTTCTATGCTTGTGTCTTGAGCTTCCCTGTCATCATAGTAGCTCTTTACAGCTGAGTTATTTTTTTTTAATTTTTTCATTCATCCAGCCTGCTTCTTTACTTTGGATTTTATATTTGGTCTCTGATTACTTCTTGGGGGAGGTGGGAAAGTATCTGGCCTCAGCTTCTGTCTTTTTATTTCTTCCTGCTATTTTTACAGCTGGCAGTCTGGAATCCTACAAATTTTCATTGTTTCCAGAGTAGTGTGATTTGGGGAGATGTCTGTTCATTCCTCTTCTGCTCTGGGATACCCACGTTCCTGACTCAGGGGTAGGCTTATTGATTGATTATGATTGAGTTGCTATAGACTATTGCTGGACTCATCATTGTTAGCCCACTGAGATGTTCTATAGGTTCATAGCAACCCTTTGGTCTTGGCCTCCTATCCTGGTAATTTCACTGTAGAATTATGTGCTATGCTAAAGGTTAGAACTGGGTTGCTGCTTCTCTCCTGGGCTCAGAGCCACACAACTAAGTTTTTGGAACTTGTTCTTTGCTCTAAACACAATCTGGGCCCTGCTCACTTGGGTTTGTTCCTCTGTCCCCTGAAACTATCACCCAGACCTGGGTAAAAGACAACAGAACTTCTCATTGGCATTTGTTCCTGCTCTCAGTGCTGGCTAGGGGATTCTCTTGGATCTCTTTTTGCCCTGACATTTCCTACTCTGGTATTCATTCTTAGCCCCCTTTTGGCTCCTAGGCATTGGAATACTCCTCATGCTGCAGCTGATATGCTGCCCAGAGTCTACAAACCTCTCTGAGTTATCTGGGCTGGAAAAATTACCCACACTGACTTTTTCTTGGCTTTCCCAAGCAGAACCTGCATCTTGGGATATCTCCAGTTGACCTGATCTATATCTGGCCACTGGACCCAGATGGCTCTGGAGGAGAAAGGGAGGCTGGTGATTTTGCACATCTCTCCCTCACTGAAATCCAATTCACTTACATGTCATGGCATCACCTGATTGATGCCATGGTCCTCTTTGAGAATGAAGGACAAATAACAACAACCCAATCAGAATTCTGACTGGTACATGTTCAAGGTTGTTGTAAAGAAGGTATGCTGGGTGAATTGGACAAAAATGTTGACTCTCACTCCACCATCTTGACTCTCCCCTCCCAACAACTTTTAATGAGAAAGGAAGAGTAATACACTTCTGAGGGACTTCTCTACTAGTGATATACCTGAAAAAGGCAAGGGGGGTTAAAGATAGGAAGGTCCCATGTATACCAAAATATTTATGATAACACTCTTTATACTTCCATTGTGAAATGGCTGGCTAAACTGTGGTATTTGAATGTAACAGAATATTAACATTTTAATATGAGGAATTCAGAGAAAGACATAAATCAATGTAGAGTTGGGGGAAAAAACAGAAGCAGAAGAACAATGGATACAGCGCTTATAGTGATGGAAATGAAATAACACCAAAAACATGTGAATGCAGATTAGACACAATCTCTAGTCTTTGTTCCAGAGAACCAACAATAAAATATTTTACTCTTCTTTCAGCAGAATAGTCCTAGACTACTAGGTATCGACTGTTGCATATACTGTCAGTTGGCAGTCACTATCATCCTACAAGTGAGCTAAGCCTTGAAGGAAACTCAGGAATCTGAAAGATAAAGATGAAGAAAGGATGCAATGCGGGTATGATAGCCTGTGCAAATATACAGAAGTGGGAGATATGGCACTGAGCTTCAGAACATTTCAGTTCTAAAATGTACACAATGAGGACGGGAATAATGTGAAATAAATCTGGAAATGTAGTTTGGAACCATATATTTGGAGTACCTTAAATATCCAGCTTAAAAAATCTGTATTTTACAGATAATAAAGAACCTTAAAAGATATCTGAGTAGGAATGTGACATGGTCAGACCTGATCATTAGGAAAATTATTTTTGTAGCTGTATACAGTATAGATTTGGAAAAAGGAGAAATTAGAAGTAGAAGAAACTGGACTAGTGCTACTAGTCCAACAGTAACACATAATGACGAACTCCTTAGTCTCAATTAAGGAAAGAATTAAACAAACCTAGTGAAAGAATTCAATGCGATGGGAGACCTCCTCTAGAACTCTTATGAATCTGTAGTCATCTCTTATGCACTTAGGATCATGATTTTTTAAGTTATAAGGGAGCTCATGAGCCATTTAGTCTCTTCCCAACACTTGAGAGATGTGAATATGAAGGTCCAAAGTTTAGTATCTCTTCCAAGGTCACACAGGTCATAAGTAGTAGAGTGAAGAGTTAAACTAGGTTTTCGGAATCCAGTGTAGCATATACCAAACTTATGTTCTGTTCTGTGTTATAGTTATATATACATTAATCTTATCTGTTGATGTATTGGAATTAATTCATATCAGCTCAAACTGGATACAGAGCATAGGATATAATATCCAGATACTGGAATTCAGGGACAACTACATGGTACAGTGGAATAGAGTACAGGGCCTGGAGTCAGGAAGATTCATCTTCTTAAGTTCAAATGTGGCCTTAAACACTTACCAACTGTGTGATCCTGGGCAAGTCACCTAACCCTGTTTGCCTAAGTTTTCTCATCTGTAACACAGGCTAGAGAAGTAGATGGCAAACCACTCCAGTATCTTTGCCATGAAAACCCCAAGAAGAGTTGGACATGACTAAAAAATGATTGAACGATAATAACAAATAGGAATTTAAGATCATTGATCCAAAACTAGAAGGAACCACAGAGATCCAATTTTCTCATTTTACAGATGAGGCCAAGACATTTAAGTGATTTGTCTGAGAGGAAACAGATAGCAAGTGCCAGAGTTGGGATTTGAATTCAGAGCTCTGACTACAGGCTGAGTAGTCCTTCCATTATCCAGTGCTGCATGCTATGCTGAACTGAATGATTGCTCCTGTCAACCTGAATTCTATCCTTAGTTCTGCCAGGGACTTAGTAAAAACTTGACTAAATCACTTCCCTTCCTAGGGTCTGACCTGTGACTCCCAAAGCAGGCATGTGGACAGATGGATCCCAATCAAGACTACAGTGCATTTTAATATCAAGAAGAAAACCTTAAAAGAGGGAGTTTGGCTTTTATGTAATGCCTTTAAGAGTGAGATTCAGTTAACTTTCCCCCAAGTGCCCATAATGAAGACAAATGAACTAAACTGAACTGATGATGAGTAGTGGTCATAACAACTGGTATTATTATTAATAATGCCATCACTTGGGACCAAAACAGCACAAGCTCAATGATTAGGAATAACTACTTGGCTCTATTATTCAATAGCATCTTAGGAGTATATACACATAAAGGTAGACAAACCCACCAATCAATTCTAGATATAATTGTAACTCCACATGTCTTTGAACCCACTGAACTCTTTGGGAGCAGCAGAAAAGCCAGTGTCATTGGATCGCAGAGTATGTTGCGGTGACTAAGTTGTAATAAGACTGGAAATGTAGGAGAACGAAAGCTAGAGGGAAGGCTAGGTTATGAAGGGGTTCGAATGCCAAATAGATGTTAAGGAGCCATTAGAGTTCATCATGTGGAGGGATAACTGTCAGATCTGTGCTTGAGGAAAATCACTTTGGTAGCTCAATGGAGAAGGACTGGAGTAAGGAGAGATGAGAGACTCAGATCCACCAGCAGGCTACTGTAATAGCCCAGGTGTGAAGTGATGAGGGCCTACACCAGGGGATGACAGTATCAACAGTGGTTCTAACTTATAATCTTGTTTCCAATACATGTTGATTTCTGCTAAGGAGAGTGTATGCCTTTCCAAAATGATCATTTTTAAAATACTAAAAGAAAAAAACTAACAAGGTTTTCAAAATAGATTTCCTGACCATGCCAAATATGCTTAATTTATTACTTTCTAATAAATCTCTTCTACTGTTCTCTACTTTCTTCATAAGTGTAACATATATCACTCCAAGGACAGGGTAAGCTAGAGAGTCCGCTGGAGGGCAAGGGGCCATATTATACATTGCTTCTGTTTCCTTCACAGGGCCTGACATAGCTACTGGAAATATACCAGGCTCCATACTCTTGGGATGAAATGGAATAGAATCTGGATGCAAGTTGGGCTTTCTGGAAACAGAAAGGGGAGGCCCTCTGAGTGGCCTCCAATGCCCAGTTCTACAAGGGTCAAACTGTAGACACTTGCCTTAGTACCTCACCCAGTCACATGATCAGCAAGCTTTGGACAGGAGAATTTGGCACCTGCTGGAGATTTGAATTTAAATTTTGGTGGGAACAGAAAGTGACACAATGAGCAGGGGGGTATGGCCTTGAGGTGGGCTATAGAGAACTAAGGCTTCCTTCAAGCTCAGTTTTCCTACATGAGGCTTTTCCTTATTTCCTCCTCATTCTAGCTGTTACAATTCTGCCAAGTCCTGAAATTACTTTCAGATTATCTTCATATACTGTGTATCTATATATATACATACGTACATATACTGATGCACACACGCATAAAAATTACTTTCAGATTATCTTCATATACTGTGTATACATATATATACACATACATATACACATGTATACACATACATATTCTTGTGTGAATCTAATATATACCTAATATTCCTCCATTAGAATGTAAGCTTGAGAGTAGGGATTGGAGGAGGCAGGGAGAGGAGGTTGTTGGGTTTTTTCTCCTTTTTTTGTATCTCTAGCATTTAATACAATGCCTGGCATGCAGTAGGTGCTTAATAAATGTTTGTGGTTTATTTATCTGCATATATAACTTATCCCCCTAGTGGAATGTAAGGTTCTCAAACTCATGAACAATTTTGGTTTTTGTCTTTCTATCTCCAGGGGCTAATTCAGTCATTTGCACACAGGAGGCACTTAATAAATGCTCCTTCAACTGAACTGAGCCCATGTAGCGTTACACACATCGTCATGTTGTGCTTGGTGCTTAAGAGAATTAGGTAATTTCTTGCTGATTATTATATTATGGAAAATGTTCAAAAGACTGGTGCCTAGGGTGAGGGTGGGGGTCAGATTTGGGCTGGCCCCCTTACTTCTCTCCACCACACATTCACCTTTCTGGTTCTGAAGTCCCCCTCTCCTCTTCTAGTTGGAGCATGCTCTATGATTCCTCAATCACACTACTGTGTAAATGACTAGCAAGAGTTTAGTGATACTCTTCCCCAGAAAATTTCTTTTTTAATGGAGGGTAACAAAGCATGAAGCTCTAATAGTAGGATTCCAGAAATAAGCCAGAAAACGGAAGGAGTCGGGGGAAAAAATCATCCTGTACTTTCCAAATCACACTATGTAGGTACCTACATAAAATTCTGCCTCTGCTTAAAACAAGGAGAAATTTCCTCCCCCACCCAACAATATACAGAGTGAAGGAGGCCTCATACATACTCACATGTGCAAACACACACATACACACACACACACATACACACACAACTTGATTGTCATTTTGATTCTAATTGTTTTTGCACTAGCTGTCACATTTGGGAAACTCTCATCTAGCCCTTCAACCAGATTCATTACCTCCTAAGTCTAGAATCATGAGGACTTGTTTAAAAATAGCCTTTAATCCTAGGAATCCACCTCAACTTCTTTCCTATCTCCTCCTCTCTCTTCACAGTCTTTGAAGAATTCTGATTCACGTTTATTAGTTTAAAAAAATAGAGATAGAGTAAGCTAGTAGGTAGGAGTAAGGAAACTGGTTAAACACAGATCTACACTATATTTCTTAGCTAAATCATACTTTTTAGAGCATATAAAGTTTTGAGCATATAAAAGCTCCAACATCATCCTCTTGTTCCCTTGGAGGAAGAAGATCTGGGTCCAAAATGAAACTCTCCTATTTCTAATTTAGGAAAATCTCTTAACTTCTCTAGGCCTCAGTATCCTCACTTGTAAAATAATAGTGCTGTTTTTAGATTCTACAAATAAATGTCTGTATGTAGTTTTTTACATGTTGTCTCTAAGAGAAATGATTATTTCTCTCTTATATTACTTCCCTTCCTATTTCCTCATTTTCTACTAGGTCAAATCAGCCCCTGAAGACTAGGACTGATAATGAGATCAGATTTAACATTCTCCTCAATTTTTTTCAGACCCCACCCAATTGGGGAAGCCTATTGTGTTCTACTCAAGGTTGGGGGAATGAGGGATAGATCCTGTGTCTAGATTGCCTGGACTGGGGGGGGTGGTCTGAGAATAAGAGTGACATAATCAAAATTACATCTCCCAACTCTTCATTACAATAGATTTACCTCTCATTATAATATTCATTCTTCTCATTAATTAATCAGTCAGAGTTGATTGCTGCCTATTGGGAATATTCATTCTTCCAAAGGTATATAAGCATCAAGAGGCCACCATAATCCATCTTTGGTTCATGAGAGATGGCCAAATGACCATCCTTTTTATTAATTATTTGCTAGCCATAATTAATAAAATGATTACCTAGAAACTAAATCTCTTTTACTTTTTATTTGTCACATCTCCTAGAAGAATGTGAACTTCTTGAGGGTAGCAATAGTTTTTAGCTTTCTTTGTATCACCAGCACTTAGCACAGTGCTTGCACATGATATTAAATGCTCATTGACTGAATGAATGAATAGATTCTCCCCTGAACCAACACTGAATTCCTCGACCTCCTAGCACTCAATATTACTCACTTTCCTTGGCTCCATACATCTCATGAAGGCCTGGCCTTTCCTGGATCCACAGAGACTAAATGTCAGAAATTCAGAGTCACAATGAAATAAAAGATTCATTGGTGGGAACTGCTTACAAATAAGTGGGGAAAAAATTGTGGCATTATAACTTTTCAAGAGATACCCAGTGAAGGGCAGCTAAATGAGAAGTTTCCAAAGGGCTAAGAATTTAACTAGGAGAATGCTCATTTTCACTTACAGATTAAAAGTTAAAGAAATAAGGATGTTAAAAGAGGTAGCCAATGATACTTAGAATTCTCTTTTTTCTTATCATTGCTCTGAAGAATACCAGGTGCATGCAAATATTAAGAGCTAGTTATAGTGTCACACGTTTTATTAATAAAGATCTTGATCTGGTTAAAAGAATGTGGGTCTTTATCAGCAGAGTCATTAGCAACCATGATAGGAAGAAGCAGAAAATCCTAGCCCTAGGTCACGTCCAGACAACTCAGGATGGAACATGCTGCCCATATCCCAACAAGAGTGATGGACTCAGGGTGAAAATAGAGACATCTCCATTTTCTAGACATGGCCAATGCAGGAATTTGTTTTTCTTGATTATACATGTTCAGAACAGGGGTTTTGTTTTTCTTTCCTTTTTGGAAGGTGAGGGAAGATTGGGAGGGGTAGACAGCAGGGAGAGGAGGCAGATTTTCATTGATTGAAAAAAAAAGTTATTAAAAAAATAAAAACAAGAATTATGTTCTCTGTTGACCCTGCTGACCCCAAAGAGCTCAGGAAGGAACTAAGACTCCCTATGCTTCAAAGGGGAGGATCTATGATTAAGTAGAAAAAATCTTGACCTAAATCAAAGACCAGGGTTCTAATCCCAGCCATGTAGCTGGGGCACCTGAAACAAGTCTCCTCCCCGCTCTGGATCTCAGATTCTTCATCTGTAAATATAAAATGAGGGGGTGAAACTAGATGAGTTCCCCTTATGGAGGATGGATTGAATGCTAAGCATACTAATGGGCATTTTGGGGAGGTTTCAAAAGAAAAAAAGATACTTAAAGTATTTACAATATGTTTGGGAAGATGGAATAGAAACACATGAAATCATTTGGCAACAATCATGGACAACGTCTCCCCAAGCATAGAATCACAAATCCTTACATATCTATAGTGATTTTCCATGTGTAAAACACATTCACAAACATTATTTCATTTGATCCTCACAACACCAATCTCAAAGAGGTCACGAACATCTCATTATTTGCACTTTATAGATGATGCAGACAGGTGGACAACATGACCTCTGCACGTCCCATTTTGCTCAAAGAATCTGTCTGTAGGAGGCAGCTAGGTAGTACAGTGAATAGAGCACCCACTCTGGAGTCAGGAGGACCTGAGTTCAAATTCAGCCTCAGACACTTAACACGTACTAACTGTGTGACCTTGGGCAAGTCACTTAATCCCAACTGCCCTGCCTTCCCCCCCCCTCCAAAAAAAAAGTGTGTGTGTGTGTGTGGATGTGTGTGTGTGGGTGTGTGTATATGTGTATATGTATACACAATGAGGCTTCTCATCTGTCCCCCTGACAGTAATAATTGGGTCCTACTGGGTGTCTGATGTCTGAGATTCAACATTTATTTGAGCCTCTTCTCTGCTTGCCCTTGCACTAACGAAGAAAGAACACATGTCTTGGAGTGAGGAGAACAGGATTCAAATCCAGGCTCTGACACTTACTGGCTGTTCGACTTTGGCCTTACTGCTCTAAGCCTACTCACCTGTCTCCTCATCTTATGCCTCGGCCTTAATCTCCCCTTTTTGTCTCCTCTATCTCAAAGATACCCTCCCTGCTATCCCCCAGAGATGAGATTAAGTTAGGCCAGGGGGAACCATGTACCACTAAGAAAAAGTCTCAGCAGTGGAATCCCACAATCCAGTTATTAAGAGTAGGACAGGTACAGAGGAAAATTCAGAGAGAGATGATGAGAAATGATGGTGCCTCAGTTCCATTCCACTGAACTCAACTCAATCCAACTGAACAAATGTGTTTCATCGAGGCCTGGGAGCAGACACAACTCTGGTGTTTGAGACAGAAGTTTTTATCCTAGAGAACAATTTTCTTTTCTTGTCTGTGTCTCATTCAGGGGATATTGCTTTGAAAATCAAGGGGGTGGTGAGAGGCCTTGGCTCTAGCTTAGAGCACAATATACTCTGTGGTCTGCCCATTCCATTCCCCAAACTTAAAGGAAAGCCATGTGAGCCATGTGAAGTAGGAGGGATAGAGGGCCAGGGGGCTTCCTATTCCTGAATAGAAACTGAGTCACTAGAGGACCAGAGGGTCTTCCTGTTGACACTATACGAGGAAAATGGAATAGACAACATTGACCTGGCAACTACATCTTTCAGGTCCTCATAATGAATTACATGGACAAATACTTCACCCAGGACCACAGGAAAGAAGGAAAATAATGAGAAAGCTGAAGAATTAAAAAGGGGCCAGGAAGCTCCTTTTCCTTAGCTTTCTATTTATCTATTTGCCCAGGACCTAGAGTAGGGGAGTGTAAAGATCAAAGGAGGGGGGAACAGCAGTGATTTTTGTCTTCAGGGTATACTTGAGACCACCTGGACAGAGAAGGAAAGTAGATGAGGAGTTTGAGAAACAGATCACCTGCTTGTCACAAAGGCATGATGCAGGAGCAAAGGATACTCTGAGTATCCAAGCGTCTTCTGGAGCTCTCTCTGCTAAACACTGGGCAGCTAATAGCTCCTTGATTTGCCTTAGTGAGAATTTCATCATTCAAATGGTGGAGGAACAAACAAGAGGAAATCATATTCTGGATCTGATTCTCACTAACTGTGAGAAACTGGTTGCTGGGGATGGAAATGAACCCTGGAAACTTGGGGGTGAGAGGGAGTGATTCCAGAGGGAAGAATCAGGAACAAGTGAGGGCTGCAAAGAGAAACATCTGGGCCTGGCATCACATCAGGAAAATCTTCCTGAAGGTCCTTCCAAAAGGAGAATGAGTCATCTGGAGATCTTATCCAGGTTTCCCCTTCTCAGAGCTCTTCAAGCAGAAGCTGAATGACCACTTGTTGAGTGTGTCAGAGTAGGGATTCCCTTTACATGTGGGTTGGGTTAGCTAACTATATGTGTGTGTGTGTGTGTGT